>CAJQUW010016744.1:0-21662 GCA_907163375.1 Prostheceraeus crozeri | reverse complement strand
ACGATATTCAGACTAACGTCGAGTCGTAATGAGAGAAGCGAGTGCAAGTTTGATAATGTCTATACTCGATTATTCCACCTTCGCAGTAAATCTTTATCCATAGTTATTGTGTAACAATCTATCAGAATTTCGGCGGTGAGATTGCGCCCCGCGATTTTTATGGAGAAGAGAGTGGTGACATATTTGACTTTTGTCACTAAACTTCAACACAGAGTTGTTGTTGAAAATATAGCGTAATTAGCGAAATGAAACGATATCAAATCAACATTCGTGTGGTGATTTTACTGTAATCTCTTAAAACGTTTTAATGTATTCGATATTTGATCTCCTCCCCTATTATTCAAATTTTCTGTAATTTTAATGAAAAATGAATTTGTAAGTTCTTATGATTTGAATAAAAACATATGTTGCGAAAAATTGGTTTTTATTTTAATCATCCGTGGGTAGTATACTAATGAGATAGTTAGGATATATTTGCTTGTTCATGAGATTTTAGTCAGAAATGCTCATTTACTATTATGAAAGAATGCACATGAAGGAACCAATTATGAGAGCTGAGGACAAAGTTTGGGTTCATAACACCAATGTAACTGTGGTACCGACTTTCAAAAATGATGAAGTACTACTTGAGTAGATATACTATTGTCACAGTCAGATTCGACATACAATCTCCTTTTTATCGAGTAGTTGTCTTTGTGTCTTAAGGATTGCTGCGCGATTGAATTAGAACGAGGCGCGAGAATTGTACAGTCTTGGGAAGAGACTGACGATTCGGAATTGTTCATTTCACCTCAATTTTATGGCGGGTGTATTTGCTGTTTGGAAGAGTTGGGTAAGTTGTGAGAGATTTTGGCAGTTTGTCGGTAGAAGCGACGGAGAATGTTGACGATGGTTTGTTAGCGATGGCGCTTCATGATGAAAGAATGAGTAAATTGAGCGATGTACCTTCCTTTTATACTTTTTCCCCAACTACCTTGATGGAAAATGTGAACGTTAGTATGAAGTTGGGAAGATTTGAGTTGAATTCGCCGATTGTTGACGCGCAGCCAGATGCGTATTTCCAATACGTGAATGTCTTTTCATCATAGAAGTATTTCAAGTTCCTTCATGATATGATGCTAGAGATTGAAAATGACGATAAGATAAAGCAAACTCTCTTCTCACATTTCCAGTTGAATCTTTGAAACGACGTTTCGATCATGATCCGTTTCAATACGTTGTAGGGAATCTAATTCTAACTCATGGTGACGTGGAAATCATATCTTGATTAAGATTTGCATAGTAGGGTCGATGAACTCACGACCGAATAAACGTCCTTGATGGAGCGATGTAGCGGTTGTATCTTCTATACTTCTCCCAATTGTATTTGCGAAATGAGAAACAGTTTGCGGAATGAGAATGGTAGAGTTGAATTTCATTTCTGTAATGTTGAAGCCAAACTTGATCACCCAAGGAGATGAATCTTAATGTTTCAAAATATTCCAAATCCCTCATGATATCATTGAGGTTGACAAATTGTCGCCATGTTAATGTAATTCCTACATTGATGTATTTGGACCATGAGAATTTTTGAAATGTACGTTTCCATCACGATCAACTCTGATATATTGTAGAGAGTCCAAAATCCAAGTCGTCATGATGTTATGCAAAGTTGCAGATTAGCAATATAAAAATGTCGTTTTATCATATTTTGCTTAGCAATGCGGCTACAAAGAGATTTACTAGTAATCGAGCCGCACTCTTTTCTACTCCCATTGATCATGCACAACAGCTAAATGGGAATTGGGAAGTGGGTGTCACTCAACTTGTTTATAGCAACTGTGTCTATACTTTTGATCATGAGGTGATGACTATTAATATGAGGCGTACAGCTGCTTATCAATGTGAAAAGGGGTGCCGAGTATACATTCCACAGTGGTCAAAGAAAGATCTCTTATCATGTAAAAAGTTTATATATGATTTCTTGAATAAAGCGTGTAAACATATTGTCCAATTTTCTCCGCACAATGATGATTATAATTATGTACATCATGTAGTTGAGAAAGATTGGATTGTTGGTTTAAGTCCAAGTTTAAGAAATGATTTAGGCTACCTCGCTAGCGCCTTAACAAGCTATGATAATTTTAACGTTAATTACCACATAAGTGGTCATAAACAGTTAATATATCGAGAGGAAGCTTATTATGTAGATCTTATTCCACGAAATGAGAAGACGTTGGTGAAGAAGATTGTGATTAAGCCAAGAAAGACAAACATGACTCCTGAAACATTATTGAAGAAATTTAATTATCTCCTTCGAGTTGATGGTAAACAAGTGGCAACATTGACTTATATCAAATCATCTAATCATATTGCAATAAGCAAATTAAATGATGATGATCTAGTATTTGTTTGTTCAAAAGATTTTCATCAGTTCTTACGACATCGTTCTGCAGCTGTTCATGGAAAATCTGATATGCAACATTTACCATGTGAAAGGCCAAATCAATTTGATACAGAATGGGCCGTATCTTTATACAGAAAGTGTGTAGAGCCTTTTGGTGGTTTCTTACATGAAACAAGAGTGTTGATGCCTCGCATTATTACTTCGGTTAAATTGGTTGTAGATTATTTAAATGAAGTGATTAATGAGCAACATATTTCATTTTCTGAAAAAGAAGGTACTTTGTCTCTCACTATAAGTGGAAAAGGTATTGAACTAATTATGGATAAAACTCTAATGGACATTTTGGGTTTTGACCAAAATATCTTTAAAAGTGGTACTGTAACCAAAGCTAGCGCAGACATGTCGCTATCGCGTCGTATTAACTATTTTCAGATATATTCCAATATTGGTGAAGATGTACGTGTGGGAGATGTTGAAGCTCCATTGCTAGCAATGATACCATACCAGCCAAAGAGCTGCAGTATTTTATCTGAGCATACTTTCAAGAAAGTGCATTATACAAAGCTGAAATCAAACTACATCCCACAAATTGATATTGCCATTTATGACGATGCTGGTGCGTTGATTCCTTTTCATAAAGATGCTGTGACAAGTATCACACTCCATTTCCGAATGAAGAGTTAATGCAAACGTATGCTAATATATTTTTCCAATGTGAATAATATGGAAAGTGAAAATAAGGACTCGTTTCTAATCTACTTGCCCAGTAATGCTTCTATGAATAAATTTCCCAAAAATAAACCATCAGACTATCGAGTAGAATTAAATCGCCCACTGCATTTAGAAGGTGAATGGGAGGTTGGCGTTTCTAGTATTTGCTATGATAGCAATATTCAGAATGTGAATGATTTGGAAGAAATGATATTGACTCCTCGCACCCATGATGGAATAACGATGAATAATGCATTTCAGTTCCCATACAATTTAACATCAGATGGAAAGTGGAACTATGAATGGATTCAGATAAAATCAGATTCTTATGAGCCATTTGGGAATGAGAAAATTATTAAGGCATTCAACAGTGGTAATACTTCCATCATGAAGAATAAAAATCAGAAAGCTTATGAGTTTACTATCTATCATTGGAGTGGGAGACAGTTCCTCCGCTTTCATTCTTTTACTAAAGGTCTTACGCTGAGGTTGGATAGTGAATTCTATCCGCATCTCGGTTTTGGTCATGGACTACATCTAACGTCAATTGCTACTGCAAATGTTAGAAAAGTTTATTCAAATCGAATCAACAAATTTCATTATAGATTTAAAATATTTGATGAAGATGTTGTAGAATGCGAAGAACGCATCATTTTGAAAAAGCGTGGTGTTCAACCTTTATCACTTATTGAGTTAGTAAAACGATGGAATGAGACTGTGGGTAAGAAGTATGGAGAGAAAATTATGGCGGACAAAAATAAGTTGGTTATTCAGAAATATAATGACAAACTTACAGTTTATTTCTCTCCAACCTTGCGTCATTTTGTAAGACATTATACACCTATTATTGGAAGCGGTGTGGTGTATGCTTCTCATGAATATCACACTAAAGCTGATTCAGTTAATGATGAATGGTGGGTGGACATCTATGGCGATCGCATCAAGAAAATTTACCAGTCTTATGAAGAATCTAAAGTTGCTATCAATATAATGCCGCGTCTATATCATACAGTTGAAAGCTTCATTCATGTAGTAAATCCTTATATACAACAGAAGTTGAAGCATGTGATGAAAAGTAAATATGATGTAAAGACACACCACATTTCGTTTTCAATTGAAAATCAACGCGTTGTTCTGAAACTGGGTGATGACATTCAATGTCAATTGAGTAAAAATTTGAAAAAAACTCTTTGGTTTTTCAATGCTACAAACTGTGTTTGCTGCTGCGCATACGATTGGTATAGAAACACCAATGACACTTGATAAACATGAACAGCACCTTTACATTCAAAGTGATTTGATTCTACCTATTTCTGTTGGTGAGAAAAAAGAATACATTTTACGTGATTTCATTCATGATAAAGACGCTTCATATGGAATAGTCGAGAAGATGTTTGAATCTATTTTCTATCATCCCGTCGTCAAACAAACTATACCCTCTATTGCTATCAAAATTACCAATGGTTTACAAGAGTGCATCCATGTGAAAGATACTAAATCCCTCATAACGTTAGTGTTTCGGAAAACAAAGTGAAGTCATTGTGATATGTTTATTGAAATATGTACATGAATGTGAAGGAATAGACTTTATACAACATCCACTGAAAATATATACATGAGCGCACTTCAATAAACATTGTTATATACAAAAAGTCTTTTTACTTCGTGAAGGGTGGAAATATACAGGGATAGGAAAAATGTCTTTCAGTGGAAAAGTCATCACATGGGGAATGTACAGATGTGGACACATATTCACAAGGAAAAAAAAACAATCTCATGCGATACATAAAACAACAATGTTTATCTACAGAAATCAACATCAAAATACTAAGTTAAGGATGATTATGCTAAGACGTCTCCTGAATGTGGTAGTGTGAGTTTAATTCTTTTGGGTGGTGGTATGTTTGTGTCAGGATGTCCATGTGGAAGAGATATGTTGTGTTCTAACCAGCACCTCTTATCCTCCCATGCTGAAAGCGCCCGTTTCCTAAAAGTATGAGTTTTGATCTCATGCGACTTAGATTTTAAGATTGTCATATTGACAAACGTTATATTTTTATTTCTATAGGCTTTCCTGAAATTCTTATGTTTCATGTTAGAGACCAATGATCTTGATATGCCTTTAGCACGCTTAATACTATCGTCGCTATCCTTTAATTTCATAGAATACATTTTTGGACGGAGGAGAATCATTTCATCTATTTCCTTCCCTGCTGTCTCATCCTTAAAGCAGCCAAGTTTTGCCTTATTTTTGATGGAGTAGAGTGGATGATCAGCAGGATAATTTGATGTATCAAAATATCTTTCTAAAGATTTTCCTACTTCATTGAAATTTAAATCTTTTTGAGTGGTAATACCTAAAAAGAAACTATCTGTATCACCACCCAACAAACGAACCTCTTTTACGAGAGGACACGGTTTTAGTATTTTATAGAAGAGTTGATACATTTCAAGCTTGGAGTAATCTAGAACAGCTTGACCAATATAGATGGGTTTGCACAACTCAACTTCAGATTTTATCATTTTAATACCTACAAGATCCTCATCGATTATGTCTCTATCGATGAATAGAGGTGATGAGGTCAATTTGTGATACTTTTGATCATCATTAACTAGTTTGTAGTTTACGCGCTTTCTAACATCCTCCATCGTCTTACCAAATAGACTGTTGTTCTTATATTTATAGAAATCTTTTTCAAAGTTATTTTGGGCTAGTGCACGTTTCTGGCTGTTGCTATCAATATATGGCTTGAGGAAGGCTTTCTGTCTAAATTTAATAATGCGGTGAACTCTTTTTAAAATCATGCCCATTTCTAAATAAAATTTTAAGATGCTAAAGTGGACTAGATAGTTTTCTTTATCATATTGAGTGAGCAAAAGTTTGCGGCAAGGCTTATAGTCGGGTTGTCCACATGATTCTAAATCTTTATGAAATTGTTTCATAAAGTCGGAAAACATATCTTTGCTCACTTCACCTGATTCGGGTGCGAGTGGAAAATCTACGGTTTTATGTTTAATATTATTTGGATAGATTAGATCTATCTCAAAATAATATCCCCAATCACCTTCATCTGGAATTGCTAGTATGTTAGAAGGGTTGGAGAAATGTTGAATATCACTATCATCTAACCAGCTAAACTCAGAGTGAGGTAGCGGTTTGGATAATGAACTACCATACAAATTATTTTGGTCATAATACTTCAGATGGGTATGATCATTACCTACTGTTTCAGATTTTAACCTATGTTTATTTACAAATGTGAGACCACCGCGAATTCCTCGCTCAAATAAATTATACATCTCTGGATCTTGTAAGAGATGAATGGTCTCACCAGTCATTTTAAAAGCAGACTTAAATGACATGGCTGGTAGACTGACAAAGTGGACGGGATCTAACTTATCTTCTTCTAATGCCACTCGTCGAAACTCCTGAAATACATCAGCCAGCAAAAATACATCTAACTTAAGGTAGGCAATCATATATTCACCAAATGTATGGCAGTCAAATTTTATCCATGCATCTTGTGCATGATCATAATCTTCGGTCTTACATTCTGCGCCGGTCAAATCATTTTTAAATTTATCTATGGGCGGAAGAGAAGTCTCGCCGAGTTTACTAATCGCATCAAAATATGCATATGGAAAGACTCCTTTCCGTGTGATGACTTCATCGGTTAGATTTGGGTATTGTTTCTTAAGATTTTGTGTTAGTGGAAGAGACTTTAGATTTTGCACGAGAGAGGCCAGTGATGCAGTCATAAATTGGTAGGAATCTAAAAATTTTATATCAAAATAGACCGTCTTATTTTCTTTAGTTTTATCGACAGGCACTTTTGCTGTCATGGCCATAAACTTCTCTCTCGTTTGCGCTATTACATCAAGCTTCCACTCTTTCATTTGACCTAAACCTCCTTTTATTATCATATGGCTGTCGTAGCCCTTGAAATTGTGGAAAATGACGGGTAATGTACGCCGCTTCATCCTCAGCGAAAAATTACATTTTGAACAGAGTGCGTTTCTAAATTTAGCAGTGATGTGATCATGGTCGCGCACTTTCTTAATCTTATCATCGTCAAATGTTTTCCTACATTTGGGGCAAACGTTGCAACTATCAAATTTTGCTTGATCATCTGCTGTCATATGCAATGATCTGCGATAGAGTTCACCATCATGTTTTTGTTGAAATTTTACAGCCTGTTCGAGGAATTGTAGGAATTGGTAAATACAATCCTCACCTTGCCAGACGCGCATTTTATTTTGCCTACCCCTAAAGTGATCATGCCATACTTCATAGCAGGAAATGGCTGCTGGTCGATGGATGTTATCATCGATATAACATTCGATGTCAGCATAGATGACACGAAGAGGACTTAGTTCATCACCATTCTCTCTATATGAAAACTCCTTATCTTTGGGCATGCGCTCCATTTGCAGTTTACCTCGCTTACACCATTCGTAATGAGTTTCAAATTTAGTTTTCCTCCTAAAGTGGCGAATACATCTGTCGCAGTAATATAACTCTCTACTAGAGTTTTCTAAGTGGTGGTATAAGCGAGAGATTTTGGGAATACCACAGTAGTGCCATTCCTCACTATCATCCTGTTTTACTAATAACAGGTTTATTGTACGTTCATAACAACTCGAACGCGAGTTGTAGCGCACACCTTCAATCCCTTTTCCCAAACATGGAGAACTATTTTGATGTTGTTCAATTTTTCAAATTTTTCTATATCTTTAATTTTCATATCGTCACTATTACAGTCATCGAAGTTTAATTCATTCTCCCACTGTTGATACTTACTCTTGCGGTATCGACTATTCTGCACATCATTATAGTGGAGAATGGAGAGGACGGCATACTTAAAACATTGCGATTCGCAATCTACAGAAATGACTGCTGCTTTATTTCTTAAATTTTTCGGAAGTTTAAAGGAGCCTCGACCACTATGATTTCCTAATAAACTGATTTTGATCATAGCGGTCTCAATACCATCAAAAACGAGTCCACTATCACGCTCGTTAAATTTATCTATATTTAATTTTAACCCTTGGATATGAAAATTTATCCAAGACTCACAGTCTACAACTTCGGTTGCAGGAGAGGAGGGTATGTGAAACTCCAACCTCTCTATTATTTGTCCAGTATGGTGGTCGATTTTTACATATTTTATTTTAAGATAGATGAGCGCCTTCATTCTAAAATTGTCTAAATTGTTGAAGAGCGCTTCTATCAATGATGAATTTTGATGAAACCATTCCTCAAAGTTAGCAATGGTTTCTGAGGAGTCCATCTGGTAGTTCCTCACTAAATTATTTATGGACACCTCAGTGAGTCGGATAGAGGAGGTACCGTTGGTGTAGGTATCGTTCGTGTGTGTATGTTGAAGTCTGTGCGAAGATAGTTCAAAACGTGTCTCGAAAGACTGAATGCATAAATCGCAAGAAAAGGAGACATCGTTAACAGAATCATCCCTACCTTCGGAGATTGATGCCGGCTTAGGTCTACAAACACCTCGCTTGATGTGTCGGATGAGATCACGCTTCCTCGTGAAGATGTGTCCACAGTCAGCACATTGCCGATCGTCGCATTCCCGCGACAATGTTGAGATGGACTCGCACGAGATGGAACTGGTATCACCTGAAAGAGAAATCATTCTTTCATCTCTGTTCAAGTCTCAGTGTATTGTTACAACCTACCTTGACTCAACAACTCTAAACTTTCCTCGAGAAGGGAGGGCGTTGGTGATGAAGTTGATGCCTGAAATTGAGGAAGATGCTATTAGCTACACGTTTGAGGGAGATGAGAGAGGAAATTTTCAACTTACCATTTGAACGAAATTATGTTTAAGCTTGATACTTGAACAAGATAGAGACTTCACTCAAATTTGAAATTCACTAAAGAGCAGTTCACTTGTACGCCTCAAATACAGAATTCGTCAGAGAACAGTTCAATTATGCGTCTCAAAGACAGAGTGAAATGATACGGATATCACTTTGCTTATATACTTTCATTCTCTTCATTCATTGGATGTTCATTCTGATTGGCTGCTTGTGTATACTTAAGAATTAGAAAACATTTCAAAGTCATTATTCACAGTCAACATGACAAGCCCTCCAACAACACCAAATACCGCATTGGAGTTCTCCTCTCCATGCTCAACACCAAAGGCGCTCGTTACACCAAATGCACCAAGAAAGGCGAAGGTGGAGAAGGTGTACCGACTGGACAATATACGAAAGTTATCATTACCAGCGGACGAGGAAGAGGAGAGTGTATGTGAGAAGGAGTGTCCCGACTTAACAGGCGTGAGGTGGAAGTATCTCCAGTACGATACTGACGATGTGATGGAGATGACCAGCAAGTCGCAGTTGCATCAAATATGGGAGTGGTACACCCCTAACTCCCAACCGCGAACCGTGGCGGAGTGGGCGTACATTGACAACGTGAGGGACGCTGCAGAAGAACGTTTAAAGCAGCTCAACTGTTTTTGTGATCTATGTGAAGTCAGACTCTGGGACGATATTGACGATGAAGACCTTTTAAAATACATGCCATAATAAATGTTTATTTCGTATTATCTTTGCTTTCATACTGACTTACTTGAATGGGGCTTTAGTGAATAATTTAACCATGTATACTTTTTCATTTGGAAATAGTAGCACGCTTAGTCTAACTTGCAAATCTTATAACATTTCATATGGGTGATAATGGTAGATGAAATAGTGTCAAATAAAATTAAGATAGCTTACACTTCTGATACAGGGATAGCAATCGACTGCGATCCATGTGTAAAGAGCTTGTTAGACTACGGATGGGGTTAAGTGGATGATTTAACCATGTATACATTTTCATTGGGAAATAGTAGCACGCTTAGTCTAACTTGTAAATCTTAAAACATTTCATATGGACGATGATGATAGATGAAATAGTCTCAAATAAAATTAAGATAGCTTACACTTCTGATACAGGGATAGCAATCGACTGCGATCCATGTGTAAAGAGCTTGTTAGACTACGGAAGAGAGAAGTGTGTTATGTTGCGTGTGGCGCGTGAGTGTCCTCCCATTTCATTCCATTCATTATTTTTCTTCCCCTCTGCATTCCATATCCGAGGATATGTGGCGGGCTTGGGACCGCTTTAGCTGCATTAGAAGGTTGGCCCTTAAAAGAGCCCATGGGTCGTTCTCCGTCCACCGACACTCCTCTCACTTCTGCAAAAACTCTGAAAGAAAAAGAATAGGAGATTAGATGAGCTACAAAAATGATCATGTTGAGGAAGCTTACTGGGAACTTTCTTCCGAACTTTTCGGACGACGAAGTCTTCGAGCTGACCGGTAACGTCCATGCTCATGTGGAGACAGCGGACTCCGTCGCCCTCATAACACTGCTGGGTTACGTTGGGATCATCCGTGATGGTTGGGGCGTCGCAAATATTGTTCTCAAAGAGGGGAAGATGGACTTCATACACTCTTCTTTTTCGACACTTCAAACGCTCATGCAGTCGCTCCACTTCACCCGTCAACCTCTTATTAATGACCTTCACCTCCTCCGTCTCCTTCACCACGCTTCGCATCCGCTCTATCTCTTCATCCTTCCTCGACACACTCGCCCGCAAACTCTCCACCAAACCTGCCTTCCTCATCAACTCGCTCCTTTCCGCCATCCATTCCTTCTCCTTCTTTCTCAAGCTCTCCAACTCTTCCCTTGTTGCCCTATACCCCTCAACCTTCACCTTCAGCTCATCATTCTCCTTCAAAACCTTTCTATTGTTACTTTCCAAAGCCATCACACGATCCTTCATTCTCACAAATACCTCCGTGTCATACGCCTCTTGCTGCCGTGGCGATGACGCTGCCATCGGCTTAGCCACTTCCTCCCCCTCCCACTCTTCCTTCAAATCCGCTATGTCTCCAAACAAATCTTCCATCACCGCATCCAAATCTACATCATCCTTCTTCTTCTTCATATTCGCTCTCAACTCAACTTCCTCACTCGAACTCCCATCACTCGAACTCCCCTCACTCGCATTCCTCACCACTTTCTCCCCAATCACGTCCTGAATCGTGGCCACCGCCTTTCTCACCTCTTCCCTTTCCAACAACTCTCCCTCAAACCATGCCTTGAACCCCTTCTCTCCGATGTTCCCACTCTCACACTGCAAATGCGCCTTCAGAAATTCCTTCTCATCCCCCATCACACATTTCCGACAAGACACACACAACCTCAACATCACTTTCCTCTCATGGCCCATCGTCCCCTCTTTTTCTTTTAAGTGTTTCTTGAGTTCGCTACCTCTAGCAATCTTTCCACAGCTACACTTGCCCACCAACATCTTGGCATTACTCGCTTTTGTCATGATAATTCTGTAAAGATAGAGTAAAATTTGATAGCAAGTGTTTATAGGATACTACTTGCTGATATGCATTGAAAGACTAAGTCACCAAACATTTGATAGCAAGTCAGCAACCGTTTGGGTGTTAAGCTCTTGAATCCGTTACAGGCGTTACTCAGAGGGGATCTTATCCCAGCTCCAAGGCCTCGACCCACAAATCCAACCTCGATCGGACAGAGCGTGCGTCATATCACTGTGTTGGTATCCGGGCCCCAGTTTTGACATGAAAACCGGTGGAGTTATTTACAAGAGGAAACGACCCAAGTCACAGAGACTCATAAACGACTGCTTTTTATTCAAAAACTTTAATTATTATCATTAAATATGAATTTAAATTTTTCAGTATTTTAGTACTACTCATAAAACGTTTATAAGTAGTCTGTCACCTTCAGCATAGCAAACGCTGTCGAATGTTTTTTGAATCAAGTCTAAAGGACTTGTAGAAGCAAAGTTATAGCCGTTTGAAGATTTCGGCCTACTATCATCAAATGGTCAGTCATGCTATACTGACTAACCTATAAGTCTGACACCTTAGCTGATATCAGCAATGTAAAGTCAGAAGTCCGATATCGGACCTCAAGAGAAACGACTTACCTGTAGTCAGTTTCTCAACTTAGTGAAATTCCTCTCCCGATCCCGTTCTTATATACCCTGTGAATATGCAATCGATAAGAGGGGGGGGGGACGTCAATGAAATTTCAAAATTTGATGAAAAATGTTTTGGTGACGGTCCCAGGTCGAAATTCCACACTTTGGAAAATTTTCAAATTTTTACCCATACAAAGTCACTCTGACACTTAGGATTTTTTCAGGTAAGCGAGCTCCGACCTAAAATCTTGTAACCGCTCTAACTTTTGAACGAAGACAGATAGGAACAAGCCGATTGTTTCACTGAATTTGTCTCACTCTTAGCTTTCAAACGAGCTATCGCACGACAAAATCCGTCCACTGGAAGCCAAAATCGGAGCAAGCTGTCTAGAGGGGGGGGGGACGTCAGTGAAATTTCAAAATTTGATGAAAAATGTTTTGGTGACGGTCCCAGGTCGAAATTCCACACTTTGGAAAATTTTCAAATTTTTACCCATACAAAGTCACTCTGACACTTAGGATTTTTTCAGGTAAGCGAGCTCCGACCTAAAATCTTGTAACCGCTCTAACTTTTGAACGAAGACAGATAGGAACAAGCCGATTGTTTCACTGAATTTGTCTCACTCTTAGCTTTCAAACGAGCTATCGCACGACAAAATCCGTCCACTGGAAGCCAAAATCGAAGCAAGCTGTCCAGAGGGGGGGGGACGTCAGTGAAATTTCAAAATTTGATGAAAAATGTTTTGGTGACGGTCCCAGGTCGAAATTCCACACTTTGGAAAATTTTCAAATTTTTACCCATACAAAGTCACTCTGACACTTAGGATTTTTTCAGGTAAGCGAGCTCCGACCTAAAATCTTGTAACCGCTCTAACTTTTGAACGAAGACAGATAGGAACAAGCCGATTGTTTCACTGAATTTGTCTCACTCTTAGCTTTCAAACGAGCTATCGCACGACAAAATCCGTCCACTGGAAGCCAAAATCGAAGCAAGCTGTCTAGAGGGGGGGGGGACGTCAGTGAAAATTTTTTCTCTCCGATTTCGCTGGAAACATCCTTCCTAACCCAAAATTTCACGTAGATTCCGAATCTGGACTCCGTTTTCTCATCCGATGCTTCGTTTGGGCGCTACACACCAAAACGTCCCAAATTCTAACTCTGTCGTTTTTTCGAAAAATGTTGAAAATTTTTTGTCGCCGATTGACTTGAAACTCACCATACAGATAGAGAATTTCACGCTGATTCCAAATCTGGCCTCCGTTTTCTCATCCGATGCTTCGTTTGGGCGCTACACACCAAAACGTCCCAAATTCTAACTCTGTTAAAATTTTGAAGAAAAATTTTTTCTCGCCAATTGCCTTGAAACTCACCCTACCGATGCAGAATTTTACGCTGAATCCGAATCTGGCAGCCATTTCACCATCCACGACAACCTAGACGGTCGCCCACGTCAACCTAGACGGTCGCCCACGTCAACCTAGGCGGTCGGCCACGTCAACCTAGGCGGTCGGTCACGTCAACCCATACGAGACCAACACATCCGAGTCTCACACTCTGTCGTTCCAGAGGGGGGGGGGGGAGTCAGCGAACATGTTGTGAACCCACCTGGCCGGCACACCACGACAGACTCTGTCGTTCCAGAGGGGGGGGGGACTCAGACCCGAAGCACCACGGCGGCCGACCACGACACTCTGCCGTTCCAGAGGGGGGGGGCGCCGGTCGAGTGTTTGTCATTTGCTTACTACTGCTGATGATGCTCACGTTGTGATTTCTTTGCAATAATCATTAATAGGCCTGTTCGTGGTACACCGATGCACCGGTTCTCGGGCCGGTGTACCGAAATGCGTGAATTTCGATGAGATTGATATTTCATTATATAATTTTAATTTTGATCAATTCATTTTATCTGTTATATCAGTCAAAGCAAATTGGAGAGAAGAGCATTAACCCATTAGAGCCCACTGATGCATTAATGCGACACCTGAACGTTTGAGCTCTGTAAAAGTGATGACGTAGATCACAACAGCATTTCTTCATGGATGCATTCCAAAATAATCTTCTTTAAGCAGATATTGAAAAACTTGTTTGAAATTTTTACCCTTGAACGCGCGCAAACAAATTTGATTTATCAAATCTGTATACAAATCAGAGGTTTCACGAAAGAAAATCCTACTGATGCATTTATGCAACAGTGGGCTCTAATGTACAACAAACGTTTCAATTATTAAAATACTCAATGGAAACATTATCTATTTTATTGTAAATATCTCATTTTACATTGCTCTAGACAACTCAAACTTTATAAGTTAGTAAGATAAGGATGTGTTTTTTAGCATAATACCAGCAAAATTAATTAAAGACATGAAGCAAATATGCCACGAAGTATGTTTCTATTGTTGAATGTATCGGTAGACATTCGTAATTTGATTTATGCACGTTTCATTGTGTACGAATAAATCTTTGTCTGAATAGTTGTGAACAAAATGATATGTTCTTAATTTTGCTGCTGTTGCAAAAATGCAACAGTGGGCTCTAATGTGGAACAGGATTTAATACGTATATGCATCATCACAGCCCAGTGTTGTATTAATGCAACGCCTTTCTATTTTTTTAAATTCCATTAGAAAATAGTAATCATTTAAGCATGTTAACACTTTGATTATAACTATCTTAAATCATGATGAATTATTTTTCTCTACGAAGGTTCTATGGGCTTGGGCTTTAATGGGGTATGCATACAGCATAATTACTTCAATTGGGAGAAAATTATTCAATGCAAGCTTTAAATTTCTATATCATGACGATGAAGCTCTTTGAAAATCATTGCCATTTCACAAATAAGTTATTTGTGAAATAACAGATGAATTAACAGATACTGTAAGAGCATTTACAGCAACAGATGTTGAGAAAAATGTGAAAAAAGTGACGAAAATTGGATAATTCAATTTCAAAGTCATGATAGATCATTTTGGGTTACAAAATCTCGAGTAACGCAACCTTAGGATGTCGGAATCTCATATTGAATACTACACGCACATTGCTGTTGCTCCTTTTTGTCAAGATAAACGTAGGCTGTCTCAGCATTTCAGTGGTCAACGATCCTTCCGAAATATCTTTTTCAGCATCCGTTAACATTATAGTATTTTCAAGGAGTATAGACGAGTATTAACATTGCTATTGTTGAATACTGACATCGCGATTAACCATGCAAATTATTTTCAAAGCAAATCATATCAATGAATCGGGCCATAGATTTACAGAGATAAGTAACTAAGACAATCTTACATATTTAAAAAGAGAATAAATAACTTGACAGATCATACAAAATAAGAAAAAAGACAAGCGCATGAAAAGTTAAGACCGCTAGCCATCGGTGAACTTAAGCCATTCCCTCTGATTATCGCAACACTGATGCGCTGCTGTAACCAAGAATGTTCACGTCGGTCACCAGTTGCTTCACTCATTAGATGGCCTAGTGACTTATGAAAGGTCGTTGTTGATTCACCGTACACACCAGTAGTCTCGCTAACTAAGATATCAATGAAATGAATATCTTTGGCATAGAAGTGTAGCTCATCAGCAATTATTCTACCTTGCAAATAGACTGTCATCAAACGTTTTCAAATTGTAGAGAACGTATTGCCAGCATAATGCGGGTGAAGCACACTATTTATGTATAAAGATATTTTTTTAAAATTGAAAGGCAATTTTCATGAAATTTTTTTGATAGATGAAACCAACTGTGTCTACTTTATGACGATCACCAATTTGTAGTTTGTGTTACCACTGTAAAAGCTCTACCACCAATAAACGGTGGCAATAGAGCAATTCATTTTAATTCCTTTGTTTCACATGATATAGTCAATATTCCTGAATAATTTTTGGCTTGACATTTAAAATATAAATATTTTGGAAAGAGCCAAATTTTTTTGATCTTAAAATATTTGATTATTGATACAAACATCTACAAACATCTACAAACGTCTACAAACATATACAATCACTCAATAATCAAAGCACTTTTTCTAACATTTACAACGACTTCAATAATGTCAACCGACAAGGACGCTACAAATCTCAGACTACGTGAAGCGTATTACATCAAGAAAATTAAGCCTGAAATTAACGATCGATTTGAACTGAATAGCTACAATGATTTTCTTTTTCTTTGTATACTTATACCATCCATCTAAATTTGACTTCACAGTTTTTTTACTGTGTCCACTGTTTTTATATGCTTCTTCTCTTTCCTCAGTCAGGTCATAGATTTACTATCGGTACTATGTAACCCGATACTACGTGCCTCATAGCTCTCATCTTCTCTCTCTTGCACTTCTATATCTATCCCAATCTTCTATTTTCTATTTCCTATCCAACAGTTGAATCAGTGTAAATTTCAAATCTTGCTTGTATTGATATTCCTTCAATAGTTGCCTGAAGATAGCTGCTTGTGGCAGCTGAAATATGTCGCTATCGATAATCAAATATCTTAAGATCAAAAAAATTTGGCTCTTTCCAAAATATTTATATAGTCAATATTCCATTTTCAGTCAACGATGATCAGCTAGTTTTCAATCCCATGTTCCTCCGACTTCCAGAAACTTTCACTTTTTTTCTTTATACTTTTCGTTTTCACTCTACTAAATGCATACATTCTTTCATCGACAATTGAGGTCAAACCAGCCGTCTTGTGCATAAATGAATTTCAGCTTTCAGTCCAGGTGCTATATATCGAGGAGTCCATGACTAACTGAACATTTGTAATGAAAGATAAAGACCCTAACTTCAAGATCTTGAAATTTTAATTGACAATAACACGATAATCTATAGTGCGAAGCAAATGATAGTTCATCATTGCTTGAATAGCTGCTTCAGTGTACGATAACCGGTTCACCGGTGCGATCAGGTATACCGGTAGGTAGCGCACAGCCCTAATCATCAACATCAACTCAAATTCAAATATTACTAATCAGTGAAACTGATAAAATGGAAGGGTTATTCATGGAAGCCAAGCTGCCTTTGAATAAGGGAAAATCAAGTATTATATGTATTATAAGTTGTTTCAGGTGAATCACACCCAAATTTGAAGTTATAAATCCCTAAGATCATCAAGATGAAGATTTTTGGTGTGATGTTCAAAAACGGCTTTTGTGGAAAAAATGCAATCGATGTTTTTTCATTATACGTAAAGCAAAGGCACTTGCATCAAATCGTGAGTTGTGTGCAATTTACAGTGCTATAATTCTTTCATTGATTGAATTCGCTTGTCCAGTGTTTGTGGCCTTAAGTAAACTTTATACGACGAAACGAAATCGAGAATGGAAGCTGCTCGGAGATTAGGGCCTTTAAGATAACTTATGAAACAACTTAGATTAGAAGAGAAAAATTTAGTAAAGGTTTATTCAAGCATTTTCTTCGTAATGATGGGCACATTCTCCACAAATACTTATTGAAGCGCATCCATTGCTCAAGACAGTTCTAGTGAACCACAATCGCATACAGATGAGACGCATGTGGTCAAGTTCATAAACAGTGATCTGTCTAAGTGGATTTTAAAAGTGGAAATGTACAACACATCATCATCAAACATTCATTATGGTATCCTTATTTTGCTGTCGTCGCTTACTTACTCAGTTACTTATGATTTCCATTGTTGAAATATACACACTTATTTGCTATTATCAGTCATCATATGTGTATAATACATGCATATGTTGTTCACCTTCCGACTCGTCATTATGCTTGTGATGTCACTAATAACATCGATCACACGATCAGTGCCTTAGAAAATGGCATCGCGCAGTATATCTCAAGCAGAACAATCAATCAAGATCAACAGCACACTCTGAGATCGGACAACAATGCAGAACATAAAGCGTATGGTATTGTTCGGAAAGTGACTTGAAATCGCTGAGGCGTAGCTTACACAGCATTAAACTCCAAATTCGTGAAAACTCGAAAAGGAACGAAGACCCTACTAGACGCTTATTTATTCTCCAATTATGTTGACGAATAAGACTATTTACTTTTAACTGAGTTGTATATTATCTCACTACTTTTAATTTCGCTACTGATTAGGCTTTGTATATGAATAAGTGGGAGAATAGAAGCAGTAACTGGAAATAAGTCCGAATTAGTAATTGCTTAGCAATTGAAACGCGCTGCTACCTCTTACCAAGATAGGTCTTCAGCCATATCTCGCGCCATGCGGGATTGTTTATGTGAGGGATCAGTAAAATTCCAAAATTGCACTACACGAATAAATTCGATTTCAAGCGGTTTTATCTATTTTCATTCTAATTTTTTCTATTTCATTGTATTTGCTTCTCAACACCAATGACAATTTTGATATTTGCTATCCTGAATAATATCAATTCTGTAGAGGACACAAACGGGCAATTCACCTAGATGGAGATTACAGCGATCACGTCGTGAATTCTCACGCTTTTAGTTTTTGCCGGTTGATCGCTTTAACTCAAAATATTTTATTTTTCCTTACTTGGTATCACTTTCACTCTTCAAAACATTGAAGCATTTAGCATTTCGTTTGATCTACCTTACTTGGTATTTTGCATGTATTTACATGACAATTTAATTAGAAGCTACTATTTTTGTTGCTAGGTCTCGTTTGAAATTTCGATGAAATACCACTGCTGTGTAAATAAATCTGCGAACATTGACTATCTCAGATGAAGATATGCAGAAAATTCGAAGGGAAATTGTCTGAACACGAAAAGCAATCATTCAGCGCTCATCCTAAACGATGGTGAATTTCCAGCAAATTCAAATAACAAATGAATAGTGTGATTCATTTACTAAGTGTAATCTACACAGTTGCTACTTTAAAACGCATTTTGATATCCTGATTTCTCTCATTGCTATATTAGTAATTTGCTTTATTCAAATTTTACTAAAAATTTACCTCAATAATTAATTTATGGTTGATATTTAGTTTTGACAATTAATTTTAAAGATTTGCACATGACTACTTATCTCCCATGTGTCTGTCAGACAAGAGAGATTTAATAACAGAGAAAAAAAGAGATTAAACGAACTAGATATGGTTTGGTTTAAGTTGGAAAAAATAGTAGGCTAAGTGTCATCTATTTCATATATAATAATATTCTATCATAATATGATGCAATTCTCTGAGTTAAACAAATACTATATATGTAGCTGAAGACTAACTGAACTCTTCTATCACAAAAATTCAATTCAAATCAGTGATTTTTTTAATAATTTAGTAACTCACACGCACAGAATGATTCAATGTCAATCTATAAAAGAACAAACATTATGCGTTTGACACACACAATCTAATAAAGCTTGTAAATGTCTCTTCCTTGTCCTTGAGGCTACAATAGCTTGCTATGACAATTTAACATCAAACAAGCTGACTTTCTCGAGATATTAGATGAAACATGAAAAGTGCAATGTAGAATGAAAAGAATAGGTCGTCTATTCATATCTGATTTCATAGCCTTATCATCGAAGACATTTTGTTTGAATCAAATGCATAGATTGAGCATCATTGAGTATGAAAACAATGGCATGGCAATTATATTAATCTGTTCATTATTTTTGTTATCTTGTTTCAAGAAAATGTCAATTGAAAGTCTTTTTATTGATTAAAGTATGAAGTACAATTTGCCTTCGCTTTCAGGAACTCGACTCGCGCGCCTTTGTCCGACAAGCCAATACTTTCACAAAGCGAAACAGGAATACTTCTTTGATCGCGATCCTGAGGTGTTTCGAGCTGTTCTGAATTATCACCGTTTAGGAGAGTTACATATACCTCTGCACATGTGCGGACCAAGTCTTGAACGAGAATTGAAGTATTGGGGTATTCCAGAAGAGCTGATACAAAAGTGCTGTTGGATTCATTACATCCAGTTGAAATCACAGAACTCTTCCCTCGCGGACTTTGAATGCTTACTTCGCTGATCATCAGTATGAGAAGCTGCTCGGAAATGGAAGCCATTCACGAACTCGCTTTCGGTTATGGAATATTATGAATAAACCTTCATCCTCAAAATTGGCATTGGTAAGTATCATCTTATTTTGTGATTTCTGTGAGAATATTGTTTGGAGTGAATTCTTCTGAATAATAGCAAGACAGGAACCCGGCAAGTTCTAACCCTTTAGCCAGTCCCGCGCACCTGAACTGTGGATCATGTGGGTCATGAGTCACCTTTCTGTCGGTTGCGGATCACTTTCACTGATCTTACCAAAAGAGTCTAAAATAATTTCAATTTTGATATCAAATTATCAACTGTTATGAACCAATTTCATCTCTTCAAAGAATTCCTTGCATTAAATATAGCCAACTTTGTTTTGATCTTTGTCATTCGCGAAATTGGTTTTATCATCTTGTCGTTCGTAAGACACTTGGTGTCATGCGAAGTAAATTTTTGATTAAATTTGCTTTAAAAAATTCAATGCATGTAATCTGATCATTCATGTACGCTTACTACTCATAATTCAAACAAATCGGAAAGCTGATCGGAAAATAGTACTTTACGTTGAACGGAAATGTCGTCTAGCAGGCAACCTACTGTGTTAAGATATTTATAATACATTATATTACATCACATTATATTTTGCTTTATACTGAAATTGACATTTTAACCCTTCATTTGCCTGAGGATTCGTGTAGAGACTGAAAATTGACCACAATTCATTTATTTCAATGCTAATATAATTAGATGTGGTTTTGCCTTTCATTGACATTTTCAACAAACCAATACATGCTTGTCTGGTTATAGTGGTCTTGCACGACAGCGCAAACATATGCAGTTGAAGCATTTGAACTGCAAATGTATCTCGCAAGTTGATAAGAAATATTTTATATTCTGCTATCAATTCTGATGATAGATGTTTCTGTTAGCGTTTCTTCTTCCAATATCCTTGTACTGTTTAAATATGCTTCCTCGTGTTCATTGATATAGTGCATTTAAAAAATGCAATGTTTGCTAGCGCTACGAGCGAGACACCCATTGTAGTGTTGTGAATGTAAATTGCATATTAAAAGTCTATTTTGCAAATGAATTAGGAAACGCATTTATATCTGATTTTAGAAGCATGCTGATGTGGTCGCAAAAATGTCGGAAATTTGATCATATCTTTATAAAAATGTAGCTATATATAACTGTTTATATTGTAATTAATATCATGGACTCAGGAGCATTTTTGAGACTCAATAATGTAAGTCTTGCAAAAATTGCAATGGCTATTTACGTAATACATCAAAAATTATAATTCAGCAAAATGAAGCAAAGAAGACTATATATTATTCGTCATAACTGCGGACTCGGGAGATGACATGGTAAATAGGTTGGATCTATTGCAGGCGCAGTAATTTAATAGAGTCAAAACATTGGCATCTAACTTATAAGATGCATAATTGTATACATGAAGATGAATCAGTATTTACATCGAGATTCCATTGTCTGAAATGCTCTCATCAGCAAGATAAATTGATAATAGAATTTACCGCATGACTCCCTTCTCTTAAATTAAGTCTTATATATTATTTTCCCGATAATTACAGAAATACAGAATTACAGATACAATTGCACATGTACA
>CAJQUW010016743.1:0-336533 GCA_907163375.1 Prostheceraeus crozeri | reverse complement strand
GGACGCCATTTTTCGATTGTTGTACCTCAACACATGTACCAATCCGGATGTGCGAACTGCATCTGTCATTTCGGACTTTAATTTGTGCTATTTAATTAAATACGAACCTTATCCAGATTTTATACTGAAGTGCATCTTTCTAGCAATTTTTCTTTGCATTACTCTCCATAATTAGTACTTATTTTCATATCTAGACAAATCATCTACAAAGAATATGCAATTCAGAAAATTTGTCTGATAAATTTCGTGCCCTTGTTATACAAACCCTTTTATACCCTTAATACGGACCATTTTGCCAATCAGTGTAGGTTCGAGACACCATGATGAAGATCTTTTTCAGGATAATTTGATCCAACGTTCATTTCATTTCATTTATTGCAAATTGACCACGCAATATGTAAAGTGGGTTGCTTTCTCTGCAACAAATATGATGTTGTTTAAGGACGTGCTCACTGGTCAATTACGTCATACTACAATTGCATCTACGCAATCTTATCTATCAAATATTGACAATTTGTGACATTCAAAATTCATACATGTAATGTGTAATACGTGTATTATACTGTGATTTCAGTAAAAGATTTTTAGAAATACTGATTTTCCGTCATATCCTAAAGTTCTATTCAATCTAGATAATTTTTCATTTATTTTAATCGCTTCACTTAGATTCTAATATCTAAGTTATTCCTATCTTGATATTCAACTTTAAAGTAGCTATGTATTTTATTGCTACATGCAGTACATCTACACGTATTTAAGTGAATACTTACTGCCGAGTTACCTTTTATGTGTTCACTTATTCGGTGGTGATATCGTCTTTTTGTTTCACCCAAGTATTGGGCATCAAGATCAACCTGACATGTTAATTGGTACACAAGACATGATTTCAACAACTTTGGTGTTTTGTCTTTTGGATTTAAGTAACTTTTGTAGTTCGAAAGACGACATTTGCGTACAAATCCAATCTTCGAAATAGTGTTTTACTTTTACGTTTATATTTTATCGACATAGTACCCAAATACCATAATCGGAAAAAGCAATTTTTTTCATCTACTGCATCTTCCGAGGTATTTTTACATATATCTTTAAATTCATTATTTCAGAAATTTCTTACGATACTGTACACAAATTCAGGTCGGTAAACATTATTTTTTAAAATCATTGCTATGTTATTCACTTCTTCATCAAATATATTCCAATTTGAACATACAGTAAATACTCGGTGTAACATACCAGCAACAAGTGTTTTTTCAATCTATCGGGCAACATGCGGCAAAATTCAATTGTAAAGCAGTTACGCATCTTTACGGTAAGCTGTTGTACTTAAATTATTAACTGGATAAATGTTAACACCAAGGAAAGATGCAAAATATTTTCCTTTTTCTACTGCAAATTTAATATTAGGGTGTTGTTTATTTTGAGATTTGTGAAATTTGTCTATTTTTGATTGATCATCGAATACCACTAGTATGGCATATATGTAGCGTCCATAAAATAACGGAGAAAGATGTTCATTGACCACACGATATTTATATAAGATGTGAAGTGAAAACATTTTGGTTGTGATGTAGACTTTATTTCCTGGAAATTCAGGAATTTACGTTGTTATGCCCTATTCAATTTTTATTGACCAAACTTTGATACTTTCATGATACCGTAAAAAGTTTTGAGGTACGCGTCGTTTGCTCTAGACATGTTCGTAAGCAAGAGTCAGAGTATATTTGGCTTTCATGCAGTTTCAAACATTATTAATAAAAATAAAAAAGTGATACCAATAGAACGCTAGAGCGTAAAATGTGGAAAACAAAACACGATAGCGCGGAAAGTGGAAACGTTTTCAGTCACGAAAATACGCTAGTCCATCACTACATGATTGGGTTAGGATCATTCCTTAAGTCTTTTATGCTCCAACTTAGATCATCTCTACGGTGTCGTGGCGCAATGCCAATTTCCCGTCCAGTCAACTTCAGATAAACATTTTACTCCAATGCATAGAATAGTACCTTATAATAATTACATTGCATTGTGATTTACGACCTTGCAGTACTTTACAGAACTCGGATTGCTATACTGATAATAGAGGACTAAACCACTCTGAAATGTAATTTTCCGTTAAGGCCTACATGCTTGAAACAAATTGATGTATAAATTCATAGATAGGAATCAACCAATGAAAGTATCAGTCAGGTGGCATGATCACTAAAATAAAGAGACATCAAATCTAAATAAAATGTCTTAAATTTGTGTTGCTCCTATATATGATGCATAATATTCCATAAACTCATTGCATGACGAAATGACAATTAATAACACGAATCGAATTTGAATTACGAAGATAGCATTATGCAAATTAAAGTTTCAAAATTCGATGTTATAAATAGGCGTAGAATCTGTTGTTATTTATTTTATTTAATATCAACTTTCATGTGTGTAGTTCTGAAATGTTCTGCTGTGGCTTTATGTTTGTTTTCTTTTTTCTGTTTACCTTTTTGTTTTTCATATTATTCCGATTAATTCCAAAGACTAATTTAGAAAGTTGTTAATGAAGCAGACAACAGTGTTTGACTTCAACGAAATGCAGAAACATTGGTCCAATCACATCATCTGAATGAAAAGCATTGCGGCATCATCATAGAAACTACCGAAAACTTCTCATACTAAAAAAACACGGACTTTTAGTAATATAATAGAAATGACATTTAGCAAGTTAGTGCTCTTATTTCGTCATAAATTATTTGCGATGAGAGACTTGCAAGTTGTTATTAGAATAAGAGGCTGCACATGCATTATTGTAATCGTGCACTGCACTTAGGTTGTTTTAGCCATGAGGATGATGTTGAAATATGAATGTTCTAGACTACAAATTGCCAAGATTACAAGCAACGTCTGTAGACCTAAGACAGCGTCGCTGCGGACTTATTAATATGCTTGGAAGTTGAAATTTCTATTAGCAGATTGCCTGTTACGTAAGTTAATGAATCTTAAATTAGACAAATCGATTGATTTAGATTAAATAGATCAATGTTGCTTTTCAGAAAAAGCTTGATTACTTCTGTTATAGTGATGCAAATAAAGAATAAAAAAAGGATCAGAATAATCACTGCTGTTAATGTCCACATATTCGAAAAAGCGTTTCCAACAGGTGAAACTAGATTACTAAATACGGTATTTAAAAATTTTTAGTGTTATTTAGATTTAAACCTTTCTTTTATTATTGTTCACGCTCAATAAACGCATCTGCATCCATCCGCATACATCTCAGAACAATTCGAAGTCAAGTTTTGATATCGAATATTTTTCTGACGACCATCCCATGTAAAAATGAATCTTAGCACGCTGTTCCATATCCTACTTCCCATTTCCCAAAAGACAGGTCAAATGTATTGCATAAATTCCTCATCATCGATAGCGTCCCATGATGTCGCCTGGAAGTCAGGGTCTACGTTTTGTTGTGTGTGTTAGGGCCATCATTCTGTTGAAGGAGGTTTCACGAGTTCTCCAAAAAGGGATTTTAATATTTCGAAGCCTGGTCGGACACCACAAGCATCTGTTTGCTGATTGCCATCTATGACATGATATCATCATGCTATCAATGCTCCATTATGAGCATCTGCTCCTGGAGTATGAGCACCGGGGGGGGGGAAACCGGGTCACGTGTCCTCCTAAAAAATTATTAAAATTTGTCTACTTTTCATGCCGCTCTCCCATAATTAGTTGATGTTCAAAATTTTCAAACATCTCATTGATTTGACAAAGCCAAAGATTGCATATGAGTTGCCAGCATATAATTTTCCACTTTTACAAGTATTTGTTAAGTACAATCCTATTCAAGTGAAAACGATGCCGCAAAGAATGGAATGGGGGTAGTTATGTCATATTTGACAGGCAATGGATAAAGCAAACAAACAAAAAGCAGAGTTAACTGATTTATTTATGGCAACGGATATGTCTACGACATGTAAACATAGATTTATTAGCATTGTGCATGTCAAGCGACTGTGAATTTTCTACCCGCTGAGAGATAACTGAAAAAAATGTTGGGATGCTTAAAGAAAGATTATAAAATTTTTTTTAGTTTTAAGGGACCTTAAGTATTGAAAGTCTAAGGAAATCCTATCACTAGCATCAGGTGCCATTCAAAGCTTTGAGCGGGTCCCTTTATCAGTATTACATGTATGTTGTGTCTTCAGTATGGCAGCATGGAGGGTCCCTTCTTCAGAGTGCTGTGTTAGTCATTGCTATTTATTCCACAGTAGGCCTACTTTGTCTCTTAATGACAGATTGAATTTGGAAAGTTTTGACTGACTGTATTTTGATTGGTCTATGAACTATCAATAGCATTATTAACTTTCATAACATTGTGTTTTTATTTGAGTATGGTTCAGCTTCGAAGTCGGAATATACATGTTTGATAAATGAAATCTCAATAATTTTCAAGAATAGATCTAATTGATTTAAATGTGCGGAATATTTAAATGGCTAAACCTTACGTACTTGAATATATGAATAAACTTTCCGATTAATTTGATTAATGAATACACTATAAGTTGAATGGAAATGTCTGGAAAATTCTGCCGTCTCTTAAAGCTTGTTCAACTAATACGAGCCTAATATGGCATGTGAAACACATGCATTTACACACACCTAAATTTTATTTTCAATGTCAGCAGCATTTTTGAATTCCATGGTTATACTATGGTCGAAAAAGTCAGGCAAAAAATGTGCCCTTCTGATTTAGTGCCCATGCCCCTTTCATGGTCTTCTGCCGTCCCTGAGTATATTGTGATTTCATTCAAGGACTAAGTTTCAACTTTCATTGCATTTTAGTCCTGATTGTTAGGCCTATTTATAAATTGCACGGATAATGAAATATCAAAATTTTTCAAAACAAAATATGCGGATAAATATAATGTAATGTAAATATTTAAACCAACATGCAAAACTTGCGTTATGCCAAGAGCAAAACGCAATGTATTAAGTCTCAAAGTCTTTATGCAGCATCGAACATTGATAAAGGTATTGCAAATTGAATACTGTAATCCATGGTAAGCTAAAGGTACTTATACTTGGTGCTTCACACCCAATTATTCAATGAATAATCTAGCATGATTTGACATATTTAGCCCATTTTCGCCAAAGTGATCATCGCATGAATTGCAGCGCAATGATTAGCATTGACGCTTGCCTCTTAGCTCATACAGAAAAAGTTTTGAAAATAAAGAAAATATTTGATCAATTTGTAAGAAGCCGAATTTTTGCAAATTATTCCTGTGTTTATATACTAGCGATTTGGTACGTCTATATAAGTGGTATGAAATATGTTGGATATCAAAATAAATGAACATTTATTAGCAGGTATCTTAACTAAGCAGAAATGTATCTGATAATCAAGCAAATTTCATAAACCGCATTCTAATGCAAGTTTCCATGCAAGAGTGGAAATCTTATTGTACATCTCGGCTGAAATTTCAAGATTTTAATTGAATTTTAATCGGCATGATTTTATGATTCACTAAATTTATGTTTCATTTTTTGAATCTGAACAGCAATGTCGAGCCATTTACATCTTTTAAAGTTATATGGTCATTGTCTCTGATTGAGATGTTTTGTTTTTTTCAGTGACAGGTAGCTTGTGATATGATCACGCTCAGGAAATACTCTGATTAATAAGGCTAAGCATAAACTAGCAGGCGCCCATCGAACTGATAATTTTGCAAACATAGGCTCTCCAAGGTTGTCGTGACAAGAAGGACTTGTAAAAAAAGTATTCTTTTTTCTGTAATGTTGTCATGATTCGTCACTTCCATGTTAATTTCTCCAAAATATATGTTTGCAGAAGGATAATATCTCCACTTGAACAATCTTGTGACTTTTTACATAATTTTTTTTCTATTTTTAGTTTTCATTTTTCAATGTTTTTTAAATTTTTTCTTTGACTGTATTACTTTTCTTACATTTTTCTTATGCATCTCTCCTGTTTTCATCTAAGCATTTTCCTGTAATGTTTTGTTGTCAGTCATGTCATCTTACTAGCCTACTTGTTAATCCAGTTAATCGAGAAATTAGCTTACCTGTTAATCGAGTTCTACATTACGATTGAACAGATAGCATGTTGGATTTCCATGATGGGTGTCCCATGATATCGTCCTATCATTGCCATATCAATTTCTGTAGTGAAATGTGTTTGCAATTCTTTTCACTATCAAGCTCCATTGTATTGTCGCTCAAGAAGAGACAACGAGCCGCCGGTATTATAAAAATTCATGTCAATTTACCATTTTTCGAAGCTATCTTTAAATTGGCACTAACAAAGATTATTCAAAATATACGTTTTCAACTTTGAAGTTAAATTGATTTCTAATAATGAGAAAACTGATAGATACAACAGTAAAACGCTCCCACATAATGCCGTTGACATATATTTCTAAATAACTAAATAAACAGATATTTCTTTAAGTAGGAGAAAATGATTCGAACACCATAGTCTACAATTACTATAGATTTGCATTATTTCATACTATTGTCTGTAGATCGCGATGGTGACTGCACTTGCTTCATATCATTCGATTGAGTGTGTCCTAGAACCGTCTTGCATTTGACTATTCACATTAGCCTGAAAACAGTGTGATTTGTATCAAAATGTTTAATTATAAAATAATACTCTGATTTATCAACATTCACAGCTTTACAAATAAAACATGAAATTTCAATCTCGGCGCAGCTGGGGCCTGTATCTGCTCAAAAGTATCAGGCCCGCTTACAAGTCTTTTTGCACTTGAAATTCAGAGCATAATCAGTGCGTTTCAAAATCGCGAACCAACGAGTAGTAGTCGTAACGTGGTACATTTGAATTTAATTATTGCCTTATCAATTTCAAGGGATATTTTGAAAATATAAATTTTGTTTTTCTCCAAAATCTCAACAGATGTACTTAAAAGGGGACTAAAACTAAGGCGTGTTATCAATACTGCTTTGACGAAGCAGCTTTACAGCAATACTTATAAATCTAACCTGTCATGAGGAGGAGAAATTACTCATCAACAGGTAAACTTTCAAACCAGACACTGATGAAGATCACGGACAAAGGAGTTATGAAAAATGTAACGTAGTGACGAACTAGCTCGACTTGTTTGTTTTGAGAAGATTATATCGCCATGTTTAAGCAAGTCATGGACTGAGCAAGCTTGGTGTTTGCCATCAGAAACGGGCTGCGTAAGTTGTATTTATTTATTCACTTTGTCAATGTCAGCTCGGGACAAAGCTATTTCAGCTAATTGTTAGAATTTTCATATCTACTTCGTAAGTATTGTGTAAACATTATGTTTCATTTACGTGAATTCAAGAAAGACTTCGGCGCATGAGGTGACAAGGGAGAAATGCAATTGTCCTAAGGCGATAACTAGGCCACGCGTCTTTTACTCGCCTTGCCTATTTAGTTCGACTATTGTGTTGTGTCTGGCCTTATTCAAGTTGCATTCTTTATTGTTGAAAGTGTCATCCATTATCGAGTGTTTTAGCAGCTGTGACTGGGTAAAGATTGAGGACAAAATTCAGTTCGAAAGTCCAAATCGCTATCATAATTGTCTGTAAGCTGAGAAAGAGTAGACGATTAATGTTTGCCATCAATTTCAAGTCAATGAGCAGGAGTATATGCTGCATGTGAGGAGTGAACCAGCAGCACGGGGGGTGGGGCTTTACCTGAACTGAAGCGTAATAAAAATCACATGACACTTTTTTAGAAGACAGGCCATTCGGAAGGTGTGAAATTCGACGATTTTAGTAGTTCATTTTCTCTTTGTATTTGTCCCATGCCATTCGTCTGTTCATTGACTCCGACTCCGGCGAGAGGAACTCTATCAAGTGATAGAACTCCGCGTTCCTTTTTCAGGTTCACATTTGAAAGACAGTGCTCCTTGTTTGTTCGACATCAAAATGTGTAGCATGCGATAGTTGTTATGTGCATGTAGATTGACTTGTGCACGCCGGCCTGTAGCTTTTCACCTAATCCATGTGCATGGATATGATTCACACGAGAAATAATAGAACTTTCTAGATTCATCTTCACCAAGTCTGGGAGGGCAGGGTCACCACCGATGAAAACGCATTTATAGTATAGTGAAATCTCGATGTATTTCACCAGTGTCCGACCGTGATTGCATAACATTGCGTTGGGACCAAGTATGCGGAGTCGGAGTCCCGGAATCCTGTCATTTTTGCTGGAGTCGGAGTCCTATCAAATGATAGGACCGCGGACTCCGGCCTATAACTAGACCCGAACAAATTATTTGACCTCGTGCATTGCTGTCACTGTCTTGATGTCAGCTTTCTCCGTCAAACAAATGTGCAGAGACAGCAGTGCATGCAAGGCTTGTAATAGTTGAGGGAATGAACCATGATAGTGAAAAAAGGATTGCCGTTTCATTCGGGGACTAAGTAGAGAAGACAAGCCTTCCTAGCCTCGATCACACACACTCACCAAAGGTCACATCGGAGACAAAAGTGAAATACTAATTTGTTTGAGACCATTACCTCTTAACCTAACGTCAATCGTATGTGACTGTGATGGCTCCTCCAAAGCGCATATTAAAATCGAAGGTGTAATCACATTTTTTGGAGAAGGATGGGGATTTTCCTGCCTTGTAAAGACTGGACAAAAACCGTGTGAAGCACACGTCAGGAAGATGGGAGGAGGCGAGTCGTATGCATCCAACTGAAAGCGACATTTGATGAACTTGATTGATAATTGATGACTAATGATTGATAATTGATACAGCAATGATCCATAAAAATAGGTTCAGGTAGGCCTATAATGATCTATGATGGAGGTTGCCAGTTAATGTTTCAAAAAACTAGGCTTTATATATTGGCCACCCGGAGTCGGAGTCCTATTAAAAGCCGGAGTCTATCAACCCCGGAGTCGGAGTCCTATCAAAATGATAGGACTCCGCATCCCTGCTATGTAATAATTGTGTAATAATATAATATACATTATAACTTTGTGAAAAATACACACATTTTGGTTTTGTTCCTATTATTAACATATATGGAGTGCAACAAAAGCAATAAAACTGAACAGGAAGTAGAACCGAACTGTCCTAGTTTCAGTCTACAAAAAGTAGACATTGAAAATCATTAATTAACCCAAATCCTGCTATGAATCTAATTGTTCCATTCAATTCATATATTGATCGAGAAAACGCGACATCTGTTGACTTATGTGGAATACGATAGTGAAAAACACGCTCACTTCATGAAGTCTGCACGACGATCTGCACAATGTAAATTGTCATTCCACAATGCTTGAGTGTGAAATGCATTCCTTTTTCCTATTCACCACTTTTCCTGTATCATTCAGGAATCAGCTTTGATTTTTGTTGAAAGTACACATTCCACTGTGTCTTTGACGGAGATAAGAACTCGGCGAAATTTTCGGGCGGTCATGAGTCCAACTTCATGCGGCTTTCAACTCCACTAAATGCAGATATGCTGGCGGGTTTCCTTATAGTCCGGCAGCCAGAGCGAGTTTCTGCAGGGAACGAGGCCGAAAATGAGACTTTCACAGAGTGATGTACACCCTATGCCTACTACGAATTCGCGCGTCTGCCGAGGTCTAGAGAGTTCCTCTACTTGTCAGACACGATCAAAGAAAAACACATGTTAATTCAATGGGAGACAGATTGCAGTTTTTGTCAAAATTGAAATTTTTCTGTGTTTTCTCTTATCAATTAAAATGTAACTACTAGGTCTAGAGCCATGGTTTTTGACATGGAATGTCTTCAGGTCATTTCCTATCATGTGTAACTGATATTATCATGCTTCTGATCGGCGATGTATGCGATAATGTGGTTCGATGTTGTTTAAGTGGACCAACATATTGGTGCTTGCCTACAGTAGGAGGCTTGTCAAATCTGAATGCATGTACTTTCATAGATAAGTGCTCATGAGCCTGATAAGATATGACCTGAAGACATTCCATGTCAAAAATTAAGGCTCTTGACTGAGTATTGTTACCGGAATAAGCGAAAACATAGAAAAACTCATTCTAACCAAAACTGCAATCTGTTTCTGATTGGACTAACATGTATTTTTCTTTGATCGTGTCTGACAAGTAGAGGAACTCACTAGAACTCGGCAGACGCGCGAATTCGTAGTAGGCATAGGGTGCACATCATTCTGTGAAAGTCTCATTTTCGGCCTCGTTCCCTGCAGAAACTTGCTCTGACTGCCGGACTATTACACCAGCTTCGGGCCGATTCAATGAAGATTTCTGGTTGCTCTAATTCAAGGTGCCGGTCGATGTTAGAGCTAATGCTCTAACATAATATTATGAAATGAGATTGTCATCTCGAAAATAATAAAATACATAGTAATGTCCAAAGTTATCTAATTGTTCAAAAGGGATAGATGAGAAATATAGGTACCAAATGTGAGTCCAAATTAGGTCGTTTGTTATCGTGGCAAAAATGCATTACGGCAATGGAGCGATACTGGTATTTTGTTGGCTTTGCGGTGCGTGATGCGACAAAAGGCCATATAAATGGCATCTTTTATAAAGCATAAGTCACTGATATTATATGTTAAATCTCAAGAATTGTCATTCAACAGTTTCTCTGAAAAAATTTTTAAAGATAAGTAAGTAAGTAAGTAAGTAATGCGTTTATTGAAAGTAAATAGAAATCAAATATACAAACACAGAAATAGCAACGGATGACACACACAGATGACAGTGGTAATATACAGCAATTTGATGCAGTAGCATCAATCCAAGTGGAAGGAAAATATTGACATGAAGACTGATGGGTGATTGATTGATGATGATGACTATTCATGACTATTAACAATTTCAGTGAGCATGCGAATATTGCACTAAGGAATTGACTATTAATAAGCCTCACCCATGTCAACAACGCTCTTCGAGCAATTCACTAGGCTGAAACTACAATATTGATCTATGCATTGCAAATAATTAATGCATTTTAGGGCCAATCTTCAGGTGGAATTGATCATCACAAATCTGTCAATGTGCAGTAATAATTAATGTATTAATTAACAATTACTGTACAATATGTTGTTTGTTTTTTTTTCTGCTTAAGCCAATTTTATACCAAATTTTCTGGTAGCTCATTTTCATTTTTTCTGTTTTATCATGTTACTTCTCGCAAAATTACATATACACATTAGATTAATACCAAGCTTGGTAATCGCGTCTGGCGTTAGTGATTAGGCCGGGCACCGTTCGGCACAGCAACATATGACCATTACCAGGCCCCATACCTATTACAAAGAAACAATCTAACTGCATGATCATAAGTAAAGACGCGCGGTTCATTTTTCTGTTCAGAAAAGTCATTTAGAAGTATTTTGCTAAGTCATGTGTTCATCTAATCACAGAGAGACCTCCATGAATTTTTTACAAACGTTTCTTATTTCTTGTCTTTGTTTCTGCAATTACTAAACAGAGGCAGTGAAAAGCAAATTTTATTGCTCGCTTACAAATATTTTCAAATTCATGCAATATCAGTATGTATATATGTATATACTGACTTCGTTGCACACAAAGTAAGCATACACCTATTTCCTATCTAGCCTTTATATATTAAATATCTTTGGTAATGTCTTTCAATCACATTTAATCAGCATATTGAGAAGTGTTCTGCATCAGAAGTCTACCGTACATGTATATCATTTGCAAATCTCAGATGGTGTAAAGCTTGATATAGATCAAGACTACCAAAACATTAGGTTTGCCTGCATCTTTGCATTTTATTGTTTGTATCTTTGCAATAAATCAATTCTTATTTAGCATGAAAGCTAGAGAAACCCAATGCTCAATACTGCGATATTTCTTTGATATGTGTAAGAGGTAGATTATGAATAATGAAGAAAGAAAGGTATGAGTTAAACTTGTACACTCGAGGATCAGTTTAGATTTTAGGTCTACTGTATAAAACACAAAAGTGGATAAGAAATTGGCTAAAAATGGCTAACTGAGATTTTCTTGGGAGACATATCAGTCACATGTTGAATTCGATCACTTGTTGATCTGAATGACAGAGATCGATGGATCATGACCATAAAAATCTTCTATTTTCAGTTTTTGATTACATAACCACACGCTTCAGTATTCGAATGAAGATGTTTAGTTGAACTTGAAGTTTCTTAATTTGGACTTTAGCTGCTTCAATTTCAATTTTGAAATGTTAAAAGGTCCTCACATGGTTTTTTTATCTCTCAGAAATTTCCTTTCCATCTCACTATTTCTCTCATGTTCTCACAGTTTTGCAGTCTTGATGATAAGAAGGTTTGGGATTGGAGCTGCCTTGCTGGCGCCTCATGCCTCTCTCGCCTTTCCCTCGGTGGCGCGTCGATGAGGGACATCGGTCATCGACCTGTCGGCAAGTATGTCGCCGTGGTTGACGAATTTCGCGTCCTCTTTGGCGCCGTAGACGAAGGGCCATTGTTGAGCTTTGTATCGACGCCGCCTGACGCTTCCGGGGCGCACCGGAAGTGCCGGTAAAATGGGAAGAGTTGCGAGGGGTAAAGGATTGTGTAGCTTTCGACATCTGTAGATCTTGACGCCCCGTGAAGATCGGAATGCGAGATGCGGTAATGCTGCTGGTGTGGCAGGTGAAATTGATGATATCTTATTAATATTTATCATGTTACTGTCAAATCATAAATAAGTAGTAACATAGTAGCATAACACGAGGAATTTATGAAGAGAACGAATTTTCTTCAGTACAAGTTGTGGACAGGATGAAGCAACAAATAATAGAAGTTTAAATGCGTGATGCGAGTTTCTCTAAACCACTTTACGTAAATAATCTCAAGCTTCCTGCGAATGTGATCCCTCCTCACACGCAGTCAAATTTCCCAAAGTTCTTCGGAACATAGGATCCCGATGCATATGCCAACAAAGAGTTCTCCCTTAACATATGCGATGAACAAAGCCATGTGTAATGCTCTCGTACCAACCAGATTTGAGTCCTGACAACTTCTCAGATCATTTACTCAGAATCTGGTGGTGGCAAATCTTCGGATATCATTCTTCTTGCAAAAATCCAGACAATTGAATATTGCCGCGGAAAGCGCGAATCGGCCAGGTGCATGTTTCTTCAATCTTCAAAGCTTGACTTTCTATTGATTAGATGAGTGACAAACATACGATAGCATTATTACTATAGTATTACTGTAGTATCAGTGTTCAGAGCGAATGAATAATGGATGCCTGTGTCATCAGTCTATCTTGATGATTATAATAACAGTTTGAATAAAGACAGATCGATAGAACCACCAGCCTGGAAATTTGATCTTCCCCTTGTTTTCGCTTGTGGGAAAAAATGAAAAAGATAATGGCCAATGTTGTTTGATATTAAAAAGAATCATTGAAGCAGTCACTCGTTGAAGATTCCTGGCTTAAAGGCGATTTATTTATATTTTTTATCAAAGTAACTTCATTATTATGGGAATTATAATTATTCTTGTCTTTAATATCTTTATAATTAATTAAGTAATTATTAATAACTAATAATTGTTAGGATCTTTATAATTAAACGTTATAGTACACTAACTAATAGGTCAAAATACATTTGGTTACTAAGCTAAAATACACCAACAATGTAAAGGTGGCAAAAACCAAAGCTTTCACGACGAGGTTCTGCTAAGAAAAGCCTTTTTCAAGCCTTCGGAATCCTCCATTTTCATGTACATAAGCTGCACATCATGATAACGCTGGCGACCTCATATTATTGCTTTCAGTTTTCATTTACATTTTGGTCATTTGATACTTTGAATTGTTGCCGGATGCCTGTAGTGAAACGGATTTCATTTATAAGTGGAAAGTGTTGAAAATGAGGGCCCCAAGTTTGGATCTGCAACTATCAGGGGAAACTTCGGCGAAAGGACAGCACACTTATTGTCTAAAGATAGATCAGCTTTCGAATGACTTTTTGGCAAATGTGGGATGAATCTAACGCAATACACTGAATCTATAGCGGCAAATCGCCATTGATTCTGACCAGAGACGATTATTGTTGAGTTGTGCTGAAGAAAATTCAAGTATACTATGCAGCAATTTACTGTGACATTTCGCCCACAGAGTTTGAATTTCATTTATCCCACCGACACATGAGCACATTCCTAGTTATTAAGCTGATACAAATGCTTGTATAGTGGCAAACATGCATTTTCTAATCTATTTGAATTGTGGATATGGCATAGCAGCATATCTTCGGTCTTAACATTTTACTGAGAGTGAAATAAATAAATCTTGTTTATTTTCGGAACCACATTAGACACGAAGCTTTCTTCCATGTGGCCGAGTATTTATCTCACTCACATTCTTTTTATGTTGAATGCTTAGTAAGAATGGAGAGTGTGCCTGCATCAAAAGACTGAAGTTTGACACTGCCAAGATTTGAACCAAGGTCTCCAGGACGCAGATCGAACACTCTACCACAAGGCCATAGAGCCGATGCTACTAATAGTGTCTTTATTGCACTAACTTCCATTCCAATGAAGATTTTCCTGAACCTGCTAGCTAGATGACAGTGGAATCCATTATATATCAGTATCATCAAATTAAATGGTTTTAAAAACCCTAATATTGTACATTCATAATAACGATCGGTTGACCTTTCTATTTTGTGGCGAACTGGCGATGTTGCTAAATTGTATAGTGACTTTTATTGACCGATACAAATGGTAAGGGATCATTCCTGTCTCAAATTAATGTGATCTTCAGTGCGTCAGGCGATTTAGTTGCTTACATTTTCAATTTTGCTATGTTGTCTGAGTTGGAGACTACCAAATATCGTGAGTTTTCCTTTCTGTCGAACCTCTAAAAAGTAGGTGGAACCAGTCTGTCAATCAGACAAGCAATTAGTCATATTATTGTTTCCTGTCTGACATCGTCGGAACAAATGTTTATACAAGTTGTCCTGCAGTGCAATGAATGACATAGTACAAAAATGAACCAAGGTCACAACATCGAAGTGGAAGTTTACTGTGATCTGTACAATTAAGCTCATTGCCCTAATCCTGAAAAACAATAAGCGTGTGCGAATCGTGAAATAGGCCTACAGCGGATTGATATTATCTGTTTAAATTTGCTAATTTTTGCTAAATGATTTAAAGCAAAATGCACTCTTGACAAATCCACTGGCGATTAAACAATCGGCAATTTAACACATTCACTGATCTTGTCCGGAAAGAAATGTTGAGTTAAATCATGTTCACGTGCTATTATTGGGGGAATTCTTCGGTCTGGTTCCAAGACTAGCAATGAAAATGTTTACTCAAAGTATGACTTGACGCACCTGACGCCGTGCGCTTTTAGCTTCAAACTTCTTACATTTCCCCCTAAATGAGGGTAAATACGTGAAACGTTGGACTGTGCATTTATCTTCATGTTTTTAGCCATTTAGCAAAGGACAAAGTCTGGCTTCGCTTCTAACAAAAGAGGTAATAGTACAGGCTGTAATGGAGATGTAACTTATATAGCACGGCTCTCTCTCGCTCCCTCTACGTGCATGCGTTAAAGCATTGCCTTTATGAATAATTCACGCTCTCAACAGATGGTCCGTTGGTGTTGTGGTTAGAGGGTATGCTTGCACGTCCTCCAGTTGCAGCGTCGCTAGTTCAAACCTACCCACGACTGATGAGACCCAACAGGCAGAAACATGACTCGTGGTGGTTGCACCTGTTGTGGTTTGACAAATGTACAAGAGATGTCTGCAAAATATCTAAAATTAATATTGTAAAAGTGCCATCGTTGTCATACAGCTTTGGCATTGACTAATACAGAATATTATTACTACTCGCATTCAATGGCATGGTGAAATCCTTGCGGAGGGGGTTAGAAGTCTGTACCATTTCCCTGAACATCTCTTGACATAAGTCCTGAGTCTCTACTATGAGGAACAAGAACTAGCTATTGTGACAGTGATAAAAGATTAATGGCTCTGAGACATATATAGTTCAATGCCGCAAGTCTGATCAGATTTCTACAGATGAAAGCATTGCAGTCGAAGGAAATTTCCTACATCTCCTAAAATCGATTTCTCTGTTTCATCGATGATGTGATCAGATTTATCATACTTGATATTAGTTCATAACTAGCTGCAAATTTGCGTAAATTACGCAAGTGGGACTGTGATATTCAAGCCCATTCAAGTTGATTTCGCCTCCTTGTTTTAATGTTAGAGCTTGCTTGTTATGATGCTGTCTGTAAGTTAATCCTGTTTTTTGAGGAGTATGGAGTGCTTTCATGTTTACTGAAAGGTGAAAGCAATTCATAATGCTTTTCTTGTTGGTATTTTTTCCGTTCTATTGTCTTGAAGACAATTCTCTACTCTTGCCTGGTATAAAAGGTTTCAAATATGTGCAATTTTTTCATATATATCTGCGATATTATGTTAGCAAAATCAATGAAGCTGTCTGATAGTTAGAGTTTTCATGCAGCTGATGAGGATGTCTAAGCATCAACTTGTTTTGGCATTTAAATTCACTGTCTGGCTTTAGATTTAGCTGATCAATTTTCATTCCAGAAAATTCATTTTTTCTGCATTTTTTTAATACTGCTATGTTTCATGTCTTTCCCTTGCTCCATACTTGTCTTTTTAATCTTCTCATATTGAGCCGTTCACATATCGCCGTCTTTCTTGCTTGTGATTACAAGCCCTAGATGTAGGCATGCATCATGAATAAAAATCTCCTGAAGCATACAGATAAAGTTGAAGCTGCAGACCATCTCTCTCTCTCTCTCTTCACAGCATGATTACTTTATCACTCAATGCGAATTACGGAGGCCTATTGCTCTTCTGTTCTCAATTTTTCGATGTATTAGATTCTCTGAATGACACATGCCTTCTCATAAAAAACTGCTGAATTTGTGCGCTCTATCCATATACTCGTACATACATCCTAGGAATGACTGATTTCTTAGATAACATAACCAATTAGACTTTGTATCAGTTAACGTTCGCATGCGGTTCATCAGAGATAATCGATTTGTGAATACAGTTTCATAGCCCAATTATTATTCATTTCGGTTATAGTTCTTGTAAATATATGGATTATCAAAATTCTATGTTCTCGTCAGTTATCTGTAGCAGCACGATAGAAAGTTTTGAATCGCAGGGCATCAACAAAATTGAGTCTTTAACTGAACTTATGATCAAGTCGACACTCTCATGCTGGCCTTCAGGCAACCTTCGTGAAGTTGGAAAGCTTATCCATTTTTGAGAAGCAGTTAGTCTATTTTAAAAGCAAATATCTGCCCTGATGCAAGCATTCACTTAGTAGTACAATTAGATTCTTTTTTCTGAATTTCAAAACTCGTTCGTTGAAATACTGTATAACCGAATCGCACCTTCTATAAATCTGTAAGGAGCTCATTTTCACAACAGTCCATCTCTTATCAAATGATTTTGAAGTCTGCGATGCAATAACATATGCAAAAATGTGTATTTTAAGAAAACTTTATTCCGCTAAAAATCCGAGCATTAATTTTTGAAATATTGATGATTACTACTTTAAGACAGTCGACATACATAATTTTGTGTGGATGCATGTACTTTTATAAAGGATGAAATTCATCCTTGTGGTAGCTCTTGAGTCCGCTCATGGACATTTAAAGTCGCGAGAGATTGCGGAAAATGGCGTTAGTGCGCAGAAATGTCACAGCATTGAAGTACAATGAAATGTCGCCGTTTTAACTAGGATATAGAAAGAAATGATGACAAACAGAAAAAGAAAGTATGAGGCAAGCTTTGATAAAATATAATGTAATATCTTATCCAAAATGCATTTTTGTGCTCTTCTTTTCGTTCTGTTTGAATGGTACGATAAAGCTAGTAAATCTGAAAAGCAGATTGGCTTCAAATAAAAAGTTAATACTAATTTTTTTCGATCAATATTATTTTAACCATGTTTACTTTCAATAGGCCCAATATTAGAAGCACTAAAAGAAGAAACATTACAGCATTGAAAATGATTAGTGAGTGAAACACTGCACCGATAATATGACAGTTTAGAAAAGTTGAACACTAAAGGAAGGATTCAAGTGATCTTTCATTTATTTATATTTATCAGAATAATACTGTCTGCAGTCATAAGTCATATCTTATATCTTGAAGCTACTGTTGATGTCATATCTTAGACAGTACTATCTTGATAAATATAAATAAATGAAAGATCACTTGAATCTGGATCCTTCCGCTGTTCAAACCTAGGCACATATTGCTCAGTCTCTGTTCCGAACTCTAGGAAGGAACTCCTTCTTTTATTCAGGCATTATTATTTAAGGAAGCTGGGCACCGGTCGGAGGTAAAACAATAGTTTTTTACATAATCAATTTTAACATCTTTTTTGGCCAACTCAATTTAATTTTCAATGCATTTACAATCCCTTCGATTTCGCAATAATTCAGAATATTAAGTTGTCATTAAGGAGATTTCGCTTCAAGAGTATGAACTGTCTTAGTCATTCGTCACGAGATGTTACGAGAATTGCGGTTGAGAATCAGTGAAGCAGCGGTCACAGAGTTCACATTTCCAAATGAATGGAAAGTAAATTGCCCGGAGGTTTAATTAGAGACTCGATATTCTGTTTGGTGTCTCATTAGACGTGTGGAAGCCATAGTTTCAAATGAAGCTCACAGTTAATTAATGGAACAGAGAAATTGAGTTGCGCTTGCGCTCAAATGGAAACAGAGTTGGTTTCTGATGTTAGAAACACCGAAATATAAAGTGGGAGAATCGTTTTAAGTCATTTGTACGGAAAACTTGTCTGCATGAGTCCTACAACTCACTTTGAATTAGCAACTTATGTAGCGTGATAGCGATGATGGGAAAATATCGTCTTTTGCTATTATGTACCGGTAATGAAACAATATGATATATATACGATGCGAGTAGTGCGATAGTACATTTAAAGTGAAGTCAAAGAAAAGTAACTTTCAAGGTCCATTCACACTGGACGCGGCGAGGTCCCGCACGTCTCCTCGTGAACAGCCCATAGGTTTATTAAGGACCTGAACGAAAATTCTGACGCGTGAGGACGAGCTGCGCTGCATCCGGTGTGAATGGACCTTCAGACAAGGCTAAATAAAGTTAATCGAATCTATTCATGCATCTAACAAGAAAATCTCATAAAGAAAATAGTGCTCGTTTTTGGCCTTGCAGCACATGCGAAACGCGATTGTAAAAATTATGCTAGCTTGTCTGTCGTCAAAGTTGGTCAGAATCACACGATCTTGGGTGCTATTCTGCCGATTAACTGTGTAATTGAACAAAGTAAAGAATCTGAGACATGCGCAATACCGTCCGGGAGATAAATAAGACGCGTATGGTGCAGGTGCTTCGAAAATTTTAAACACTGTTTAATGTGGAAACTTTCATCATACTGTACATTGTAAAGCTGCCTATATTGAGAACATTTTCAGTAATAAATAATGTGACTGATAGTTCTGGCTTAACAACCGACGAACTCAAATTGTGTCATATCCACCAAAGCGTGTTGTGCAACTGACTCCCATTCAATGTGTGTCCCAGACTTAAATTTAGACAGCGATTACACGCTGATTACACTTTGACCTTAGATATTGAAATTCGGTCTTGACTTTTTGATCACTGAAATACTGTTTCTCATAATCAGACAACAAATGCATATTATATTCATGCCCATACGTTTTTTGAACACATATTCTTGCAATGGTTGTTTAAATGATTATACAGAAAGATTTGTACAAGATTTCAATGGTAAATTTAAAAATTCTCTTTTGGCATTAATAGGCGAAATTTTGAGGTTTGGATCGATAAAATTGCGCTTCCAATGATCTTCTGTTAAATGGTAACGTTTACTTTATACATTGCTACTGATAAACTCAATCTAAGTAATGCGTCTAGTGTTTTTATGAAGTCCCCTATTTCGGGGAGAACGTTTGGTACTCACGTCTTTTGAATGTCTAAAACTGAGAGGTCACGAGGCTAATATTTCGAAACGTGGAGCATTATTCGGCCATCAGATGACGTTCACAACCGTTTACAAATGTTTCTACTTGATATTTTGTAAGTGTTTCATTTCCTTTGCTTTAATTGTAATATAAATGATGTGCTTAAATCATATGTTAAACCATGTGCTTACGGGGGATCAATTACACATCCAATGTGTTGTGAAATAGAAAATGATAGTTGCGCACATAATCGTGTTAATTCACAGACACACAAATTGCGTACTATAAATGAAGCTGTACAGTTCGAGCGTCAGACAATCGAAACACACAAATTTTACGCAGATATTTTTCTCAGTGTGATAAGTGTTTAAAATGAATGCCTGATCGAACTTTAATGTCTGTCATTAGTCGAAAACGTCTCAAAAGCATTCTGTCGTTACTGTTCTCCAATAATTGCGAATGAAAATCGACCATTCAGTTACATTTTAATCCCATGTTTCTATCATTAAATCTCAGTAACGGCTTTACTCAGCGATTCTCGTTTAAAAGGCACATCTTTGGAAACAGACAATCAGGAACGATGCAAGGAATAAATCATTTTCAATTTACTGCATTGTACCTCAAAATCTCGCCGAACTTCAAACGATTTATACGCGATATCGCGTCGGAAGTGTTCAACAACATAATGGTAAGGAAGAAGAAAAGGTTTTGCGCATTTGTTTCGCTTCAGAAGAAACCATATATGAGTAAAAGGGAATTGCGGCAACCGAGGATTTTGCTATCATCTTTCCGCCATTTTTTACTGGCAAAGTCTTTGCATCGAAGCCTTTTTGCAGTGAAACAAGCTCGGCGACGAGCGTTGAGACATCACACAAAGTGATTCGGGACAAAATTCCTTTTGGCGTTAAAGAAAAAGTATGAGGACGATTTGGTGACAACGGTTTAGTTCGAAGGGAATCCGAACATCTGTTGCAAAAGCTCGCTCTTGTCGTTTAAGAATCAATCACGACAGTTGGGACAACAGCTACTTATGAGAGAGAATTCATCTATCGCCTCGTATAGCTCCTCATTTGAAAAGGATATCGAACATAAAATGTCTGTTTGTGGATTGCAGATATGATTTTCTTGAGGTACCAACTTGAGGTGATTTTTCGGCATTTAAGTAAATCACAGCATTTAAAATATGCGCTTTTATTTTTCATATTTACAAGCATGAGTATGTTACTTACAAATATCAACACATTTCCACTAAACAAATAAATTAATGAGGACATATACTGTCAGCGAAGTTAATTTTCTTTTGAATAGGACTTTAAACACGAGGTTGGATTGTTCATGGAGCCCATGGAATTCAAGGCAAATGATTAATTCCATTGGATGACATGGACCTGTTAATAAAATTCTCGTGCCATGGAATCCTTGCATGGGAACCATGCACATCTCAGTGCTGGTAAATGGAAAAGCAGAAAAAATATTTCTCCCTCTTTCTTTTATTCCTTCCAGTAAGTTTTGAAAAAAAGCGATCTTTAAACATTTCATGCATCACAGTGACACTACCGATCAACAATCGTTGTCTTCGTGGTTTCCATTGACATGATTAGGCCAATTTCTTACAGTATGCTTGATGAAATAGCTCAATATAATGGAATTAAAAATGTGCAAATTGTATACCAATTACAATCATGACAGACGATGTTTTCGATGTCTTACAATGAGTTCAGTCACACCTCCGTAATGAATTATTTGCTGATAAAATGGCTAGTCTTACTGCTGATTAATGAATAATCTAATTCGAAATCAGGTCTACAGATCTGAAATTTTTGAGGGGGCGAGACATAAGACATTAGGGTTTTTGCCTGACTTATGCTATCATTGCGTTAATGATATTAGTTTTTCAAGATTTCATGTAAATGATCTGTTATCTGGAGACATGCAGCATCGTCTGCGCCTCCACTTGACATTGGAATGCTAAGTGATAAAGTCATTACATTCAAGTATGTATCAGAGACCACCATCGCTTAACGGCTCAGTGGTCTAGGGGTATGATACTCGCTTAGGGTGCGAGTGGTCCCGGGTTCGAATCCTGGCTGAGCCCCTCATTTTGCCAGCTTTTAAAGAATATAATTCAACAAGTCTGAAACCCTTTTGCGTTACATTGATGGCTCCGATTAAGCATATTTAACAACAATTGGAAGTATCTATACTTCCCTCTGGATACCGATAGGCTAAATTTGAATCCACTTGAAGTCTGCATTATGTTAATTTCAACCGCACCATTTCAAGCTTGCTGACATGATTCAGTGTGGAAAAGTGAGGAGAAAATCAGAATAAGGGGTTATCAAAATTTCATTGCAATTAAATGGGCCAAGCAATCAATTACAATTGCAATTATTTGAGGTAATCAGTTAATCAATTACAATTACTTTTTATCACCGTTATAGGAAATTTATTCATGATGTTGGATCACATAATTCACCAATTCACATTAACACATCATGCTACAGTTTTACAAATCTCATAATAAATTATAGTATTTTGCAGTGAACAGACAAGTGGACGATAAAATCAATGCAATCAATCATGTATCGGAAGCCATTCTTGCTTAGCCTCTCCGCTGCAGATGACAGGGGTCCATCTGACAGCCAAGTTGGCTGTCAGCCACTGTGGCGACTTGCATTTGCATTCCCACTGTGCAACCATGCACTTACATTATATTCTCCTTCAGCGAAAGGGTTTACGGCTCAGTGATTATGTAGCTCATTCCAGGATTGAATCCGGATCCGGATCGTAAGGGTCCTCGAACCAGACGATCCGAAGGCTTCGGGTCAGGCTGACCCGAGGACACGGACAAACCTGGATCCATAGGAGTGGGACGAACCCGTCGACATTTCTATAACTAAAAAAGAAAAAAGTAGGCCTATGTCTATACAAGGGCGGGATAACTTATTTTCAAGATTCAATACCCTAAGTAGGCCTAAAAGTTTTAGGGCCTACCAATTGTGATAGCATAGGCATTAGGCTAGCAATTTTTATGCAAGAGCGATATAAATTATTATTGTCATTATTATTATTATTATATACCAATACTCGATGCATTGGTAGTTAGACTATAGGCCTATGGCCTAAAAACGTACCTATGCATTCAGTAAGACCGCGTGGTTGCTTGTTTAGGCTATAACTCTGCAGCATGCAGGTTGCCTACTGTGCCAGGGTGCATGCAAGAAACTTTTAGAAAGTGATTTCATTACATTTAGGTAGAAAATTTGCATCATTTCATGATTGAATGTTCAAGATATCAGAAATTACGACAGGAACTAGCACCGATATTATGCCACTGCGAAAGTACAACTCAGTTTTATAAGTTGATGAACACGCATATTCCAAATAATCTTAAAAGTATTGCTGAATTCCTTCAAAAAGCTAAAGAGTTGCGACAGTCTACTACAGAGAACACAAACTGAATGTCATTTAGAGGCAAATTTTTCTCCTCTCCTTCCTGAACACGATTTTTTTGTTGTTGAAATTGAGCGCACGCTTGAAATGCACTACTTGATGTCTGAGTTTTCATAGATGTGTTTGAAACACGAATGTTTTTGTTCACATGCATGTTCTCCATCTTTTTCCATGTTTTCCAAAGTATTTGGAAGTAAACATTTATTGACTTCTTGACTTACATAGGGAATTTCTTTCGAACAGAGGTGTTTGCTTGAATTTAAAACCCTTATCTAAGATAACCTTTGATGTCAATATTTTGCAAGCTCCAACAACCAACTTTTCATCATTATTGCACCGTGAACCAAAGAGGTACTTATATGTTATCTCCCCCTCCCAAGTATTCAAATTTGTCTGTAATCTGCAAAAACAAATCAATCGTCACCAAACTTCAGGTAGACGTACACTTAGGCATATTTTCTACCAACATACAAAAATTTATGCTGATCGGACAAGTACTTCTCGCATTATAGACAATAACGTGAAGTGTAACGATGTCAACAACTTGATTTGACTACGTCTGTTCGACGCATTTTTGTTACACGTGCGTGCATTGCTCTCTCTCCCTTTTCGCCTCATTCACTGCTATTTGAAATTTTCCCACAACCACTACCTTGTCACACCTTTTTAATTTGAGAATTTTAATGTGGGGGATGTGGCCTGGTCTTCATCACTTCACGAGCTGTCAAGAAATTACTTTGTTGACCTCAAGTGCTTTCTACTCAGACGATGAGGTCAGAAGAAATCAGATCAAGCCGCAGACATCGCTGCACTTCTAGTTGTCGTCCCTAATTCAAAATGAACTCGTCCGATTTGCACAAATTTTGGTATGTGGGTAGAAGATATCCGAATTTACGTGTCTTGCGACGATCGATTCATTTCTACGGATTTTCAGCAGATTTGAAAACGTGGTGCTGATAACCCATAAGTACTACAAAATGATAAGATCCACTGAGGCAACTTGCACAACTTTTTCTGTTGACGATGCTAGCATTACAAAACAAACAAAAATGTGCTCAATTTTTGTGTAAAATTCTCGCATAAAATTATTATATTTACAATTTTGTTCTGTATAAATTTTGACATGTGGGTTCTTTGCCTGACCATCTTCCATCATGCTGACATTCTAGATTTTTGCGCAAGTATTTCGATCGTGGCAAATTAATTCGTAGCCTACGTCGCACGAACAACGAAGCTTTATCCGCTGCACAAAATGTTAGAAGCGAAAGAAACCCTTCCAATCTGATCAGGTGCGTTTATAACACTCGCTCCGGGTCCATCTACAACTCCTTGCCAGTTACCGCTTGAGTGAGAATTTTCAACACTAGGCCACTTGCTGAAATTTGACAAAATCTTTCATAGCCTTCTCTACCCACTTCCATTGTGACGACTTGACGGTTCAAGTGTCGGAATTTCGATCCATTCTCTAAAAACGCCCACACAGTCAACGAATTCGCACTGGACTGATAACAGATAAAAGCGCAGATACGCCATAAATTCAGTTGAGATTTTGGCAATTTGTCCGGACACGTACTGCACTGCTCTCTCTACAGTGCATTAAGAGAGCGGGACAATTACTCTTTGTTTTCTGACTCATCCTTCGTCCTCTCGCTTTCCCACAGTCGCCATCTTGTCTACTCAATGCCAAACTCGTCGCCATCTTGTCTACTTGCGCGTTAAACAACAGCGCTTGCATTGGGAAGATTCCAGCTCTGCGCAGTGTTGTTGATCGATGCAGAGTCGAGGAGCAGCCGATATGGAGCCTAGGGAATGGGAAAAGATAAGCAAGAGACATAGGCGCGCGCAAGAGGAATGAAAATTTGACGGAAAACGATGAGGAGATCTGTGATAGATTGTATGAAGGATAGTGAGAGATTATAAAGGGATAGAGAGGGAATGTGAGGACAAATATTTAGGCAACCGTCTACGCTAATTCAACAAGGAACCTAAACATTATGGCATTTGAATTAGCACGTTGATATTTGATTTCGCACAGCATCATAAAAATGAAGAAATACGAATAAGATATGAAAATAAATATATAGCGTATATATAGAGTGAAAGAAGAACCATGCTTGTAAGCTGACCGTGTAGCTCGCTGGTCGGGAAAAGCGTGTTTCGGCCGGTCCTGAAAATTCAATTCCATTTTTATAAAGATGTGCTAGTCAATGACTCTAGGTTTAATTATGAGGGAACATCTTTATGTTGAGGCTAATGTGTGTGACGCACAATCTAAAACAGCAGTCATAACCATGATAAGCTTGTAAAGCTGTAAGATAACAAAACCCAATAAGCTGACAATGCGGAATTCAGGAGCTCTTTCTCGAATCAGAATATACAAAATGATGAGACTTCCTAAAAATGTCAATATCTAGAACTAAATTTAGAACAATGCGCTAAACAGGCTTCGATAAAATTGGTTAGACGCGATTTGCTATTGGATGTAGACATTTTCTCATGGTTTTAAGTCGAATCGATGTTTACGGTTGATCATCTTCGGAGCAGATCACAAAAAAGGACCATGTAAATAATCTCAAGCTTCAGTCGATTATCCTGTCTTTCAATCTGACTGTACGTTGACAAGCTATACACCACCCGAGAGCTTATATTCTCAGCTTTTCAATTAGCTATTGCACATTTGCAATCATCAGTAAAGAGTGCGGAGGTCAAAATGTGAAAATCACCTCTTAAGAAATCACAAGTTTTCAATATGAAAACAAATGACCGTGATAATGAATCAGACACCTGTTGAAAAGGGTTTCTCTGAGCATTCTTTTGATGCATTGCTCTTCGAAATCGGTGGACTTTTAGAGAAGTTATGATGTGCCAAATTTATTGCATACTTTCTGTTTCTGTTGATTGTTGAAAAGTTGTTCATCTTCGGGCGCTAACGAGATCTTCTTTACGCTTTCAACATCTATTGCGTCTAGGCATCTGCTCTGCACACCCAGATAGAAGCTGTGACCCAGATATGATGTAAAAAAGGTTTCTATTCGGTTCCGATTCCGAATTACTTTTTCTTATGATTACTGAGTCGAAGCTTGTAAAAGTGTTTTGAAGAGTAAGATTTCTGCACTTATGTCAGAAGGACCGTTTGAACGGATAGTAAGCGGAAAAGTAAGCGTCCCGAAGACCACCGTCAACAGGTAGTAAGCTAATTCTCCTTTTCATGTTGATTGTAAGAACTATAGCTTCCGCAAAATAGTTGTGACACTTTATTCAATGACATCAACATTTAAGGCAGTAACAACAATTCCTGAACTGAACAATAGCATTGCAGTCAGGGAAATCAATTGATTTAACTCATACACAACCCCAACCCTAGATAATGCAATATATTAATTCAAAAAAAATTGACATAAGAATTAAAGGAATTAAACTGTCAGTTGTAGGCGTCTAATAATATGTGCAATCCATCTTCGAGCACAGTGACATTGGGAGAAGGTCGACTTACTATAATGCGGAATCTTCCAGTGTATTTTGGAGTGAGGGCAGCAGGATGAGGCACATGAACAGCTACCATGTCATTCATTTATGGTTTGGAATGATATACAGTTTCTTTAAAACGGTCAACACTTGGCCAATCATCGACTACCACTCCTGGACGTTCGAATACAAGACTAGAGGGAGAATTTCCCTTGGTCGATGACTTTGTGCGATTTATATCATAAGCGGCAACAGATAGTTTTTCCATCCAAGACCCACCATAGGCAATAATACGATCTTTCAATGACCGATATACTCTTACAATGGAATTTCCTTCTGGATGATGAGGAGTCGAATGGGATTGAATAATATCATGTGCTTTGGAAAACTCTTTCAAAATCGCTCCCGAGAATTGAGGTCCATTGTCAGAATGCAAGATGGCAGGAGGTCCATAACGACATATCCATGACCAAAATATAGCTTTTGCACAGGTTGATGCAGAAGAGTCACGAAAGGGCACCGCTTCTAGCCAAAGAGTATTGTGGTCTATCATTGTGAGAAAAATTCGATATTGTGAAGGTTGAACTGGAAGGGACCAACCAAATCGATAGATACAAATTCAAATGCTTCCACTGATGGTGATATAGGAAGATTGACATTTTTTGCTGTAAATCCTCCACCCGATTTTGAAACACAAGAACGACAACCAGAAACTTCCTTAGCAATTTGTTTTCTCATACATGGAAACCAATATCCGGCTCCAAGGATAGACTCGCATATCTTCGAGATGGAGAAATGATCATGATTATGATACTTGTCGATAATCAATTTTCTCTCAATTTCGTTAACTATCTTGTCATGAAAGCACAATATGTCACGGCTATCAAGTGAGAAGCCATCTTTACACCGTCCTTTCGCTATTATTCTCATAATAGTCGAGGCGTAGTCATCGTCCTTCAGCATGTCTATCCATCTTTCGGAATCTTCAAAACGGACAGAAGAAACGGTAGCAGAAAGGGGAAATTAATCGGCTCAATCTACCCGCGGGTAAGTTCTCTGATCCTTTTTGTAGCGTGTACCAAAAGTATATTTTTCAAGAATCATCAAATATCGTGCATGACGAGAATTTGAAGGAGTTCCTGACAAAATCCATGGATTGTGTTTTGAAATGGGAATTTTTCTTGTTCACATGTTTTTTACATGTTTTCCTATGTATTTGGAAATAAACATTTTTTGACTTAATGACCAACAGAGAATGTATCTGGATTTTCTAGTAAATGAAGCGATATTTGAGAAAGTAAACAGCTGATTGTAGGCACAAAAAAGCTGAGTGAGAACGATTATTGTTATTATTATGTCAAGAATTGCGTCATTTCAACGCCTTCACACTTATAAAGTACCATTCGCCCCTGGAACAAAGATGATGCGACACTGTGCTTACGACTGTAGGCATCGTAGGTGTCGTCTTTCACGCATCAAAGCAGTTTCCAAGGATGCTCTTCTTTGAAGATTGTCGAGTGTTGAAGCGATGCAAAATGTTGAAATCAAAAACATCAATTGTTTTCTAAAGCATATACACACAACATGGCAGACACTATTCTCGCGCAGGATGAATGAACAGATAGCGTTTTTTCAAACAATATTGACAAAGAAATTGTGAGAATGTCTTATGAATCATGTATTTATATCAAGTTGATCAAAAACTTCATCGATGTGCAGAATGCAGCAGTTGTGATGCCAATAACATGTTACTCATAAGTGCTAATGTTAATCATGCTATGCTCATATTTGTCCGTGTCGACCATGTTTTTTGGAGTGAATACACATCTAATTCGGAGTGACTTTCCTAGCATCATAGATAGATGGCATTGACTCACTTGTGTGAATCTGATATCGCTGTGAATGCAACATCACAAGGCCTATCAACAAGTGTGCGCCAATTGGAATCTGATGAACTAGGGCCTAAAAATCCACGCATTTTAGAACAAGGTTTTCAAAACAATATTTTGAAACTTTAAGCGGGAAATGTTTAAAAACATGATATTGCAAGCATATCTACATCGCAGTACAAAAACTCGTGTTTATAGGGATTTGATGAAATGTACAGAATATAATTATCAAACCAGTTTTTAAAGGCAGCTTTAGAAAGTCTTTGATTTTTAGAAAAGATATTTTCAGCAAGTTGCACGCACATGAATTTCCTTTTCTCTTCTTGAAGCTAACCATCGGAATGTTGTCAGTATAAAACAGATTCACAGCTGGTGCCAGGAACAGCACCTCCAAAGATTTGGCCATACTTGTGACCAAAGGTTTGCATTTGGTCCGAGACAAGTTAAGTAGTTATTGCCTTTCCATCAAGAATAATTCGGGTGTGAATGCCTTCTGGGGCATTACCTCTTCTGGGGAATTTCTAGACAGGATGTCGGGTTTGAATTGCCACTCTTTACAAGTTTATGCCTTCTCCACCCTCTATACAAATATTAATTTAAGCCAGGTTAAGGACTCCTTGACGGGCTTATATGAGATAATTTTTAGCTGTTCCAAGAGCTTCATCTGCATTGGCTTTTATAGAACTTTCTTCTCGACTTTCTTCAACTCGTCAGGTTCGCTAGGATTTCATCTGATGCTTTCGCCTTCACGTCAAGGGAAAGGGGTTACAGAGTAAATCCACCAGTTAATTCTTGCATAAAGTCCTTCTCGAAGAAAAGGTTCTTCGTTTATACGTTTGGTTGTTTTTCGCCTCGCAAAATACCTTCCATCATAGGTATGTTGGATTAACGACTTTTTTCCAGATTCTTATGTTTCCTTTTTCTTCTCTAAATCCAAAATCTTATTTTCGGCTAGGTTTTAGGTTTTTGCTATGTTTCCTCAGGTTTGGATCATTTCTTTATTGTTCATTCGATATGGCTGGCCTGGCCCCGCCACGTGGTGCAGGTTGGAGGTTAGGGGCCGAAACCTCGCTTCATGCAGCCACATGGTCCTCCCTGATGACTCCGCACATAGCCATCTTATTTTGCTTTAATGTGTTTCTTCATTTTCACCATTGATAATTTCAGTTAGCTTCTCGACATGTCCATGACGAACTCTCATTTTAAATCTGTGATTGTAAAATAAAATTGATTATAAGTTTTAACTTTTAATTCATTTCCTTTCCCTTCAAAACTTGGGTCGGCTATCCTTTAAATGTATTTCGTTTCCTAATTTGTACTGGGGTAGGTTACTCTATGTTATTAGGATTAATTTGTTTTCATTTGCTCTTTACTTTAAGTTGCCTAACTATTTACACGATTCTCCACTAGGGTAGTTGCTTAACTTTGGTGTCTTCCGTTTCCTGGATTCTTCGATTTTTTTTACCGTGTCGTATTTTTAATTTAATCAACATAATTCATGAATGCTTCAAATACATTCGAATGAGAATTTAATTAACTATCGTCCATGAATTGCTTTGCAAAAAGCAGTTATATCTTTGTAGACTTTGGAACATAGACAGACATTGTTGGCGCCACGTTTAGGCTATTCGATTCCATGTTATTTGATTTTCAATCCAATAACTCGACCATAACATTTTACTTTTTCTTGTCTCGTTAAAATCGATTCAGTTGTATCTTTACCCTTTGCAACTGTCTCGACAGATCGATCTCTTGGATTCCTGCGCTGTTCTAGATAGCGCTCATATTCCGAACCTTGGTGTTTATGGTAAATACGAGATCGTGTTTTTAAGAAATGTGTTCAATTATCGCAAAACTGAAAAACTGAAAACTTTGCAATACAATAATAAATAACACAAATGCTTTGCATGTGCAGGTAATTCTAGTTGCAAATGTTGATGCTGTCTGAGGAGTATGTCATTCAATTCCTCAGATACCAGACGTTAAACAGAGCATGCTCAAAGTGAAAACGAAAAATTACTTCCTAAAATTCAACCAAATCTTAGGTGAAATACTTGCTAAAACTGTCAATGAGCTATTAATTTTGTAAAGTAAACTGTTGCACTTTAATTCCTTGCGATTCTGATTACCGAGGCTTTCTTGCACAAAAACTAAGGCTTTAAGCTTGTTATAACAGTGTGCAATAATGACATAAGAATTTTCATAATTACGTAGTGAAATGCATGAAGTTTGAATTTTGATATGCTATAATTGCATTATGCAATATTAGCATCATCGCTGAAGCAAGCACTGAATAATGCATCCCTTTTATCAAAAGTACCTTTTATATTCTTTCTTAATTCTTCATTGACAATACCCTTTCTGTCTGAGGCTATATACCGGGTCAACTATAGGTAAAGGCCATTAGCAACCGTCGGAAATAATTTCCTTGAGAAATCACATGAACTGGCAAGATTTTCAGTTGCAGGTATTCAAAATTTTTGAAAACTGACGAATGAATAAATCAAAAAGATAGAAAATCAACAAGTCACATATCCAATGAACTGGCTATTTCACGAGCGTGTGAAACTGCTTCGATCGAGACCATGGTATCAGTTGCGTTCAAATATAGAGTAATGTCCATAATCTGCTGACATTTTATGAAAATCTGCATTAATTTTGGTGATCATTAAATCTCATTTTTCTGATGAGGCTATCTTAAACATAAATGATCAGATGAACCTAGACGTATTAGTGATTATCCAAATTACAACCATGATTATCCGAATTCAAATTTCAAAAGTCATTGAACAGTCGGTCCAGCAGTGAATTCATGGGATGTGATCTGTTCAACACATTTGATTGACTCGTATTCTTCTCGGAAAAAGTAAATGTTCAGAGATACCTCAAACTGATGAATGAATTTACACTGGACACGTGTAAGATCCTGCCAGCAATAGCAAGTTTCTGCCAGCATAATTGCATGACGCTTTAATTAATGGATGTACAGTTATTAAAATAAGCGTGCATGAATTACAAAAGTGTAAAACACAAATTTAATGCAAAACTACAAAAAGAAAACTTATATTTAGACTTCTGCTATGTTCGGTTCGAGCTGCCAGCAAGCCAATCAATGACAGTTTGGGTATAATCTTGATAATTTACTTGTTATTTGTTTCAGATACTGTTAACCTCTTGCTTCATGGATTTTCACTTTATACGATTCGGCATTGCTACTGTTATGTTGATTTAGTTTTAAACAAAGTGCGGCACTGACAAAGTGTGTTCGTCTTCATGCATTGGTGAAAATTGTTTCATACTTTCATACTACAGCACAGGAAATTGAATGACGAGGAATAAAATTCAACATATTATTCCTTAATATATTGATAACATATATTAGATATAGTTATGCAATATTATATAATATTGCTAAGTCTCAATATTTACATATGTATCATTGCAAAATTACAAGTGAACATGAAATTCAGGCATTATGCTTTGCATTGAGCCCAACCACCAGTACAATGAGCTTATATGCCGGCAACAAGACTCATCACTACATGCATGATGACAAACAAGTAGGCTTACTGCACATAACTATTTCAAACAAAATGATGGCGTATTCAATCCATATCTGGATACTGGTCAAGATGCCTGTAATTCTCCCATTCTCCGATCGGAATCCGAATGTTCTTTCATTCCCGCATCCTTGTCACGTAAATTCAGAGGTGAGTTTACTATGTAAGAAAACATCGTATATTTTAACTATTAGTTGGGTATCACATAATACTCACTATTTCAGTCTATTTGAATTTTAGCAACATGATAAAAGTACACGGAATTTATCTGGTCACATAAATGACGCATCAAGTGAATTATGCCTTGCATAGATGGATATCATTTCCTACGGTTGCTAATGGCCAGCCCTTACTTTTGGCCAATCCTTCATATTTTCAGACAAATGAGCAAGGCAACAAGTATGATCATATTCTGACAATACTTCGACAGTCTCTTTTCAAGTATCATATTAAAAACATACATATGATGCTGATGACAAATTCTTTGGCCAATTTAAACTAATAATAGATCTGAGATTCTCACATTTTCAACTTTGAATACAGAAAACTGCAATTAACATTACTTGTTTATCTGATAATCGATTAAAGATGATTTTTTTCTGCAACAAGATAGAAAGACAGGTTCAGATTAGAACATTTCAAGAATGATAGATCTAAATGTTCATATAGACAAAAAACAAGAACTGCAAATTCAAATCCATACGTTGACGTTGCAAATCCATCGTTCGATTAAAACGTTCGCACCCAAGTTGTGCATATTCAACGAGTTGAATTATTCAACAAAATGCATCGCTGATGAAAACTAATCTGCCAACCTAAAACAATGACGATGTTGAGCTGTTCGAACACTCAACAGAATTTTCTCGAATTCGCATTGAGTATTAGCTAGTCTTAGTTGATACTCAACGAAACCTCATCAAAGAAAAAGCTTTCCTTCGTCTAAAATAAGAACATCTTTAGTTTTGTGTTCAAAGGAGTTCGTCACCCCTCTCATTAACTTGCTGTGTGGAACTATATTACAAATTAGAGTTCCTTTCGAAGAGAGAGACGCGGAGTTTACGGACGAGAGACAAAGTCTTGTTTGTTAAATGAAAGTTCGTTTTTGTTCTTTTTATTGAGTTTCACGTGAAAACGAATTGAAACTTGTTTGAGTCGATGAATCTCAATGACACGAAATTTCTTCCGCCTTCGACAGCTGCGTATCCTCCGTTGGCAACAATTGTCTATTCAATATGAATACAAATCAGCCTCTAAACCATATCAGGACCGGGGACGGTACAAAGTGCCCCCCTATCAACTTCCTTTTATATCTCCTAAAAAAGTCAAATAGAAGTTTATTTTTTTGTGATTTTTAGTTTGTATGTATGTTCAAGTTTCAGTAAAAATTTGGGCGAAATTGGATTCCCGTAAGATCATTTTTCAAAGCACTTTTTAGAAAACTGAAAACTGATAGTTTTTATTTAGAGAAGCATTGATAATTAGTGCAATGGTTTTGTATCACATTTACATAATATTTATGCATGTGCAATTCACGATTGTTAACATACACATTCATCTTATCTACCAAAATGAGTACCTGTAATGTACATGTATGTGTAATATGCATTGGCGTAGAAGTACATGCAGATGCGAAAGTTTTATATGAAGTTTTGATGTGAGTTTTTAGATATGAAGCCTATAGAATAACGCAAAATACATATCACCATTCGAAAGATTGCATTGGGAATGTATCATAACCTTTCTTTTAATACGAATAGGTCATTAGAACGAGGCATTTGTAAAGATAGAAAAATGCAGTAGTACATGAAAAGACATGTACGTTCAATAATAATAATTTATGCATGCTCTCCTGGCGCGCATGACTATTTGAAGTGTTTTCTTTCATTCTTTTGGTCATTCTTTTGTCTGTTGAGTTGGACAGTGATTCTTAGACTTTGTAGATAGGACGTAGGTTTATTTATGTAAGAACTTTATGTAATTCTCGTATGTGCTATGATTCATATGATTTTCATTAACTTTGCAAATATAAACATTTCTCTCTCTCTCACTCTCTCTCTCACTATATTTGTATTTGTTGCACCGAGCTCAAGTCATCTATGTAATAACTTTCTAGCATATGTAGGTTCAAATTCAAATTCAAAAGAACGTTTTTTGACGTTCAAATTGCTATTTATTGTACTAAAATTTATTTAGAATATTATACTTATAGCCCCATATAGATATGCTTGAGTAAATGTTTGCAGAAATACTTTAGTTGCAATGAACAATTTTTGAAGAGTCAATAAATAGTCATAAAATGGAAACATTTGAAAATGCAAATTTTAAATTAAAATTTTTGATATGAAAGTCTTCGAATCATGCAAAACTGGTACTACCATTCGAAAGAAGAGACTCGAAACTCATAGTAACCTGGCTTTATCCATCGGATCATGGAAAATTTGAGGGAGTGCCCCCCCCCCGTCCTACGACGCTAAAAATCGCCCGGTCCTGATAGGGTTAAGTTATGTAGAGTTTGGTGCTTACCTTAAATTTCAGCAAGTAAACTTGCTTAACCCATTTAAGGCCGCCTATGTAAATATCGGCAAATTTTTTTTATAAAAATGGTGGTAAGTATTTCAGAATGTTATAATTAAGAATAATATATGATGACCAATTCATTGCAATAACCCTATCTTAAAAATTAAAGCCGTAACGATTTCGTTACGATGGCGTCATATGATGTCAAAATATACAAAAGCATGTTTTTTTTCAAATGCAGCTTTTGAATTGCTCCAAGTAATTGCTGCCGAAATAATGAGTCATAGCTTCAGCATGAAAGCTCTCCATCATATTTCAGAGGTATTTGTCGAAATTGTGAATTAGCAATTTAATCAAAGGCCTGCTTTATGCTACTTGTCGTTGCTGTTTGCTGTGAATTCGTTATCGTTGAAATAAGAATACGTTTTTATATTTCGAAATTCCTGTTGAGAAATTGATTCTCTTTCTGCATCGACTCCAAATTCTTGATAGAGTTGGAGACGCCTCGGTCATTTGCAATGTCCACATAAATAAGGAACATCAAGAAATGAACGCATTTGAGATTGTTTAGTATTATGTAGGCCTAAACAATTCTTTTGTCCCGGGTAGTCACTGGTTTCTGCCACTGAGGTCGATAAGACCATCAGCATGCGTATCAAGCATCTCATAAAGATTCTTGCCTTGAAATGCATCCAGAGAATGTTTGTCCTATCTGCGAAGATGGAAATTACCGATATTTGCCATTATGTTGACTGATTTTTCTGTTTACTGAAATGATTATTCAAATCATCTTTCGTTGCAATCTCACACTGCCTTACGATGTCACTAACCTCTGAGATATCGTTTGAGGGACTTACCTCTGAGACACATAAACTCATCATCGTTTCAAAAATCTGATGAAGCATTTACTTATGGAGGTTTTGTGGCAACATTCATATAACGTGATCGTCGACATTAGGCCTATTGCATATTTCAGTAACTTCTTTATCCATAGTTAGCAACGGCTTGGGTATTGCCTTCAGATAGCTACACAGGTTGATATAATCAAGCTGAGCCTTTATAGATATTTTAAACCAGTTTGGGCCATCTCGAACCTCTGGCGTGCCCTTGTAGGGGGAGACGCATCGTCTTCAGCCAAAAAAGTTTTGGATTGAAATTGCTCGAGTCGGAGGACATCTTTGTATTCTATGCCCAGGCGAACTGGCACCCTGCAATGTTAATGATTAAGCTATAAGAGAAAATGCTTGAGATTTGATCTTTCTTTGACTTGCTTCTGTACATGAGCTAACAAGTCTAATATTGAGGAAATTACTGCGGCAATTGACTTCGGTTGGTTTTGTGACGGGAAAGCCATAGACTATAAATAGCAACAAGCATTGCAGACTCATCGAATACACTAAGAATGCAATATTCCAATGAAATTCTTCGTTTTCAGTTTTCAACAAACATTACAGTTTTAAAGAAAATTGATAGTATTCACCACCATTTACTTCATTTATATTGTTGCTGTACTTAACATTTGTATATCATATTACGCCAGTGTAACTAAAACGTTACGGTTCAAAAAAATTACGTGCCATGTCATGAATGGATATCCGAGCAAGTATTGATTGCTATTTTCGGTATTTGATGGATAATGAGATCACGCAAATGACATTGACAGTAAATTACGTGTGGACGTTCATACACTGAGCCTTTCAGTATATTAGCAGATTTTAAGCCCATTTTTTGTCTAATTTCGTGATAAAATATAAGCACTAAAAAGTGATAAATTTTGAATCGGCGATTGTTTACCTGAAAATATGTGATAAATAATGTGTGGTAATCAAAATATTGTATCATATGTCGCAAGCTGGAGAAGACAGCAGATTCCGAAAAGTGCTGTAACGAAAACGTTACACTGGCGCTAAATGGGTTAAAATTGTGTTCTGCAGGGTTGGTCACAAGCCCTTCACCCATAGAGTGTTGACTCTAGAAATGTCAGCCTACAGTTAAATGTTCATATCAAGATATTCAGTTTTTTGATGATATACGTACGTTCCTGCTGTCCAAAAAAATATTTGATCATTTTTTGAATACCTAAATTTTTGCAAATTATTTCTGTGTTTGTATTGTAGTGATTTGGTGCCTTTATATAAGTAGTATGAAACTCTAAAATCTAATGTTTTAGTGGCCATCGCGGAGTAAAATATTTGTTTTGGTTTAAAATTTGGCGTAGTGGCCCTTCTTCCGCGCAAAATCAAGAAATAAAAACTAACTAAATTTAGATGCAACCCAAATTTTCACACTGAGGCTTGATCACGGCCAATACAAATTATGTGTACATAAAGTGTACATTTTGTGCACATACTTTAATTTGCTTTTAATTATGTACACATAATTTGTATTGCCTGTGATCAAGCCTCAGTGCGAAAGTTTGGGTTGCATTTAAATTTAGTTAGTTTTTATTTCTTGATTTTGCGCGGAAGAAGGGCCACTAAGCCAAACTTTAAACCAAAAAATAGTATGAAACTAATGGGATATTAATAGGAATGAACATTTACTAACAGGTATATCAATTAAACGGACATTTTAGCTGGTTATCAAGGAAAGTTCATGAACCGCATGATAATGCAAGTCCTCATGGAAAGGTTGAGATCTCATTGTGCTTCTTGGCTGTTTTCGATTTAACTTTCATCGGCATTTTTATGGTTCAATAAATTCAAATAAATTACAGTGTTTCATTTTTTCAATCTGAATAGTATAATATGGACCCATTTTCATCTTTTAATGTTTAATATGATCACTGTCTTTAATTATGACATTTTTCTCTTTCAGTGGCAGGCAGTTTGTAAAATGATCACCCTTAAGAAAATTGCGAGGCTGAGCATTAAAGTGATAGCAATTCCATCCACTTGCTAATTTAACAAACATTGCCTCTCTAAGGTTGTCATGATATGGAGGAAATACTATTATTACTTCTGGATTGCTATCATGATCAATCAAGTCAGTGGCAATGTCTTCATCTCACAGGCCCTATTTGGTATTGGGTCTCAACTCGAATTCATTTAACAAAATCGAAACTGCATGCTCATAATTAATGCTGAGTTGCTACTCTAATTAATATACTTTCTCTATGCTCTCATGATTTCATATTGCCAAATAAAGACCTTGACCCTATTTTGCCGGGGAGCTAGGCTCCTGGAACCCCTTCTGAATTTTGTTTACAGAATCTAATCCATAGAAATCCGACATTTCGATAATAAAGGTCTGGACCCGAAGCGTCCGCTGATAGCACTGAGCTCTGAAACGCATCCATTTCTCTGATTCGCTTCCCTTTCTTCCTCCACTTCGAAAGCATTGCTGTGAATCACATGAAAATCACACGCCTCAACACACAGGTTCTGAACGTTTCCGTGGTGATATTCATTTTTACCGTAACACACTCATCTTCATGCTGCCTACAGCAGTTCAAAATTTAAAAATCTCCAATTTTGACTATCCTTTGAAAATTTTGAAATGTCTTCGAATTTTGGTCATACATTTTTTAGATTTACGATACCAAACTGGTTGAATGCATTGGAAAGCTACATATGAGTGCAAAAAGAGATTGATGAGATTGATGTGCTCTTGGAATAAAACTCTATGAAATGTAGAAGGTTTTTCTTCAGTAACAATCTTTCCAGTGAATCTGGGAAGTGATTTTCTACGCTTTAAAGTTGCTTCAAATATGAACGTAAAGATGGAAAACCCTAGGAAATCAAATCATTAGGAAAAGACATAGAAATTACTACTTACGGAAAATTCCATAAATAATATTTGCAAAAAAACATTTGAATTTCCAAAACTAAATTCGATGTTTATGGTTTAATTTGAGATCATGATGTGATTCATGGACTCGTGTTGATGAAATAATGTGCTCATGTTAAGGAGCTTCGCTCAAAATTGTCACACAAAATGTTGATTAGTGGGTTGTGATAGAGTAAACAGTTATTTTCAGAATTGAAAATGCCATAACAGTGGAGCTCCCGTCATCTGTCAAAACATTCGGTTAATGACATAAACAACTTTTATCTATGAAACCTAAGAAATTGAGGAATAATTCCGATAATAACTGATGCGACAAAAGAAATGTACATTAACATATGCTATAACGTGCTGGGTGAGATAATCATAGTTCTTATCCATGCACATAACTTTGTGCTTCATTTTAACGCCTCTCAAAAGGTTCTCTCTCCAACTACATGAAATCTTGTACGTGATGAAAATACCACTGACTCTATGTAGAGTTACTGGTATGTGCCTTTGAAGTTAGTGGCATTTGGCTCATTTAAACAGATTTCAGACAAATTTGGAAACGTGTTGATGGTTTATAACTTAGAAGTGCCAGGACTTGGTGTATCAGAACGCTGGCATCACAGCTTCAAGGAAATGCAGTACATGCCGGCATTCTCCTGTCTTGTCTAGTACGACACTTGAACTCAAGATTAGAACAAAAGATTTTATAATCTTCTTCACCGCGACATCTGTTGCATTATCCTATCAATTAACCAAATATACCACACAGCTGTATATTCACAAGAACAACAGGAATTCTTTTTCTTCTTTTGGCAAAGGGCGCTCAAAAGCGAGGGGAACGCATTCTCATAGTGCTGCCTCCTTCCCTGCATTTTTCCCTTTCCTATAAGTCTGTGTGCTGCGCGTCGGACCAATTCATCATCAAGATGAACTATTGCTTGTTCTTTCCTCTTCCTTCTCCTTTTTATTCTATCCAATGTCTTTATGACATCTATTAACATAAGTGGTGACATGGACACGTTTCATCGCAACCAGAACGAAAAAAATAAATCTGAACTGGGGAATTACCTGCACTTGTGCCATGTACTCTCTTGGTGCTTTTCAGGAGGCCTACTTTACTAAATCCCTTATGATTTACACTGATGTTTTGTACCATCCGCAATCATGATGGCCTTCCTCAAGACGCTCTCTCATGCCCTAAATTGTTTCGTAACTGACACCCTCCATGACATCCTTTTAGTTATTTACCTCTGACTTGCATATTAATATACTTGCACATTCGTTCACAATTCCATCGTCAGCCGATCCGGCTGTCCGTGAAGATCTGTAGGGTGAACGAAGGTTCAAAACAAGACAATTAGCGAAGGTATGTCTTTGTTCTCTCAAGGCGGCTGCTGATTGTTTACCTTACATGTTGTTTGTGTACTTTTGCAGAAATGAAAACACATATTGAAGAAGTTTGAAAAAGAACTATTGAACTTACATGAATATAACTTACATTTTCGTACTCCTCACATCGCAAGGATTATGAAGATGCCAAACATGAACACTTTTGATGAAAAAGTGAGAATATAAGCTTTCCAATCAAAAGGTCATGATTTTGTGATAACTTCACGATATCACTCATTTTTCATTAGTTCTCCGATTTTGATGAACAGTAGGTCAAAAGAGATCTCAGAAAATGCTCCTTCTCCTCGTGTCTGATTCATTATCATACTCACATGTTTTCATTTTGAAAAATAGCGATTTGTAAATTGAGTGATTTTCATATTTTGAGCACTGCTTAGCAATTCCAATAACGGATGTAAGTCCATCATAGCTCACTTGAAAGCTGAGAATGCAAGCTCTCGAATGATGTATGGCACATTGTTGTGCGATGCGATTGGAAAGCATTATAATCGATTGAACTTAAACGAAATTTAGGTGGTCCGATTTTTATGATCAACTCTTATTAACAAAGTTGCTACCTTACATCAGAAATAGAACCTCATATAAAATGTTTGTAAGAGTCTGTTAACAACCCGTGCGTATGTTAAGATTACAATCTGTTTATAAAAATGCTAAAACGATGTTAACATGAAGTTGGCTAATTGCTTGCTTAAAACTCGTGATTCTATTCGCTATTCCATGACGCACAATCTTTACCGCCAGGAAGTTAACATGGACTCAGATTTTATTTTTCATGTTAGTGAAGAGAGAGAAAGATAGGTGCAGCGCTGGTGTATGACCAAGTGGTTTCAGGGACCTGAGGTCGACAACCAAGCATCGGTCGTGACAGGACTGTCTCCTATGAGGACATGCGATTACTATGAGTTTGAATGTGGTGAATTTAAAGAATTATTCAATGAGCTCTAAGAGCCCACTTGGCTACAAGTCACAAAATTGCAGAGAATTGTTGAATTATGTAAATTTTTTTAGTTTTCGATGACTGAGAAGAACATCTGAGCCTGATTGTCCTGATTGTTGAAATCTGGCTGGTCTAGTTTCGCTCAATCAGATCCTTTCTGCTATGCAGAAATGCTGGTGTGCTCTTGTTAGCTAAATATTAACAAATTGTAAAGCAATTGTTTACTTTAGTAGAACGTAGATATTGAGGTTAGCATATTTCTTAACACTTCCAAAGACAGAAATGTTACTTTTTGTTACGCTGACAATTTGTTAACTTAACATAATAAGTAAAACCACCCATTGTCAAGAATTATGCGCATTTCATTCGTCGGCGGGAATTGCTCTTCAACATTTTTGCTGTTGCAACCATAGAAATTGATTACAGCAAAACCTCTAAAATGGAAGTAAAGCTTCATGCCATGCACAATAGTGGCACAAAAATCGCACGCATTTTCACTTAGATACACTTGTCGACGTTTGAATCATTGAGTTAGAATCATTCACATGTACAATTCTAAGCTCTTCATTGGCTGTTCATGACCAACTTAGTTCCCTCGGATGTTCCGCGACCTTGAATCAATTTCCATTCCAGTGAACTTCAGATAAACATGTATGCATGTTGCGCTATGTATGCAGATGCTGCATCCAGATGTTGTAACAAGAAATCGAACGAAGGAAGTCCCTACAACGGATGCTGGTTGAAATGGGTTATATTTGATTAAATTGACGGTGCTTCGAGATGATGCAGGTATATAAGAGAGAGATGTGAGCGGTAGGTAGAGAGAAAAGAGAAAGAGAGATCATTTAAAGGACAACCCTATAAATTCATGACTCAATCAAAAGTGCATCAGCAGAATCAAATTTTGAAAGCATTTCAGCTTGAGTTACAAGTGAAAAAGAATTCCCAAAAAGACTTATTCTTTCCAAAAATAGTCCAATAAACGCACCCATTTGGTATTGCAATATGTTAAGACAAACTATGCGCCAAAACAGTATCTGTTGAATTCATAGAGTAGGTAGGCATATTAGGTATGAGTGGTAACTCCGCATTTATTAAATCACCAATGTGTATACTTTTTCGATTTTATTAAATGAACTCAAGGATATATTATATAGGTGGTATTGTTACCAAATGTGAGATATGCAAATTTTTGCAGTTTTGCAGAAATTACCATGGAATTGACTGATCATGATTGTAATGCAGAAGGAATGATGGTATTTCACAGATTCTCATGACAGCTTTGGAGATTTAATGTTTGCTAAATTAGCAATTCGATGGGTTCCTATTACTTTCATGCTGAACCTCAAGAGTATTTTCTTAAGCGTCATCATATCACAGGTAACCTACCACTGGCAGAGCAAAATCACATAATCAAAGTTAATGACTTCATTTAACTTTGAAAGATGTAAATGGTTCCACATCACTATTCAGATTCTAGAAATGAAACATGAATTTAGTGAATCATAAAACAATGCCGATGAAAATTGAATTAAATTGAATTTTTAGCCAAGAAAACACAATAAGATCTCGACCTTTTCATGAAGACTTCCATCATAATGCCGTTCATGAAATTCCCTTGATAATCAACTTAATTTCTGCTTAGTTAGGATGCTTATTAGCAAATATTCATTCCTTTCGATGTCCAACTTGTTTCATACTACTTATATATGAGAGTCATCTCGGTAGTATATAAATTGACAAATTTCGACTTTTTTCAAAAGTGCTCAAACAATTTTTTGGACCACGGGAACGTAATCTCCGCAAAAAGCTGAATCTTTTGATATAAAAATTTTCACTGTATGCAGTTACTTTTTTGAGTCGACACTCTACGTATATATCCATACTCTATGGTTGAATTTGTGCATGCAATACTTTACTTTTTACTTTGACCAGTCTCCAAACTTCTATGAAGTGTACTGAAATGAGCTGCTAAATATAAATAAATCAATATAAATAATATAAATAATCTACAATAATACATATATGCATTTTTCAATTTCACATTTTTCAAATGCGTGACTCCTCCCATCATATTGCATTTCACACTGTTGATCTGCATGTGTACATCTGTGGCACACCTGTATGTGTTCAATATGACATGATATTCAACGATCATCTTAATATATTGAATTCTTTTATTATCATCCATTGCTACTGCAACGAATACTTAAATTTTTCGTATCTTTTCTTTCGGGAAAATAAAACCAATGAATTTTGAATTTCGAGAGATAGAAAGCAATCCATGAGAATTCTAGCCTCTAAATAATGCTTATTTATGTCGCCCGCTCATTCTCTCAAAGATGCACTGACATGCGCCGTTGTCCTCTGGTAACAAGTACTCTGGTCGTTGCATCCGTGTTATTTGCTTATATTTTCCTCTATGTCTATCTGAAAAGTCAAGTATCTCGCACACTAATCATGTCTGTGACTTCGATTGTCCAAATGTCTGAGTCATTCATTCTGATTTATAAACCCCAGATCTAAACCCCTTTGAAGTGATAAATTCTTTTCCGTCTCTCAATTTTCACCTTTTGTACAACTCTACCTAAAATTTCCGATTGTCTGCGCTGAAATGTAATTGATTTCACAATTAACAGGAAAGTGAAACACTTTTCAATGCCTTTTCCGTTTCATATTTGACTATTTGCTTTCACTTTCCACCTCCTCTTTCCTGTGTCTTGCCTCCCTCTTCTTCCTCTCATCATCTCCTATGGTTCCGCGCTGTTTGATCTCACACATGAAACATTCCTGGCTTCCTTTAGCTAACACATTGCTGAAAGAGACTTGATTCAGAGCTGAATTGAAGTGAAGCGTCAACTTTATTTCCGCACCACTATTACTTTGATGTTTAGCGCCTCCCAAATTAAGCATTGTGCTTTCGTATACGTTCCTCAACGCTCATCATCGAATCCGCAAGTTCACTTGTTTGTGGACGATCAGTTTGAGATTGAAAATTTGTTCATAAGCAGACATAGCATTCGTTTTTTCTTTACCAGCCGGTTTTGACAGTAGATTTTGTTTTATAGTTTTTCTAAATTCCTCCCAAAGTTTAAAAAATGTATTCTCCGATGCCGAGAACGCGAATCAAAGATTAAAACGAACTTTGGCGCTCAGCCACAAAGTTATTATAAGTTTGCACCGAACACTACTGAATATTTTAAAATTTTTGTACGTTGCGGTGTCGAACTTTCGAAAGCACATTTTTTCATTTTGATTTCAGAAACAAGCGAATGGGTATGTGAAAACTGCAATCAAATGAAATATTTAAATGGTTCACAGATATTGTATAGCATTTGCAGGACATGCCAGTAGATTTTAATGCCCAAAGATAGCAGAACCATAGGTCTTCTAGCACAATAATTGCGTCAAAGAGTGAAGCACTGTGTTACCGGAAATAAGCAATAGCATCCAATACAATCTTACTCACATTTTCATTGATGTACCAATTTATGGCACTTAAAGATTGGCAACACAATATTTCCAGCCTAAATATAATTTACTGAATTCTTTTTTTCTATATACTGCGATTTCAGTAGAAATTGCTTATCATGCATCGTTTATCGTTTATTTATTTTAAATAATTGAAAATCATGGATCACAGGAAATACACAACAAAATTTCAGGTTGCAATTGAGCGATTGTATATTATAATTGATGAATTATGCCATCAATGGCGATATTTTTTCATCTTTCATTGAAGTATTGCAGCAGCATTTGTATTTTTCCGTCTTATTGCTATGAAATCTGAATTAAAAAGAGTATTAGGCATTGTGATGAATACTTCATTTAATAACAAACAAAATTGTGATTTTTTAGTGTCAGCACACTAAAATTCACGAAAGCCATACCATGCAGATATGTCTAAAATATATCGAAAATTTGAAACCGGTTTGAGGCTTGATACAGACTAATTTTTATTGAGGTGTTCACAAAGTGTTTCACAGGATTTAGCTTGAATAGCTAGTGAAAACCCACTTTTCACTGAAATCCGTACAATTCCTTTTTTTCTCATCTCAGTAATCGCTTGCAAGCTATAGGGTTGGCGATTATGAGAGTGAAACTGCAGCTGCTACTATTGATGTGTCGCAAGGTTCGATGATCGGTCTTTTACTCTTCGCATTGCACAGTATTGACCTCATAAAATTGGAGGTCAATTACATGAAGTATGTAGATGATGTGTTAATTATTCATTTTATAACCATGACACTATGCAATCAGTAAGTAATTTGTATTCGATCTTTTCTACAGCTGCCAACACGGAATTCCATCATTTGAAGCAGTTTCTTATCGTCATATCATGAAGAATACAATAGTAAACATTTATCCCGGTGCATACACATGCATCAAATAATGTGTTATTTCTTTAAACTTGGATTATGCTTGAGCACTAATGCAATTATTGCATCTCCATTGTGTCCTGTATTGTCTTTTGATATCTATCTGATGAATTAAAGACATTTCTCTCTCTCATGACTGCATCTCAATTATATTGTCAAAATGTTATCTTTCCGGCGAAAAGTGGCCTTTTTGTAGTATTTGCGCAATTTAGTTTTTAAACAAGTAACCTGTAGGGTGGTTTCCCAGTCCCTGTGGCGAAGATGAATGCGAACATTAAAATATATAAACACAGCTGCATTTTTGCAGTTTGGCTAGGAGTACCCTGCTTGTTATTTACGTGTCTTTGTGAAATTGACTGTCTGTTCTCATTTTCGGCGAAACTTGTTTTGTTCTGAAATGTCATTTATTCAAAATTGATTGATTTTCTATTCAACAGATCTCTCTCTCTCTCTCTTGATACAATTATTACATTTTTCTTCGTTTGCTATTTGCTGTAAGTTTTCACGTATTTTTAAGGAACGCATCTACGTGACCGAGGTCCCTTGATTACTAAAGAATTCATAAAACTGCTCATAGTTGTCGATTGCGAACAAGCTGAAGCTGTGATGATAAATCTGTTGTGTCAAAAGCTTTCGATTTGCCAAAATCATCCTTAGAAATGAAAGGAACATCATACGAGTCCAGACAATCGAAAATGGGAATTGAAGAAGAGCTGTATTATTTAAACCAAGTCATCGTTTATTGAGACATTCATGGAATTCAAAATTCAAAGGGTTGCACGAGGAGATACTCAGAATTCCCGAGGAATGTACAGAGATTTGCAGAATTCGAGCGTCATATGTGTATGTGCAAGGCTGCGGAATGTAACTCTGTGGTCGTATTGTTAGTCGTCTTACACACGTCCCTAAATTTAAGAAGTAGACCAAACCATGTCAAATCCCTGCTAATTTTCTCGAATCAAGGTTTGCAAGTGTCTTACTTATCAATTTACATTCAGAGAGACTGATGCATTTGGTACATGTTTTATTTAAATTTCCTCCCCCCATTGAGCAACAGCCTATAATCAGCTACAGTCTATTGCGTTGCGGTGGTTCCAAGTTGGACGCTACGGCTTTCAAGAATAGACCTAACAAAAGACTATAGGATTCCTCTGATTATCTTAAGTTTTAGTATGATGCGTGAACTATATGCATCTCATGTTCACTGTGGGAAAATTTTGGAAAACGTCATCTGATTGTGTAGAACCTGAAAAAAATTCTCACATGTGAAATTTGAACTTCACATAATGTCTTACACATGCGTCTTTCTTAACAGATAGGGGTGTACAGATCTTTGGAAATTTTTGGACGATTTTTTGGCTGAACAACTTACAGCAGCAGCCGCAAGCGAGAATGTATTTTCGCAAAGCGCAACTCTACATGCACAGTATGTAACACAGAGTTAGTCATCCCTGATTATTTTCGTTTTTCAGTCCTAAAAACTATTATTTCTATCAGTTTTGATTATTAATAGATTCAAATTGCTACTTTAACGTCAAAACATCTGTTCGTAACTGGAATATGCCTAGCTTGCACATACCTAGTGTGCGAGATATAGCAAACTTGCTCATAACATTTTACTAGTCACCCACTCACCCCTGTGGCATTTTGTCTGTTTTTGATTTTGGTGATCGAGTCTTTGCTTATCTCTTTACAGCTCCAAAGTACATGTAATACTGGTTATCCTCTCAAATTTATCAACAATTGTAAACGTATTTTGGAGAGGAAAACTACATGCATATGAATGTCGCTACTTCCCATCAAAGGGCTGAAGATCATCTTTTCAACGAAAATTGTTAACCTTGCACAAAACTGGATGATTGAGTTACTTTGAATGCCAAAATGCATTCACAGATGAAAAGTTTTCATTTTTGACAATGTCGATATAAATATGCAGGTATCTCAGATGATTTTCATCGCCAAGTATGGTGCCGGTATTCATAATTTGTGACTACACAATGAATCGGATATAATAAGCTGCACGTAGACCTAATCTCTACATTATAATATAATGTAGCAAAATATAATGAATAACAACTTTTATTCATAATACATGTATCATAGCCAACAGTAATTATTTTGTAGTGTCTTAGCTTAGTCTGCAGTCTCTTGCCATAGATCTACATGTACATTGAGAAGAAGAACACTTGATTTACAAATAAAAAATTTCAACCGAATACTTTACCGATATTAATCGCGGACAGTTCTGTTATTGAGTGAATCTTGAAATACTTGCATGATATTTGACTATTCAGACATTATGTGCAGCTATTCAAATAGCTACTAACAATTCAATGGTCCTGGCATCTGAATTTGAAATCACGGGTCAGATCTGTTCCGAAGAAACAATCCTTGTTTCCCTCTTTAGGCATCTGGTGGCATCATCAAATTGAAATTAAGTAGACCTCGACATTGAAGAGATAAATATTGAATTGATACGAAGTCTTGCCAACGAAATTTTGCACATAAATGCATGTTTAATCCACAGTTAGACCAAGTAATCGGTTTCTATTTGCCGAAAGGTTTTGCTGAATTTTGCTTAATTTCAGGTTTGTCATCAAACTTTTGGTTTCAGCCTCGAGTTCTTTCGTTGTTTGGTGAGGAACACGAAAAGTAGAAGAATCCAAAAAGAGAAGAGTGACATGAAAAAGAATGAGGAAAGTACCTTTAACAGGAACTGTCACATGAGCGATTTCATCTCTTGTCTTGCCCTTATCAGCAACACCTCAAGGCACGAACTTGACGCATCCACAGCTGGACGGTCGCAGACTGAGAACACTCTAAAACAAAGAAATGATATTATCGAATTTCACTTTTCTAGAACAGCTGCAGGACAAGCGGATATCCTGTCCCTCTCTCCCGTTATGATACACAATGCTGACACACGATACAATTGAGAAAGGACGGACGCATTAATGATGCAAAAGGAGTGAACATCTTCTCCGAAATGCTCTTGCCTGAGCGTCTTCCTACGAACTGACTTGAGAAGAGGAATGATTGACAGTCCTGACTCAGAACAACAGAGCTGTTGTGTTTCCGGGGGAAATTGAGAGGACAAGAAGATGCAACAAGATAACAAGTTCGGTGCATCACGTTGACTTGAGGGAGCAATTTGATGAGCATTAAATTTAAAATGTGAAGAAATTTAGGACTGGAAGACATGTTTCTTCTTTCTTGTCCTATTAGTTCACCTGGCTGAGAACAACGACATCAGGAATTAACTTTGACAATATAAGTGCTGTGAGCGCAGACTTGTAAACGGACCTCAATTTTCTCGCCCTGCCCGCCAGGATCAGAGAAATCTCATAGGAAAAGCACGGACCGTTTCAGGCTCACCTTGCCGGGAATTTTCTGGCACAGAGCCATTTAGGCCCGCTTGACCCATTGCTGTGCATAATGTTGAGATGCATTCACAGAAATAGATTGTTTAAGCGCATCATTTTGCTAGAGTGCAAACTGATTCAAAACGATGGCAAATGCAGGAACTTACCAAGTGGGCATCAAAAAATTTTTAATACCTTAAATCAACAACTTTAGCTGTTTAGATGTTTAAATCAACAACTTTAGCTTACAACCTTAAAACAGACACCCGAGTAACTAAATATTTAAGGCTGGGAGGCTCCAGGGTAAGCGAAGCATTTCTTCTCGACCTTAGATCAAATCTCAACAGGAAAACGATGAAATTAGTCATGTTTAGTGATTGACTTGTTGTGATACCCTGACTAGATTCCTTCTATTGAGATTTGGCTGATGACTTATAAAGACAGAATGATCATCTTATTGAGATTTGGCTGATGACTTATAAAGACAGAATGATCATCTTATCAGGAATCATCTGTATCTCAAAATGACATTTATAACTCCTTGGTTGATTTTTCAATGAACATGACAAATTTCAGCCTTATTTTACCGGACTAATTTCAACCTGGTAAACACCGGTTAAAAATGGTAAAAACCGAGAAAATGTGAAACAATAGAAATATTAAGATAGGTGGGAAACTTTTTTTGCCATTAATATTTATTGTTAGCCAATACACCCAAATTCGCATGATGCGGATCCGTATCTCTATACTGGCTGTTACATCATCGAACTGACACATAGAATCCTATAGTAGCTTAAATACTGCCTTCGTCTATTTTTATCTGGGACTGACTGTAAATACATTTGATTTCATAGGCTTTTTGTGACTAATACACATGGCATATAATCATCTTATTTCACTTTCTGGTGTCGACAGTTAAATAATGCACCGAATAATTTTAGAATGACTGTTCTGTAAGAATTAAGTTAGTCATGTTTGAATTAGTTATGATGAAAAGAGAAATAGTTTATCAGTGAAAAATAATACAAAATATAAACAAAGTATTCAATGAGATATGGGGTGTTATATGATGAATAGGTTATTGTAATTTCTTCATCACTTAAACACAGATGAAAGATGAAATTTCTCTTGAATTGCTAAATGCTACAGGCCTACATGAATACGCATTTTTAACCTACATTATGCGCTTCATAGTAAATAAGAATTTCAAAACGTTTCATGTAGCTGAGATGAGAGAAATATAAATATCCGAGGATTGGAGAAATGGCATCGGCCTAAATATAGACATTACGGCTCCTTTACAAATGTACGGTATTTAGTTATGCTCGTATGTCTGTCAAATTTTATCCAAGTTGTCATAGAAACATAATTGATAGCCTTGCACAGTTTTGAATAGTTTCCCGCTTTTTTGCCAAGACGGCTTTTACCGCTGGTATGTACCATCCCTGGGAAAAACCATCCCCTGCTACAGTTTTTCTCAATCAAGTTAATCCAATGGTCACTCAATTTAGTCCTATGATCACTGAATTTAATCCTATGGTCACTGAATTTAATCATATGGTGAACGAAATTAATCCAAAAATTTAAATTCTTTATTTCGTGTTTTTGCGTGCTATTATGCACTTGTTGAAGTGATAATGTGTATTTTATCAACTTGAATAGCAAGCTGGGTAATCTATGAACCCGTGAATTACATTTGCATCCTTAAAATGCCTGGGCAACTTCCATTCATTTAGCGATCCTTCAAGGCTGGTAGAACTAATATCAATTATAAGACTATGGTGGAATCATAGAAATTTAAAATACCATAGAAAGTCCTAGAATGGAAATTGCATGAAAATTATGGCACACGCCAGGGGAACTTAGTTGGTGCAAAAAGCAAATTTTATAAACTGGTTTTCTTGTTTCCTGCTTGGCTTTTATATTTTTAAAGTCAATTTTTGATCTGGATTATTGCCTTATGTCTGACGATCATGTGCACAAAAGCAGGATTGAATTTACAAAGTACAACCGCGACGGGACGACAAATAAAGAAATCCTTTAAAACGTTCTGTGCGTTCAGCATTTTTAAATATCGCTCCTATAATCTATCAAGAATACAATCAGATACATAAGCAACTTGTAAAACCGATTTAAAGAACATACATTACTCCATCTTGAAATCAGAGGCTGAGAAACTAGGATTATCTGTTTTACTTCAAAAAGACTCTATGTTCAAGTTTCTTTTAATCAGTTTTCAAAATGTTTGAATCATTTGAAGTATGAGCTTTCAAAACTTTGGAAAACCATGGAATAGTAGGCTATTTCATATGAAGCGATACTACCATCTCACTTAAAATTCTTCTGAAGAAAAACCTGCAATTTGCTTTCAAAAACTTCTACAACTAACTTGATAGACAGTTTGACTATGATGTAATGTAATAGATCGAAATTGGTGTACAAACCGTAGATTTTTCTTTGTGCCATCATTGTACATAAGCAAGATATCAAACTTCCATTCTAGTCTTGTTATTATTTACTTCTATGGGTGGAATTGATATATAATTTGAAAACAGAAATGCAGTACACACTCCACAGTGATTTTTCTCATTATTCATCGTCCACATGTACAATGATGCATGACTCACTCTACAGGAGGATCTCTATGGTCAACAATTTCAAATTTTGATTTGTGCATATTTGATTTCAAATGCGAGCACATGTATTTCATTTTATTTTCCATTGTCAGCATGAGCAGGAGCTGTCAGAAAGTGTCACACGAAGACAACCTTCGCATATTGAACTGCAACTGAAATGGCGGAAGTCTGGTTCATCTAGCAGATGCACTCGGCATCAAAATAAAGACTGTCCGAAGCATTGCAAGGAAAGATGGCTCTCCTGTGAGTAAGCGAGGAGGCTCAAGGAAGAAAGTCGGGGTCAGTGATCGTCAAATGCTGACTGCTATAGTGGACGAGAATCCTGCATTCACACTGAAGCATTCAGGAGCGCTTTCAGCAAGGAGCTGGCAATCATATCTCTGTTGCCACAATTGATCGCTACTTGGATGGACATGGTTACTCGCTGAAGCTCCTTTCCCAACAGCCGGTTGATAGGAATCGAGAAGACGTCAAGGTTGGCCGGACACAGTGGGCGAACTGGTTGAGTACTGACGGAGTTCAAACTGCCAGATACTACATTGACGAAACCAATTTCAACGTCTGGTGTGCGAAAGCAAAAGGAAGGCCACAAGTTGGAACCACCGCATCAGTGAGTCGCCCGTCTTCAAAAGGAGCTAACCTCAATGTAATCGCCTGCACGGCCGTTCATAGATTACCCAGCTTGCTATTCAAGTTGATAAAATACACATTATCACTTCAACAAGTGCATAATAGCACGCAAAAACACGAAATAAAGAATTTAAATTTTTGGATTAATTTCGTTGACCATAGGATTAAATTCAGTGACCGTGGAACTAAATTGAGTGACCACAGGATCAAATTCAGTGACCATTGGATTAACTTGATTGAAAAAAACTGTAGTTAGACCGATCATATTTAATGTGCAGTATACATGGTCAGTCAAAAATGATCAATGAGCACGGAGACAACATACTGCACAATTTCAAACTAACCAAGCTCTCAATTATTAGTTGGACAGTGGATGAAGAGACAATTGGTTAACATCCTCATAAGATCATGTAGATTTTGCAGATGCAACTTGCCGCATGGTTGGACCATGGGTGCCGCACACAAGGTTCCAAAATCTTAGGTTGCGACAATCTTGGTTTTATTCAATTTTTTACAAAATCTAAAGATTTAAGACCAACCATTTAATAAAAAGCAAAAAACATGCTTTTTGATACATAGTATCAATAACGCTTATGCATGACACATGTAAATGGTTCACAAGCAAACCAATGCGTTTAAGTGCAGGTATATTATTAAGACATAAAAAGAAGTGTGTTGAAAAGATGCATCACAATGATCTTTGAATTTTCATTTCAAAAACACATTATTTTCTTTAATGACCACTGGCTAATCGCTTTTAAAGAAAAGGCTTATTTATTGCAACTGCTTGCAGTTGAGCGGGTCTCGAAAGGCTGCAGCATTAGGACTAGTGCCTCTAAAATACATGCATCAACGAAGTATACGGTGAGTTAAAGAAAAATTGTAGGCGAAGATAAAGAACAAGACAAAGATATTTCGAAAAGTTAAAGCGAAAATTCTGGATAAATAATAAAAGGTTTCAAATGATAAAGCCATTGCAAGACCGTATGTGACAATACTTCAAGGTACGTCAAATAAGCCTAGATTACACTAGCTTTCATAAAAAAGTTAATTGTCACTGAGTAGCGTCCCCCTAAATGTATAAAAACAACGATTGAGTTACATTAATATATTACGTGTCTTTCATCATGTCACATAGAGTGATAGCTGACACTGCTTGCAGTGATAAAGCGCAAAAGCAAGAAGAACACAAAAATAATCTACAGTCAACTTTTACAGTAGATGCAGGCCTACCGGTTAGTCAATAATCAGATGCTAACAGACATATTGCACGAACAAAACATGTCGTAGATAAGACTTCAGCAAAATATGAATAGCAATGTGTAACATTTTGCTTTATGGTTAAAACTCTATACATATGGAAGCTTGCCCGTCAATAATACGCAGCTTTTTAAGCATTTTTGATATATTTTCATCTCCTAAATAGCTGGACTATATGTGCTCATCCCAATAGGACGAGTTTCTCTCTCTCTCTCTCTCTTCTCTGTTCCTTTTGAGAAGGAATCCTTCCGAGGAAAACTAGCTTCTCCATTTCATATCATTTTCAAATAGATTCCTAAAGACCAACCAATCTATTATCTAAGTAATCAAAATGCACTTTTAGTAAACAAGTAAAAAGGTGATATGTTATAAGCATCTTACAGATTCTTTACTTCTTTCATGTTCATATAAAATAAGGCGGTTAGAAAGATGTGTCTTATGCTGGTTAAAACCAATTATGTCATTTTTTAATAATACCATGTTTTCATAAACATATGAGCAAACATCAAACACGCTTTTAAAATTTGTTCAAAGCAATGCCAACATTGCTTTGACTTACATGCAATATTGTAATGCATGTTGAGTTCAATATGAAACGTTAAGTTCAATATTAGCACTTTCCTAACCTTCATGAATAATAATATTGAAGGATGAATGCAATTGAGAAAACGGTCTTCACATTCATCACTGCGTCTCTCAGATTAAAACCGCATTGTGCAATAAATGTCTCGGTATGTAGACAACAGAATTTACTTGTGACGCCGTATTCTCAAATCTCTGGAGAAATCGCTCACAGGCTCAAAGGAACAGTCAAAAGTTCAGTGAGTCAGTGACAGCATGGATCCCATTTGTGAGACACCAATCTCGACAGCGTTCAAAGATAACAATCTTGTAGAGGAGATTATGGCAAGATACTATGGGTGACAAGTTTACAGAGCTGCTAATATAAAGAAACGACTGCTTGGTACCGCCTACCATGCCGCCTAACATGCGCCTACCAACACAAACTGCAACAAATTATTATCATACATATTGCAACATGTGAATGTATACAACCATGTCGCAACGAACCTTGAAGCGTATGTCGCATATCGAGACATTTGCGTTGTTAAGGAATAGAGGCATTTTCAAGCATCAGCATAATGCAGATTTTGGCTCCGAGAATTCTTTTTCTAAGATCAAGTAGCTGTGTGCATGTCTAACTGATGGCTCCGCCTGATGCAACATGCTACCGTCGTCTTTTCTGAACTGCAGATATCCACCACAGCTGAAGCCCTCTCCAATCATTGGACGCCGAGTCTTTAAAGCGTGCAAGAAACCAGTGGCTGAGACATAACTTTTGTACGCGAGCGAGGTTTATCACGAATTTTGAAATGGTCTCTAATTTTGATCAGTTGAGCTTACTTCATGCCCGCATTATGATATTCTTCTCCCCTCCGCTTTGAATTGCTGACCGAAAAAGCATCAGAAAAGTACTATTGACTTATTTCCCCCTCGGAAAAAGAGAGGCAAGTGCAAGCTTAATAAATTCTCATAGAAGTCACAAGACTCGTTATCTCAGTCCTGTAACTTCATTTCAAAGAGGGGGAAATTGACTTATATGGAAACTAAGAGTCAACTTCCAAAACTTGCAACTGTTTCTCTCCCGGAAATTCGAAGGTACATTACGCTTTCCGACTGCAACATTGCTGTCACCTCTTGCGCAGTACTCAGTCCATATACGACCACTAAGTTTCCAGGAAAAAAGTCACAAGGAAACTAGTAATTGAAATGTCTAGTTTATGCGAACAAAACTTGCGCTGAGAAGATTGGGGTTTCATTTGCTCTGCAACTGCTCATCACTCTCGAAATTGCCTTTTGAAGATTTTTTGGAAGTAGGGCCTACTTTTAGCTGAATTGCTTTGCAACTTTCTGGAATGTCATTAGTTATGGGCCTACTTACTTACCGGTCAAAGTTGATATGCGTTAAGGTCTTGAAGCATTTGCAAGATTTGATTTTCCAGTAAATATTCGACGATTGCGTGATCTCATCGTTGCTCCTTCCACAAACATAAGCAGTCCCGAAAATTCCTTATGAAACCGTTTCTTCTAAATTGTGCAATTATTGCACATCCACAAAACTGACTTTCCCTTGGCACAGTCTGTGATTTTTTATTTCTAAACCGTGTTTAATTGGATGATTAATGCAAATTAAGAGTTGTCTAATATCATTATTTGGCCGATCGGGACTGCGAAGTAGTAGGTGTCATCGCATATTTAAGAAAGTGTGGTGATTTCTTAAATCGTGTTACCTTTTCAAATCATTGTGAAATTATGAGTATAGCATCATGGAAAAATATGGATTAAACTGAGGCCTACGTTCATAAGTTGCTTCATTGATATCGTAAGAAGGCTTGCATTTATGAATCACCTTATGAACAGGCCTTCTTGAAGATTCAAATGGCAGTGACACATTAATTGATAGTGTCAGAGACGTTTGATCCCTTCATTTTAATATGAAAACTTTGGTTATAACGACATACTATATGCGTTGACAATAGCTGGCTACCAATATGCGTTTAATTGGAAAACAACGGAAGTGTTTTGAACTATAATGTACCAATTTGAAACGTCAAGTCTTATCATTTGTAATACCTTGAACAAACGGAAATACACAACTCACAGGTGAAATGATTAAAGAGTTCGTAGCAACGAAGAAAGGAAGGAAGAAGACATCGTCTATAAACAATGAAAATATCATAAGTAAGATTAATAAGTGCTAATGTCAACAGGTATCAGCTTGCAAGCGATGATGTAAACATGAATGACACGTTGTCACCTGCTACATCAACAGCAGTCACCAGTCTTATCGGTTCCCACTCATCTTATGGCGCCTTTGAGCAGACAAGGAGTGCGCCCTGCATTCAAATTCGTGCAGGTCAGCCTACCGGAAGTACGCCAAGATTTGAAAGATTGCATCAGAACCAGATTTACTGTCATCTCTGAGACTTCACGTGTCTGATCTATTTGGCAACGACATTCCCAGACATGAACTTCTTTGGAATTCAGATTAGACATGCATTAGAAGAACTGGATCGCGATCTATTAAACACCTCAGAAATAGAAAATCTTTACATTAAACTAGGATATTTTTAACGAAAATGGACCTCATATTTTCGGATATCTCTTCCCGAATATGAACGTTGGACGCATGTGTGGACGTATGCATGTTTACTGCTTTGTCCAGGTTTGAACCGTGTTTAATATTCAGTATTTTACTAGAAATTGAATCCACAATCTTTTGAATAAATGCACTTTAATAAGCTGAAAATTGCATGCATTTTTGGTAACAAAATGAACATCAGCATGAAGCTCATGTCAATTCACAATATTCTGCATATCTACAGAAAAATATCTTGACCTTCTTCTGAACGATCTCCATATACATCAGCACTTTTATCTCAAAATAAATGTTAACTTTAAAACGCTCTCTTGAAAAATGCTTCTTTTGAGATTTAGTCTCACTCTAATCCACCAACTGCTATAATTCCGGCTCTTAATTGAATTTTGACACGCGGCTTCTTTAAAAGGAAGCGAGAGACTCAGAGATTAATTCTCAACAGCAAAATCAAAACGGAAGCTACGAGTCAAGAGAGGCGTTTGCAAAATCGTGAGCCAGCTGTTTCCCCGCACATTATTTATTGCATGAATTAATGTATACAGCAGCGAAGCTATTTCTTATAGTCTTGTGTAATTTTCGCACCAGTTTCTTATCAGCATCTTTCATGTGCTTGTCAACGCATTATATCACTTGCAGTATTTTCGATTGCCAATTTCACAAATATTAGCTCTCTCTCTCTCTCTCTCTCTCTCTCAGGAACCTCACCTCATCACATTTTGATGTTAACTTTCGTTCATTTCCTCCTATAATTAGGTTTTTTCGCAATTTCAGTGTTCATAAACAAAGACATTGCTGTACACAAATCGCACCTCATCACAATTTGCTATAAACTTCTATTTGTCACTGGAACTTTTATTTGTAATTCTTTTGCATATAGACGCAAGAATCGTGCCTGATCACAGTTTGGCGGCAACGCTTTATTCACGCCTGTAGCTAAAGTTTTCTGTGATTTTCCTTTTTCGAATTTTCTGTAATTCCTTCGTATATAAACAAAAATCGAGAATCGTGACTGATCGCAATTTGGTGACAGTGTTTTAGACATGCCTGCAACAACCAGTTTTCATAATTCAATGCACATATGCGATGACCTAGAAATCATGCGTCATCACGATTTGCTGGTACCTTTTATTTATGCCAGTGGCTAGTAATTTTGTAACTTCTCTGTATATAAACGAAGTCTCGAGAATTTCACTTAATCACAATTTGCTGTTATCATCCCCAAACGGTAGCTCTTGTATTTGAATTTACAATAAAGATGTCAAAGTTAATAGCTCTCCTTCTCTCGTTTTCTTTCTTTCTTTCTATTCAGAGTTTGAGGGCACTTCGTAACGGCCAGACAAGTTTTCAGTTTTCAGGCACAAATAAGTATTCAATTTTCCGCGATGTACATGTAAGCAAAAATATAGCTCTCTCTCAATTTAGACGATTTTTTAATTTTATATTATAAGATAAAGTTCCCGACGCGTTTCGTCACAGTGGACTGCAAGTAAATAAACAGGCAGTTAGATTAAATATAAAAATGATTTGGCAGTGATGACTCGTTAGATCAGTTCATGCTTGCGGTTGATTTGTAACTTGTTCAACGCTATGAAGCGTGCTTCGGCCATTTCAGCTTGCATCGAATTCTTTTGTTTATTTAGGACAGAAACCTGGAAATTATCGATGTTCATCATTCTATCGGCATGGTCAATCAAACTATGCACAGATAGTGCACTTTTACGATCTTGAAAGTTCAAACTACGTCTTTGTTCATCATACCGCAACTTTAAAGGTCGGCCAGTTTGGCCAATGTAATTTGTATGACAAATTTTACATTCAAAATTATAAACAATGTATTTATCGCTACACATATATTTAGGTCCAATATCCTTGCACAGTTTACAATTACTTTTGTTTTTGTTTTCGTTAGTATTTATGCTATTAACTAAAGTTTGATCGGGTTTACAGGCAACACGAACAGGAAGTTCATACTTACTGACCAGCTTATTCGTTTTTCTTAAGTAGCTATCACTAATGAAATCAACACAAATTACCCTCTATCCTTGAGCCGCCAGGCCTATCTCGAACCGATGGCAAAGGACCTGATGGAGCAACCCTGGGACCTTGGAATAAAGGCAAGCAACTTGTGTGGGACTTCACTTGCGTCGACACACTGGCTACCAGCAACCTTCAAGTTTCAAGTCAAGGATCAGGAAAATTGGCGTCCAGAGCTAAGGAGAAGAAGCGTCTGAAGTACGAGATCTACAACATTCATGCACCTTTTGTCCTATCGCCGCACAGACCCTCGGTGCTGGGGTTTTGATGCCCAAGCTATTTATGAGAACCGTCGGACGAAGGATAACGGACGCTACTGGCGAGCTGCGAGCCACTTCATTTCTCCGCCAACGGCTTAGTATGGCAGTCCAAAGAGGAAATGCAATGAGCATTATATCGTGCTTTCCAGAGAGTAGTGACTTAAATGAACTTGAATTTATTTTAATTTAGATGAAACTACTGAAATTTTAATTTTTACTCAATTGATTTCTTTGCTGTATTTTTCGCTGAAATTGCTTACTTGGATTTCACATTCAAAAACTGAATTGAAATTATCTGACACAAAGGTTAATTTGATTTTCATTATTGGATTTTGATTTAGGCTTAAGACCATTTTCATAGTTAAAAACAAATAAGTAACTATTATTCGTTTCGTGGCGAGAAACTTACGGTATACTCGTAGTTTCCTCAGATTTTATGTTCTCATTTTGTGATTCACCGCTGAGTTGATCAAAGACTATTCCTTTGCTTTCACTTTTTCAAACAAATCTGAAAGCTTCTATGCGGGTTAATGACACAGGATTATCATGGAAACGTAAAAGATTCCGCCCACGCCTGATAAAATCAGCTGTGATGATAAATGGCCGCTCAGAACTCATCCCAGTGTTGAGCTTATATTTAATGTGGTGGAAAATCTTTCCCTGTGCAACATCTGATTCTATTTCAAGTCACGCGAAAACTCTTTGACGGAAGCGTTTTCAAGATAAATGTCTCAACTTTTATGAAGGAGAAGATAAAAGGACAGCGACGTGACAGCAGGAAATGAAAAAGCAGCAGGGATATAAAAAAGACATTGGAGTTTGCCATGTCATCATGTGAGATATTGTCAAGAGCAGAATAATGCTATTCTTTCAGATTTTAGTATATATTTGAAAGGTTTGAGTACGATACAAACATTCATGAATGTGCTTATAGAAATACTGATAATATCTGTTGTATTTTCTCGAACAGAAAAAAATACCCGACAATGAGTTAGACTCATGCAGCTTTGTCAAAATGTCCGTGACTTCATTTTTTCAGAAAATCCCTCCTACTAAAAGTGCGCAGTTAGATCGAAGATTCTCTTTACGTAGCCTACAAGGCAGCATCAAGCACAAAGGAGTATATTCATAGTTTTCATTATTAAACAACCGAGGCGCCTTTCTTGGGCAGATGCGATGTAATGGCAAAGCTTTTATGAAATTTTCAGCATGGTAAGCAACTATAGCGATTTATCAAATTTTCTACATTTTTGAAGTAATTTGGCAATCTAAACTTCATAAAATAAGTTTTCAAAGACAGCAATGAGGACTCTTAAATCGCGAGTGTAATTGCAAATCGCTAGATACGAAAGGTACATATAAATTGAAACCAACAATGTATGTGAGATTCTCGCATATTTATAGAAATTTGGTGTGAGGTGAATATTGAATACCTTTCGCATATGCTTGGTATGTAAGGATACGAACAACTCCTATGTGATTAGCTGAATTAGGAGGATACAATGACGTATTCTGATAAACATAAGTCGTATCTGCTTGATTGTGACCGATTTACAGCATGCTTCAATGCATCATCTACATGTAATCTGAACGTATATTCAGTGTTGAATTTGACCTTGATTGCAGTAGGGGGGAAGCTTTCGAACGGACGTTTTTGGGTCAACGTTGGAACCAAAGCCGGAAAAAGGGTGATCAAAAAAGGAAGAGGACATCGATTCATATAGTTTCACTATCATCCTCGCACTTAGAACGCCCGCGAATAATTTTGAAAACAATTGAACCATAAATGGAATAATTAGGAGATAGGCCTATTTGATGCTTGAAAGGGACTCCCCAATGCATGCATTTGTTGCTACCCGCATTTACTTAAAGATGCTTCAAATAAGGTGCGTGGATACCCTTGTGCATCAGAAATTTATAGCTAGTAGGTCTCGCATGTGAAGATCCACATTCCTCAGATGATCATTCTGTAATTTATTGCAATTAGACCTATAATGAATTCACAAAAATTGGGCTTCTGTCAATATTCACAGAGTGAAAGTTAAACAATTTTCCCAAACCTGATTTTATGGATTGTGAAGAAATTTATTGCATTAATATGAATAAAATACTATGTGTGCATTGTCATTAAGACCCTGAAAGAAACAATATAGCATTCTGGATTCCACTCTTTTTGTGTTTCGTTATCTTATGATTATTTCATTTAGGATTTTCTGATTCTAGAATTCATTTGTCATCTTTATGAACAAAGAAAGTTAATCATTGATGATTAGACAATTAAGTTAATGAATAATCGTGAGGAAATTAGGCCTACGCCTGTCAATGTTGCTTATATTCACAAAAATAATAAATTGATGCTCAATCAATCTGGTTGATCAATGTAGGGCCTCTCTACCGGAAATATTCTTCCCCCTCAGGGAAGGAAGCTGCATCTTCAGTGCCGGAGATGAGACGAGGCAATGCAGGGGAACTTCCCCACTTTCCCTCCCCTCAAATCCAACACTGCGTATACTCCCACAGCACGTAGACACATATCACTGGTGGCTGTTATACTTTTTGAGAAATATCAAAACATGTCCAGGAACTTCAGGACCCCACCTCTGAGTAAAATGGAGTTAGAGGATAATTATTTTTGCTTCAGATGGCCAATGCATCATCGACTTTGACAACATAGGTATTTTTGTTGCTCTCAATATGTAGATAATAGATCCTAGTTGTTTCCTTTCTCGCATCATTTATCTTCCTATTATATTCGTCGCTTTGAACTTTGCATATAACACCCATAAGCGACTTCATGCACTGAACTTCTTATCGTCTTACATATCTTTTTTTCTTCTCTTCTTCACGTTTTTCTGCCCGGAAACGATGACATGATTATAATCTGACTCAAGGCTGTCAATCATGCGAAGCAATTCATGTCAGACTCTTCAAGACTGTCAAGAACATCTCAGAATTAGTGTTCCCCCTCTCCATTATTCATACACCCTATCATTTCTTGACAAGTTTCACTCATCTTTCATCCCAAATTTCAGAGAAAAAATCGAGGATGCCTCTGAGTTAATGATCGAATTGAATTATTCCTTCAACTTCTTAGAAACTGTTTTCAGAATTGTTGAATTAATTCCACAATGCATGATGATATAAGAGAGGGCTTAAATATTAAAAAAGTCATTTGAAATGTTGAACACGATATTTCATACGAATGTCAGTAGCTCGTTAATAAAGTGTTTTTCAAGACAACTGATGTATATTTGACATGCAAATCAGAATGACGGACAGAGACGTCATGTTTGACATTGAAAGTTTGCCGAGAATAGCAAATATTTGTTATTTTCCATGATGTTCCTGTTCAATTTTATTCAGGTTTCAGGCCATAGGGTAGAAATTGATTCAGATCATCAGCGCTTTTAGCAAAATCGTGCATGTTGTTGAGATATTTGAATATGGAATTCAGTTCGTTGTGGAGAATTCATTTTTGATGTTAAAGGATCCTTTGAACAATTATATTCAAACTTGGATTTATGCACGCTATTTCTTACTGAAATGATATTGTTGTGTGCTAGGCAGTTTGTCTTCTTGCTTTATTATGCATTCATTATGCATTTTATTGTTTTGTGAGAGCAATCTCCATTCCATTGTTAGAGCAATAACTTTTCCGCGGCATGCATTTCAAGTTCCAATGTCATACAAAAGTCCAACTTGTCAGCTATCTACGGTACATGACTGACAAGACATGACATGTCATCAGACAATGGATGACCAAACAATTGGTAGCTGACCGTGAGCAAATCTTCACAGACGTATTTAACACGGCATGAACAACGCCCGCTCGCACAATCTGGTCTCTCCAAGCGAAGTTGTCGGCGAGAGCCGTTGACGGTGTTGCAGCCTATCTTCTATGTGCGAACTATCATCGAACTGCTGCGGACGTGATCACCACGGCTTGTGGTCCTGGAAGAATCTGGAGACTCTGTTGGTGCTGTGACTGTCTTATAACTGTGAACGTACCATCTGTCCTTGTAAGGACTGTTTGCACCATTTATTTATTTTCACAATATAATTTATCCACATTTTTCATTTACATTTTTCAATCATATGTTTTGGAAATATTAAGAAAATAATAACCCGTAACAATATAATATAGCCTATCTCCTCATCAGAAAATTATTGGCATTCTCTGATTAAGCATCCGATAATGGGGAATCAACTGAGTGTTCGGTTTTTGAACACAACAAAATGAAAAGGTTGCATAATCAGCTGTACATGCAACAGCTAATCTGACAAATTTTGTTAAAATTGTACAAACTGTCGCTCCGTTTATTTGTGAAAAACGGAGTCAGTGATTTATTTTCTCACGCTGGAAAATAATCAAACTTGGAGTTCAGAAGGGTAAATATACCGGGTAGTATGCTGTACATCAGTGGTGGGCAACCAAGTTAGGATAGCGGGCCACAAGGCGTGGCCCGCAAAAAGGCTCGCGGGCCACCAATTTTAAGAGGCAATAGTATAGGCTTATATCTCATATAATCGTACTTTTAAGTGCACATATGAGCTATTGTACCGTACGTGCATACATAATGGTCGTGCTAAATAACAAAATTTTGCAGTATTGTGCGCAACTAATTTCTTTGATATTTAAGAATTATAATTTGCTTTCTACAATTCATGTGAGCATTGAAGAGCGAATAGGCCTATAAAAAATCATGTGTCATTAAACGGTGATTTGACCGACATTACCTTATTTCATCGAAAAACAACGGTCTGTAAGTGCACTGCAACTCCACCTGAAAGCCGCACAAGATAAAGTTGATTTTGCTGCAATTATTGATCATGCTACATGTAGGCTACATAATGTACGTGTACATATGTCACACAAACATAAGGCTTTCAAAATTGTGTTTGGGCTCCACAAATGATAGTCGAGTGCTGAATACCAATCGAGTACACGAAATATGTATTAGTGTAGTAGTTGCAATTGAAATTCAGCGAAAATATTTGAAAAAAATGTTGGCCTGTCAAAATCTTGCGGTTGGATTCCTCCATTCGTAGTCAAGGTCTAATTGATATAGCCTCTTTCTAGGTTCATTGAGGCATGGTTTATTACGTAGAGACTTAGCATAAACTCACGCAGGTGATGCGCGTATGCGAGGAGACATTCATCACGAAAGGAGCATAGCTGGATAATTCGAATATGAATTTCTGTTTTCTGTGAATCAGATTGCTCATTTAATTGTTAATGAATGGTTTTGCAAATTCAAATAGGATCCCTCACCCTCATACACCTCCCAAAGGTCGAAGTCGGAGTGAATCATTTTCACATCATCGATTCAAATAATGTCCACCCAATTTGTCCCATCAAGTGGCCTGCGGGCCACGCGTTGCCCACCACTCCAGTGCATATTATATTTCAAAAATTATTTTCTCATTGTATGCCTGATATTCAATTCGAAAAGACAAGAAAAGCCTTGCGAAGTTGTGAAAGTCTTATAGAATATGTGTTTTGAAAAGTTATGATGACTATAAGAAAAAATTTTTAATATTGATTGGAACGAAGTGGAAAGCAATTTGGGAATAAATAAAATATTGAAATTTTTATATGGCCAATGCAACATTTAAAATTATTTGCCTATTATTTTTTTATTTTATTTATCATTATTGAATATTGCCACCCACAATTTGCATACATAAAATCAAATATTATTCTCAACGTGATGTTGATATACCCTGTAGATAATAGAAGAGAACCATAAGATGATGAGTCCGCACTGTGCTGCGTCCCTCCCCGTCCTTTTTTGTTCCTTCCCTCACCATACAGCATCCTCCCACTGCTCCCTCAAGTTTATGAAGTTCTATTCAGTCTCTCCTTCCTTAATGATTAGTAGTTAATCAGACTCATTATTTTAATTGGACGCTCCTGTGTGAACTGGATGGAACATGTTATGTGGACGCTATAATTTTGCGCACCTATGCGGTAATGTAAAATGATGAATCCCTGAAGGCACCAGAAGTGAAAAAGGTCTTTGAAGCTTGACTGCAGAATATCTAATTTATAAAATTGGAAATGAAGTGCAAGAAATTTTGCCCATTATGAATGCTTTAAGCTGAATCAATTAAAGTAAATACACGTTGCCAATTTTATTGTTTTTTGAACAATCATCGTGAATGTATTGAGATGAATTTAATACTCCCAATTGAGTGACGATGAAAACATAGAATGTCACTTGTGTTTCTGCGAAGAAGCGAGTTAAGAATAACGCATTCCCGAAGACGAAAACAGCTGGAGAGTTTTAACAATGACTCTCTGCTCTCCAACATCATTCGACGTCACGAGGTGCCTTCCTCGTGTTGAAATGTTACCAGCCGTCACGGTCGTCGATAATTTTTTTGTCGTCTCGCATCTGTAACGTTTCTTGTTCCGTTTCTCATTCCCGAATCCCTGGATGTTGGAGGTTAGTAACAGAATTCTTATTGACATCTGAATCTCGCCATAGGTCGCAAAATGTTAATGATCTGAAATATAAGTAGTATGACTTAACGGAATTTTTATCGGAGAAGTCAAATTCTATTGCAGCAACTTACGATACAGTTTCATTTCATATGTACGGTATTCAATTTGATACTTGCGCTTAAGTTACACTTTTAGCACTATAAAGATAGCAGAGGGCCTGTTCGGCTGGGCATAGAATAGAAAAAGGTTCCCCGACTCGTGCTTAATTTGTTGAAGTCTGAGAACATCTTTTTGTTCTTCTAACGCTGTATGTTTTGAGAGAGCATGCATGAATCTGTACAGAATCAAGCAAAGTCCTCTCTTTTCTCACAGTCACGCGCTCTCTCTCTCTCTCTCACCAAAAGAATTTACTTCGAAGCACCGGATTGGTGTTTTTCCTTGCTCGCACTTCTATTCTTCCCCCACACACAGTCGAATTTTTCAAATTCATCAAATTTAGTCAATCTTAGTCACATGTGATTTAGAATAGACTTGATCTGCCACTGAGTGACTGTGCAACACTACTGAGAAGTCTTTCTTGAACCCTGGGATGAAGGATTGGTCCCTTGGATAGTCAGTTAGAATACAAGATACAGCTGTGATAATGAAAATCGTGGGATTGTTGTCTACAGTGCACGATAAAGCAATTTTCCGCAAACCAGAGGAATTTTACACACTCAACTTTCATCATTAGTGTAGTCAAAACTAAGTCGACGTCTCTGTAACCTACTAATTAAGACTGACAGCTGTTCAACTTAGACCGCTAGACATCATTCGATTTCTATGTAGCATACGGTAGGCTTGCCGGTACTGCAAATAAGGAAGAGTTCTCGATGGAGCAATGACGCTGATTTTCATCAATTTCTACCCAATTGATCCTCTATCAAAAATCTATCTATTAGACAAATATTCGTACTTTGATATTCTGTACGTGTATGAAAAATATTGAGCAATAATACGCGTAATTCCAGATGTGAAATAATTTTGCGATTGATAGTGTGGCGAACACATGTTTCTTACAAAATTCATTATGCTGAGTATGCGATTCCGGAAACTCTATTTGAGATCGAGTACGGCTTAATAAAACTATAACTTAAACTGCTTAATAAGCAAATAATTGTCTATGGATTAGGACCAAATCAGCATCGAAGTGCCCTCAATGTAGTCAAGCCAACTATGAAGACTTCGTGGTGCTCATTACAACAAGCACCAATCAGAATCCTCGATCAAAAAACAGCCGTGAATTCAGTAATGAATTGACTTATTATAACCAATGCTTGCTAATGTACCTCTAAATGGCTGCGTCGAATTGAACATTGTTCCTTTCAAAGCGGAAAAACAACCAAAGTTCGCATTGCAACAGTTATTCCAATACCTAAACTTCTTTATCAATTTTTAGTGATATTGTACCGCTCTGTCAACCGCTTTGAATAACGATTTGAAGGACAATTGTCAAGAAGCGATTCGCAATGCTTGCGTCATAAAAATTATGTTATCGTACTCCTACAATGTTGCAGCTCTATTTCACTGACTAGACAACTAATGCTAGAATAAATGTCGTCAATCGTCGACAAAAGCCTAATCAGAATGACCGGTTGGACGGCGTAATTTGTTAGGCGAATTTGAATGTGTTGTAATTGTGAGCTATTTTGAGCTGATTTTCCGCAAACTGGCGAAATAGTGAATGCTGTAGCAGCTAATTAGCAGTAAGTAGTAATGTTTGTATATTACCGTCTTATGAAAGTACATTGTATACTCAGTCTGATTTGTCAAAAGGGGATTTTTTTCAATTCATGAAAGCTTAAACCAGAAAAAAGCATTTATCTTCCATAAATGTCGTAGTAAATACTATGAAATTATTCAAATATTTGTTATTGTTGTAAATTATTGAATGTCAAGAGATGTTATGCAAATTGATCTAACCAGACAGTCTATTAGTTTATCAGTAATAAAGAGTGAGATAATCTGCACTTATTTTACAGATACATTGGCCAGTTGTGGGCAACGGTGAGGAGATGCGGGAGAAAACATAGCCTCCGCTGCAGAGGCGGATTTTTAGAGAAAAGAAGAGACATTAGATAAGAGAATAAGTCAAAAGTAAAAGGTGGCATATAGACCAAAAATTCGCGATTGTCGTCGGCGAATATGCCGCAAATATGACTCTGAACTGTAGCATGATGCTCTGTAGCTGACATCTGCCATCTTCGCAAGATTCGTTCCCACAGGATATATTCTATTATATTCTTTTTTGTTTTTATAACATGAATGAAATGAAGTGGAGGAATGAAATAAGCAGAGCATTTTTTTAATTTTGAACTTGCTTATTTGCATTGAAATTCTTACATTTAGTATTTAGCGTAGCATACAGCATAATTATCTCACTTCCTCTCTCTCTCCTCTGTCGTCACTTCCCCATACTTGTCCATTTTTCTTCTCTATTCTCATTTCTGAAGATGTTGTACAAGCGGAAATAATTCCCAGAACTCCACCCAATGACTGCGATAATGGACTCTCGTGATGCAATCAGTTCAAACAATTTAATTAGCTGACCGGCTGTAAGAATGCTGTTTGATGATGTAAGCACGCGACTCATTAGAAGGCACATTCAGTGACGCAATTTCTCTTTGTTAATCGTCATTTCAAAATTGGTTCTGGTGAAAGACATACAAGAATATTCGCTTGAAGCTCTTTCAGGATGGGCGAAGGTGACTTCAAAGAGAATTTCATAATATTGCTTCTGTTTTCTCTTGATCTCAATATTCTTGCTCCACTTTGATTGTATTTCTGAATATATGGAAATGATTGATGGACATGTCTCAAAGAGAATTTCATGATTTTCTGTAACCATTCAGGAAGAGCCTATTTTGAATTACATTGCCTATACTTTGAATCAATAAATACACAAAATTTTCAGCAGTCAACGCGTATAATTCATTGTTCAAAATGTCAGAAATAAAGGCGCTTAATCTGTACTCGCTTGTAGTGCTCCCAGTAAATTTGTTTCTTAACAATACCTCCAGGCCACATCGGAGAATCGATGACACATTTCAATGCCACTGACTTTCACGAGGTCGAAAATATATTTCAATGCGCCTTGTTCCTAGCACCCAACATAAAAACTAGCTTGCTAAAGCTGGGAATTGAGACCAGTCCTCCACGGACCAGGAATATTATGCAATAATGCGAGCATAAGTCTATGTTTTCAATTCAACTATGTATTTCTTGTATGCAGCGGTGTAACATTGATATTCTATGCTGTAATTTATTGACTGATTAAACAACTAAATATTCTTACATAAGCTTCTGCGAATTAGCGTTCTGCTGAAGTCAAGAAGCACCTGTTTATTGATTGCAACTGGCTGTACCTCTTTGTTCATTGTAGTAGTAGTAGACTGCTTGTCGTGTTTATGCGTATCCAAGCTGACTTATAACTCTGTTCACCTAACCTAAGCCGCCTCTTTATTGAAGCCACAAAGATGAATTGCGTATTGTCTGCCCATTTGGGTCTAGAGATGACTTACCTAAATAATGATGGTCAAGATCAGAACTAATCTCGAAGGGCAGGAAGATCAATTTTCCATTAAACGTAATGCAAATTCAAGCTTGAATTCTGACGAACTAGAGCATTGGCACCACATTAAACATCTACAGTCAGCAGATTTAGATCGTGAGGAGTTGGGTGGTGTGACTGCTCTCTGGGTGTGACTGATATTTCACTTGACAGGACTGCCTGCAATCTGACCGTTCAGGTTCACGTGCTCGCTGATGATGTGAGTTGCATCTGCAATGCCATCACAGGCCAAGTACAGACAATATCTATGTCAATTTCTATCGCTGCTACCATTGTATATAATGGCTGAGATAGGACTATGTCCGCTCTAGACTAGCACACACGCAAGTTGACCTATCTCTGTGATTGAATTTTGCTGTGAATACATTAGCAGAGAATTTAGACTGATCAAGTCTGAGGACACCGTTCTATTCTGCCAAGGAAAATTGAACCCTGTAATCTTTGTGATTAAATGTATGCAATTTTCTTCGTTTTTTAAGCTGACGGCTGTAACAGTTAATTTACCTATTATATTCGTCTGTCCATGTCTGTTGCTGTATTTGTTTTTGAAGCTGATTGTGATTGCATATATATCTGTCCATTGAAACTGACTATTCTTCCTTGTTAACATAACCGCAACTAGTTGACCGAACCTGACTTTTTTATCTGTCTATTGTGAGTGCATGCATTCCTGCTTGTTTATAAGAAGCTTACCAAAGCATTGTATATCAGCGAAAATGACACTGCTCTTTATGATATCACCGACAATTATTCGCAAAAATTAATGTCAAGTTATCAAAGAGGTTGGTCAGATTATTTTTGGTGTTCATAGCTTTAATCTCAGTTTTCAATGTAGACCTTGAAACAAAATCATATTTTTTAGCAATTTTGCATTTGCTTCAGTTGGGACGTGCTTCAGACTTCAGATTGAGAGACATAGAAATCCTGAACTGATTGTAGTCAAAATTATCACCTGAAAATATTTACAACCTTCATTTGTCGTGAATATCTCTCATATAACCTATATTTCAGTAATTCAACTCCTACGATATCATAAAATTGAATTTTATTGCAAGCAGCGACGGAATTAGGAGAGGAATTATTCGAAATTTAACACGGATGACCTCTTTCTATCAACCGATCGTCGGTATCAAACTTAACGGCCGTTAATTACACTGTCGAGTCGGATCTCAGTTATTCCCGACAAGCCTCTCATCTCTTCCAAACTCATGCCGTCATTAAATTTTGAAACCTCATCTTTTCTGTCATCTCCTAAAGCTTCCGGGGATAAACTGCTCCACGCCCATTTCTCCGTCATAAATATGAAACCGATGCATGGCTTGACAGCTCACATTTAATGTGAAATTGCGCGAAATTTTTAGAGTTTGTCATCTTGGTTGCCATGGTAACCAACAGGGAGGAAATGAAGCATATCTGGTATTGCGCAGTGTTGAATTGAATGGAATTAATTTTTAGATTAGATAGCGATTAAATATTGAACATTTTAACCAAGCTTTAAAGCGATATTCTGAAATTTGATATTTGTTTATCTCAACAATATTACAGCATTCACTGACTGTTGACGATTCGAATTAATGATGAGATCCAAATTTGTTATTATAAAGCAATCAATTACTAGAGGAAATGCTTCAATTAAAGTATAATTATGATACTTGTATCAAGAACATTTATCTAGTATGGTTTCAGCTCAATTAACATTTTAAATGATTTCCAACGTTCACTGAATATCTGACAGAGTAACAGTCTCAAAGTCTTTGATCTCTCCGAACGCACTCACGAGGAATCAAACCGAAGACCGTGGTGGAGACGAGCTCGCACCTTCTCGACTAAGCGGAGATCGACTGTGTAACACTGGAGAATTAATTAGTACAATTAAGCAAAATACCATAATTGAATTCGGATCATTCTTAACACGGTTGCCCGGCCAGCAGAACAGACAAAATACAAACCAGCCCAGAGGTTTATTTTTGGGCACACACATTTTCTGTTGTTGTTTTCTTCATAGCACGGAACACGTTTGTCTTATTGTACTCTGCAGACTGTTGTCTGCCGACATGACTGTGACTGTCCTCCCACTCATTTGCTTGTACATGTATGCTTATAGGATATTATGTGATCTTCGTTAACCAAGTTTTCTTTCAAATATTCTAGGTGGATTTTATTTGTATACATACTGACCAATATTTCGTACTCGCAGACATCATCCTACCAGCATCATTAGTGGAACCTATGCTCTCTTTTTAAAAGTCGCTAATGCTTGGATGACGCACTGTGCAGAATAAAGGTACATGCAGTATATTCCCTATTTTATGCAGTATACTAACCCTATTAATAAAAATATACTTTCAGGTGTGATGGTCATGTCTGTTCTCTTTTCGGAGAACTTCACCTGTTGAAAATCAATTGGCATATATTATTCATAGAAAAATATATGCTAATTGATTTTCTGTAGGTGGAATTCTCCGGAAGACTAACAGACAGTTAAACTTATTTATTCAATTTTTTTGTAGCCTACTTCTGTGTTCGGCATGCAAGCGATCAGGTGCACTATACTTATAGACCACTGCATTTCGATTAAATAAGGTCATTTATTAGTCATAACAGTCATATCACTACATTACCGATAAGGTCATATATTTAGAATTGGTAGCCTGCTATCCCAACTTGTTTCTCTCCCCTTCCGATAATGCAGCTGATGCGCTTAAAGACGGGTGAATACCCGAAATGTTGGGTTTTGTAAATGTCTTTACCCAAACTTTTTAATTTGACGCATAAAAATACAAAACAGGGAAAGCTCGAACGAATTTTTGAGCAAATTTGCAGATTCACTCACTCAAGTCAACGACGGTCCCCTTTTTCTCAAGTGTGTTTTCTCAGCTTCAAACCAATCGTTACCTTTCGGAGCCGACCTCCTTTGAAAGCAATGGGTCGGACTGAACCGATTCCGCTCCAACATCGCTCGCATGGCCGCAACCCTCCAGCGATGGGGCTTTCGACAGTCCGCCTCCTGTGCTTGTGGTCATCTACTCCTACAGTGGAGCACATCATGTAATATATTATATTCGTATGCCAAACACACAAATTCATAGTTCAATTTTTAGCTCTTGGAGCCAATTTTTAAAGTCAGTATCGCGATCGCGAAGGAGACGCATTGGACTCCGCATTGCGAGATGGTGTGTTCCACTTTCTAAATACAGTGGAATTGATTTCATTGTTCTTCGTGTATGGCTGCTCCTGGTTGCCCACCCAAAGCTGGATACATTCGTCTCGAATTCCCTCCAAACACAACGTCAATTATCCAGCCGCTAGATCAAGGCGTTATTCGAAATCTTAAAGGTCATTACAGATGAAACTTACATTAATGGAAAGATGTTAACCAGAGACGATTGCGTTGTTTCGTACTAAATTCCACCGTACCGTCCGTCATCGATGACAATGAACGATGACTCCAAGTTTGTACACTCTGCAGGACAACATTGATAGTAACGATATTAAAGCCTAAAATTCAAGTGACATTAGACAATTTTGTACAATTTAATCATTTCTTATGTATGTTTTACCTACATGTGTATGCATGTTTTCTACTCATACAATGTTTTCCGATTTTTAATAAGGTTTAATAAGTAAGTAAATAAGTATGTAAATAACGATGTAAATAAGTCCAAATGTTCTATTTTTAATAAGTTTTATTATAATAGGTACTTAACAATATTCTAATATAGTTCCGGTTAATTGGGGCATCCGGTTAATTGGGCCAAAACTGAATTTCCCGAGGTGGACCAATTAAGCGGATTCCACTGTAATATAAAAAATATTGACCTGCATAGTAAAAATATCAAAACTGTCGCGGGTGGAAGATCGCTTCTGACGGGCGCAGACAGACTCGACCAACTGCGATCCATGCCTGAGGAATAGAGTAGCTGAGGACAACACGAGATAAAGCTGCATTGAGTATTCTTGCAGACAATCGACTACCCATATTTCTAAAAATCCAAGGAAATTCAGAAGTTCATTTAGTCTTCTTGCAGACGAAAATTCTATTAACTCTATTTACCTAAGGGGGGGCATTATGGGCCCTCGGGCTTTTTTGTCGACTACATTTTTCGTAATTTTGGATTTTCATCTCAATTGATAAGAACTTTGAATTTTAAGCTGATTTGTGACTTCTGCAGTTTTTCCGTTTAGGAAATATGGTCGAGTAATTATGTTAATTGATACTGAGGTACTTTATCCAGTTATGATGACTGACATTACGTATGTTCTATAAATACTACTACTTATAAATGCGAATTTTTAAAAAAAGATTGTTTGTATCTTAAAACCATTTAAAATGCTACATCGACAGCATCACCAGACAGTATGTTTTGACTGCTATTTTTTTACTGTAATTTTCATGAGATTCTGCACACTATTTTAAATATATAACAATTACGAAATTAAAAAAAAAATGATTCTTTGAATTTTAAAATGCTATTTATAGAAACAAGATCAACTTGGAATGGAAAACTCATACCACCATCGGATAGAGCATACCCAAAATCGCTAGATCTTGCTGCGTTATGCCATATGAGTTAATGGTTTTGAAGATCTTAGGGGTGGCGGGCATAATGGCCTCTAATACTTCACCGACAAGAAAAAGCCTGCAAATAGGTTTAAACTGCATCATTTGGATCCACAAGTATTGCTGTTTACAGATAACATGATCTACATTGGAAATGAAACGAATTGGAATTTCTTTTTAGAAAGGGAATATATTCTTTGATAATGCACGAGCAAACACCACAAATATCGCAGATTGATATTCAACGATCATGCAATAGAACCGAATAACGCTGATTGCAGACCGTTCATTGATGCGTGATAAATTAATCACATTTTCATGAGAAAATTGCAATGATGTGATAAAAACAGTTGATGGAATGAATTGGACAAAGAAACCGTTCAAATCTCCGGTAAATAAAGCGCATAGCAATTGAGAGAGAGAAGCAATCATTGTAATGGCCAGCATGTCAGTCAGAATTACTTGCTGATATATGGAACTTTGAGTGCATGACGGAACGAATTCATTCTAACAAGGAGCAAAAAAATCAACATTTCCACGCAATTTCGCTCATTATCAGAGGACATAGCCGCACGGAGGATGCTTTTGGATTCTAGAGCTTTCGTAAGACTTTTTCTGCGTTCGGATTTTCAATAAGTTAATGATGTTCGGTCGGATATTTCGCTTCCTGAGATGTGAAACATTCGGAAAAATATGAGGATGTATGTCGGAAGTTTTACATAAATCTTTGAAATTTCATTCCATTATAATGTGTGGAATTTTTTGATCATTAAATTCTTTTATTGGTAAGGCCCAGATGCAGAAGTTTGGACAATTTTTGATATTGAATGCCAAGCTGAGAACCATAGAAAGGCTTGAATTGAAGATTGAATTTTTTGAAATTAATTTTCATATTTGTAATGACAGCTAACGGGAGGTGCATCTTTACGGCAATTATTTTCGATATTGAAATGTAGGTTGTCTCTCCCTCTACTTTAATGCCAACATATCAAGAGACTCCCTTCTATATCAGCAAGAAGTCTAAAAATAAATAATATCGTCTATAAAAAGGAGTTTTTTGATACGTTGGCATTAAACCAGGGAGAGACTACATACATTTTTAGTATTGAAAATGATTGCCGTGATTTTCATATGACTTCATATTCTTTGGGAAATGAGTTAGAGGGCAAAATTCAATGAATCAAAAGATTTAGGGTAACTTCATTTATGCATGCTACTATATATTTATGCTGAAAAGCCAAGACTGCCCTAAATTTGGCCTTAAATATATTCTAAACAATGTCCTTGCTTATTATTCATTAGGTACATCTGGATTTTTAGTTAAAGTCAAATTACGCATGTTCGTTCGTGAAAAGTAATTTTTATCCGTTTTTACGGTTCCTTGTTTCAAATATACACTATTGTTGATGAAAGAGAATCACTGTGTTTGGGACCCGCCAGCTAAGGTTTGAGCGTGCAAGATGTTGAAGGAACCACAAGATGCTTGTTTAGGAGACTTGTCGATAAGTGCCTATTTTTCGATGTGGCAGCCTTTCTGGACTGCTAAATGCAGGCATACCATCTTCCTTAGACCGTATACTTACTTTCGTTCTGCTTAGTGCGCCGTTTGTATGTAATTCACATGTAGTACGCATCTGACCGTTGACCAGCGAGAACGCAAATCAGTCCTTTTAGGACTAACAATATTTACTCGTGCATTATTTTCTTTCACTAAGCTGACTTTTCCTTGATTCTTCACTTCAAGTTCGTCAGAAACGTGTTACTAATTCTCACTCCGCTTGGAAGGAGGGGCAAATTATGCTCCTCCCTTGTCAAAATTTTTCTCTGGTTTTGAAATACTTTGCATTTATTAATGCATTTTGCATTGGTGCAAAGCCTGCATGATCGCTGTTATTTTTACACCAGAATATCAAAGTAATCATCAAAAAATGCTACTGAAGTCATTTTACTTGTTTGCAGTGAGCTGAAAATTGATGAATTCGTTTCCCAGGCATAACATCACTACATTGCAAAGGAAACTGAATCTTTCCTAAGACAATCAAATTCAAATTTTGAAATGCTATTTACTGCACGAGGATCAAAAATCTTGAAATTCGGATGCCAAATGCCAACTTTGCAAAAAATATGTTCATCAAACGAGAAAATATATAAAACATAAGTCATCTCATTCATTTCAAACAGACATCAATCACAAACCAATAGATAGCTCAAGATCCGCTATGGCATCAGAATAAATTTTCTGTATTGTGGTGCAAATAATGCAAGTTCAAGTAAAATGTGCTAACCGAAACTTTTCACTTGGCCTATTTCTAGTGCTAAAGTCATAGAGAGACTATAGTTAGCGGAACCAATTTCATTCATACGACACAACTTCTTGGTAAGATATTTAAGTTCAAGATAAGGCAACCAGTTTCAATGACATCAAATTTCTATGAAATGATTGATAATTGAACATGCTTTCCTAATCACTAAATGCCATTCGCTACCACGAACTTGCTTAACACACCACGAGCATGTGCGATCTAACCACAGAATTAGATTGTTTAAGCGTGTCACTTTGCTAGAAGTGCAAACAATGGCACATGCAGGAACTTAATATGTGGGCAAAAAGAAATTTTTAATACCTTGCAGAATTCAGATCATTGCGCAAAAGTGTTGTCGATAGTGTTGGGCACTCCGAGCATTATTAAAAGAGTTAGCAGGCGCACGAAAAAACGTTCACAAACTTCTCTGTAGAACGTGAAATCGACTGTGTCTCTCAGCTGTGTGATCCGGCTGATGACAGTCACTGAAACTTCGCACAATGTGACGTGTTTAATATTAAACTAGCTGGTCATTGTTCGATTGCTATGGTATTATGTCAGCAGGTTGTGTCATTTCATTGACGTTACATGTTCCAATGTTTCCTTTCTAGTCAAACAGAAGAAGAGACGACTTGTCTAATTCTGTGGATCTAACATTGAAATCTATGACGTCTCTTTGAAGCAGACTGACTATATCATTGAAATTGCATGCCTTATCATGAAGAAGAATTACATGAAATTGTCCGGGAACATTTGTGCACATGACAAATATTTGACAAATCAAGATATTCATAAGAACTAGTCTAAAATCAATTTTGAAGACGAATTTAACAGTAGCTTGAAAATTAAAGAGCAACTTTTTGCTATTTGATAAATGCAAGTAAGGTCAAATATTTGATACATAGAAGCATAGAAGCTACAGATTGTTTCATAAAAAATGGATCACCCTTAAACATCGCCTTAACTTCAACTTTGTCTAACTCCGCCAAACTTGAACGAATTTCTCTGAAATTTGGAAGATATGTCAGTTGTACTTACTAATATCATTGTTGGAAATTTCAAGCATGAATATTGAGTTGTTTTCCTGTTATAGATAAAAAAGTAGTAGATAATTTGATCTTCATTTAGCAATGTTACACAAAATCATACCTCACTCTTATAAAATTACATTTGTTTCTTTTGTTATGTAATATGTTGTTCTACAAGTCAAAAGCTATCAAGCAAAACAAAAATAAAGAAAATCGGTCAATCAGAGCCAGTATAGCACCATTATTCATCAACAATAATGTAACTGCTACATGTGATTAACTGGACTTCATGTTCCATAGCTTCCTGACTTCGTTGCGGTGGTGTTGGCAGCACTCCTGATTGCTTTCAGCTAGAAATCTATCTCTTACCGGTTGAAAACAATACAAAGCACAAATGAACAATAACGAGATCGCATTCACAAAAGGCGAGCTACAAGCAAGCGACTAAATGTCCCTTACACAAATGTGCATCGATGGCATAATGATGATTTTCGACTCTGTCGAAAAGAGGGCTCTGGCCGTCCACGCAAAACATCCAAACGTAGAGACCGCCTAATTTTGAGATTTGTTAAAGTTGATCCAAGTCTCTCGTTAACTGAGATGGCTGCACTAGTCTCGTCTATTTCTAAGTCCACTATTCGTAGAAGACTTATTGAGTCGAATTTCAAAAGCTGTAAGAGGCCCTCTCAGATCGAATTATCAGATCAGCATACAAAAAGACGTCTCAGATGGGCAAATGAGTCATTGTCACTGGCGAAATCAATGGGATCGGGTTGTCTGGTCTGATGAGGCATCAGTCCGTCTGAAGGATAGTGATGGTCGATTGAGATTATGGATAAAATGTGATCAGGAAATTCCGAGACATTTACATCGTCCCCGGATAAAGGTGGTGCGACTCTACTGATTTGGGCTGGCATTTGGACCAATGGACGCTCTGAACTTCACATACAACAAGGAACCATGAATTCTGAACGCTATGTGAATGTTTTACGAATGAACATTGGCCAAATGACAGATCAACTTGGTGATCCATCGACTTGGTTATTTATGGATGATAATGCTACGTGTTACAGGAGTAGTAGAGTCAACTTATGCAAGTCTCAATTAGGGCTTAGGACATTATCTTGGCCAGCTCGTTCTCCTGATCTGAATCCCATAGAAAATGTATGGAGTATTCTAAAACGTAACGTTCGTCGTTCACTGCTACCTACAGATGGCGTATCACAACTTACGTCACAGTTAAAAAGAGAGTGGAGAAAGTTAGATCAGTCAAAAATCAACGATATCATCGAATCAATGCCTAGACGAATTGGTAATGTCATTGACAATAAGGATAGGGCCACAAAATATTAGCTTCTTAAGAATCGTTACTGTATCATAGCTTATCAGATTATATAAGGACATTTAAATATATTAGGGACATGAAATAACATGAAAAATGCTTTCTGTATCATACTTATGTTTTATTTAGTCAAATTTTAGGATGATCCACTTTTTATGAAACGGACAGTATATTAGAAAAACAAAAAATAGTGCATGAGGAATTTGCTTTCCTTATCGCAATGCGCCCTTGCTGTCAATTGAAAAGAATGAAATTTGAGGTAGTGAATCTCATGTGACATCTCATTAATATGAAGTTGAAGATAAAGAATTTTGATGCAACAATTGTGATGTATAGAGTCGTGTGCTAATAAAAAAGATCTGATATAATTGTAGGGGTTGTAAGATTGAATTTAATGAGCTGTCACTTACAAGGGTGAAGATGGAGGTAACTTGAGGAAAATGATAGCAGCCTTTCCGAGCTCATGACCACTATTTTTTTATCATGAGTAACATCTGTCTCAACAGAAGAAAGGGAATTATAGAACAATGGAAGGGTACAAAGAAAGTCTCTCAGAATGTTCAGATAAAGCGGAGGCGGCAAACAATAATGCTTTGAAACTCGTTGTACTATAAAAAATGCGATTTGTGTTATGTCTAGGTATAGGAATGCTTAAAGATAAAGCAACTCCTCGAAATTGCATGTAGGCCTATAGTCCTATCAAATACTGCCTCTGAAAAAGGCTTTCGAAGCAATCAGATGCATGACGGCTAGAATAAATGATATTTTCACCGATATGTGTCATTTGTTATTTAAGGACAAAGGAAATATTTAAATATTCGAGAACTTTAAAAATCCCTTTAACAGAAAGTAAATAATCGTTTATATCAGCGGAACTGTAAAAATATGCCGTTTCCATATATACGTGTAAATGCACAAATTTTTTGCGTCTCACATTCAGTGAATGCAAATGATCTAACCGATCCCCTTCCTGTCAGATAGGATCCATGAAAAGCACATACAAGCTTATATAAATCCAGTGGAAAGCAGATTGAAATTCTCAGTAAAATGAGATTTGTATGTGATTTCTCTGATAATGTGAGAAGCACTTAGCCTAGAACCATAATACTTGCCATGGAATGCCGTCAGGTCATTTTCCTGAATGTGTATTGTTGACATGCAAACTAATGCCGCTAATTTTTTTCAAAATGTTAGGCTTGCCGATATTAAGATCCGTGCTTAATCAAGTATTATCTTAAGGTACATAAACACACGTTTCATGATATGGAGACATACAATAATACTTTTCATTTAATCAGAGAAAACCTACAAAATCAGTCATAGATTTTTTATCTGTAAAACCCTTTCTATTTCCCATCGAATTTGCATATATTTCTATTTGATCCGGTCTGACAAGAACATATAACTATAAACTATAAGGTAGATTTACAATTTAAGTGCACATTCGAAGTAGCCATAGGGTGTGCACAATGCTGTGAAGGCCTCATTCTCTGCAGAAGCTCGTGCTGGCGGTCGGACAATTAGGCTCATATGGTGAAGTATTGTTTAGTCAGATATTCAGATTGTTTTCAACTGTAGAAGGATTTATAGGAAAGAAACTTTCATATTGAAATAAAACTTTGCTCTAGTTCTGCAAATTCTCATTTCTTCTCATCGACAAAGACTCGAAGGCGAATGTCAATCATTCTGCTAAAAAACGATATTTTGAGGTGCATTATTTTAGTAAAGTGAATCAGTGTACACTGCATTACCTAACACGCATGTCGGAAGACACACAATGACTCATTTTTGCCTTACATTTCCTGCATTTCTGGCAGTTTGCGAATAACGAAACCTTTTCCAGACAATTTCATTTGATATTATCACTGTACATGCATGCACAGGCATACCTCATGTAAATGCATTTCTGATCAACATTTTCATAGATCAACTGAAAAAGTGTTGTGATTTAAAACGTCATGCAATTATGAATTTTATTGTTATGCAGACACATTTCCGCTAGGTTTCCATGTTCTGCTGCTAACCGATGATGTTGAAACGCGAATATATGTATTCAACAATTAATTCATGCATTCACTGCGACACTTATCTATATTTTCATGCAATAAATTCATGATGTTGTCTAGGTATTCCATTACTAAAACCAGGTCTTGAAGGGACCGGCATAATTTTTGGCGAAAGTGACCTGCTGGTCGTTAATTTGCTTAAAGTAAAGGTCACTCATGAATCAAAGACTTTGACTCTAATACAACCGAGTGGAAGCAAGTTTGTGCCTATCTGTCCACCCCTGTGGTTAGAGCAAGGGAATATCAACATTAGCTCACAGAAATACCTAAAAAGATAAGGAGAAAGCGACCGAATTCACTTCCTTGATCTTGATGTTCTTCACAGCCCTGTTGCATTTTTAGTAAAGATATGTAGAAGTTTCAGGCAATTGCAATTCTAATTTGTCTGTCTTTTATTCTTTTCTGGCTCACAGATGAGTAATAACTGTTTCATCGTAGAAGGTCGATCATGTGCGATTATTCTGAAATTTTGTTATTATTTTTAAAACTTGTAGTCAGCTCGATATTTACGTGCAGATATTTTGTTCAGAATTAATACAATCTGAATTTGAATGTTAATTTGTTTCAAATCATACAATCGGTAATATCGGTTTATCAAACACACTCAGATATACGAGAGCAGACAGACAGCCAAATTCGATACATTGGATGAACAGAAGGAAATGTATTTTGCTACTTGTGTATTGCTGAAAAAAATGCTCCTCAGATTTTGTCAGTATGGATCATTACCCGCATATTATGTTGGACTGCTTGATAAAAATGTCGGAAATTTGAGGAGATGAATAGAAGTAGAAAAACAGTAAAACTTCACAAAACTTCCGACTCTCTTCGTATTGCATTTCATCGCTGTGACATTGCCAACACTAATTGCCATGCATCTATTAGCAATTACGTGTGGGCAACTGTCTTTTCTTCATAGAACGGGTGGAAGAGCCCATCGAGCTCAGATAGGAGTTGAAAAACACCAATTTAAGCTTCATAATCAGGTCATGTCGGATGTAAGAAACCTAGATGCATGATGCACCTGTAGCTTCGATGTCGGTTACCCTATAAATATTCCCCTAAAAATCTTAGTTTTTGACTGGTTTCGGTTTTCAGCAAATTTTTTCAAGTTTAAGATGTATTTATGGTTGGAGAAAAAATGATTTCAATCAATTTGTTACTGGTTGCACCCTGCTCGATTGCTGGTTGTACCATAGACATGGCAGTATTTTTCGGGTTCTAAAGAAAGCATTTATCTGCTCAAAATTGCTCGTTAAAATGAAATTTATGGCCATTTTTTTTATTGAACTTTTGTTACAATTTTCATTGCAGAATTACAAAGTATTCTTCGAAAAATTCATCAGAGCAAACATGCGGATCAAAATTCAAGAGAAACATACACTTGGGCGTCAGAAAACATGAGGTAGGACGAGTATGCCAGATAAATGGTAAATGCCGTTTGCAGACAGCAATTTATACATGAATCGAAATGACAAACTCCAAATAATAACTTATTAAGGCACTAAATATGTTAAACAATAATCACTCCAAAGTGACTAAATTGAGAGGGCTCACTCAACACTAAAAGTCAATTTCGTTGGTTCAACCGCTCTTCAGTAGATGAAAGTACACGTAATTAAGAATGAAATTAAATGAACCAAATAAGAAAATGAAAAGTGAAAAAGAAAAATGCTTAAAGGAAGAAGTAGGCCAAATGATCTCTATTTCGACGGACAACACTAAGAAAACATTATGTTTCATAATCAAAAGAAAAAGTGAAAATTGCTGGCTTTCAGCCTTGCCGATATTCTTCGAACAAGGTCAAGTTCATTGATGCAATCAGAATGCGCTACGATTATCCATTTCCAATATCTCATCGAAATGTGTATGTGGAGCACGGAATGACCTCAATCATATTTTCAATTGCAAAAGGGAGGTTATATTTCCTCACGCCACCATTTCGTACGTGATGCTGAAATCGATCTAATACGCGAAGTATGTAGATATGTGCAAGCTCAGGCATGCCTTTTACCAGTGGAAAATGACACTTTTGTGGAAACAGGATAGCATGATGACATGGCAAGATCAGATAGGCCTATATCAGCCAGATGTGTGTGGGGGATTATAAAAAAAACATTTTTTATGTATACGAATCACGAACGAATCCTCACTCAGCAGCAAACGAAAATAAAACTTTGGATGAAATAATACTACGACATGAAACACAAGAAGGAAAAAATTTGAAGATCGAATCCTGGATGTCGAGAAAAGTACATTCACTTCACTTATTTATACAACAACGGATGCATCTGGGTCACAAGCAACAATGTTCCAGAAGCGTCTTGCACACCCCATAGCAAACAAACACAAGATGCAGATGCCATATCACACATCCCTGAAAAGGTCAGCTTTGTTATGCTTAAAAGTACTTAAATGTACCTAAAAGTATTTAAAGTACTTAAAAGTGTACTTAACCCCTGTATCCTCGCAGTGATATGACTGTGTACAGTCATATCACTGCGAGGATGGAGGGTTTCTCCGAAAATAGAATGTTCGTTATCGGAAATTTTTTTTCATTTAAATACGAATATTGACCAATATGAACATTTTCTACGCCCCATTCTTTGATAGTCCTTTGCATGAAATTTTCATCCTAGATTTGTGCTGTATTTGTTGATACAGAACTTGTAATATATGAAACATCATGTAAAAGACCACATTTAGATCCCTGACATTTTGATTTCACATGTACGATATCCACTTGACGTTTTACATGTATTTCCTCACTACCTCTTCCAATTCGCATCAAGTGTATTAGATGCTTTCTGATTTAAAAGCAATGCATCAAATACGACTTATTTTCTTGAGCTGAATGATCAAGTTGCCATCTGAAGAAACGCACACAGATATCCAAAGAATCAACGGATATCAGTCGGCTAGCAATGTATCACCGGTTATCTTAAGGCCAAAATTGGATTATCGGATTTCTATTGACATGCAAACCATCATCGGAAATCTTTAGTACAAGGTATCATCGGATATCATTTTAAGTCCAGATTCATTTAACAGTCCTACAAGCTATCGTCAGATTTCTATTGGCCTACAAGGAATCATCGTATGCTCAGTGACAAAAAGAATGAAACAAGTCCTGATATGAATACTTATGACTTAAACTTGGTTGTACTGTACGTTTGTTTGTTGTTTGTAAAAGGAGAACTCGAATGCTTTACTCAAAAACATTTAATTTGATACTCATGATTTTATCAACTTAAGTTAGAAACGGGTGTGACCACCGCGAGCATCCAAACAGGCATCGATGCGTGAGGGCATGGATGAGCACAGTCGCTGGATGAATGCCAGGTCTAAGAGGTTCCACTGCTCGATCAGTCTGTCGGCCAACATCTTCAAAGACACTGGGGGGTGGTTGTACCTCTCCCTCACTCTGCGACCAAGTTCATCCCAGCAGTGCTCGATGGGGGAGGGGTCGGGAGAACGTGAGGGCCATTCCAAGGTTGGGATTCCACTGCTTGCTATCCTGTTAGAGACCACTGAAGCGCGATGGGGCCTTGCGTTGTCATCCTGAAAAATCAATTGATTCGATGTCACTGATGGAACCACGACCGGTGTCACGATCTCGTCGGCATATCGCTGTCCTGTCAATGTTTCTTTCACTACGATTGCTAGTGTTTTTCCATTGTGCCAGATACCGTCCCAAACCATGACACTACCGCCGCCGTACCGGTCGTGTTCTTTGACACAACATGGAGCAAATCGTTCACTTGGCAAGCGATGAACACGGATCCGACCATCGTTGAAATCGAGAGTAAACCTCGATTCATCAGTCCAGAGCACACGTTCCCACTGACTGTCACTCCACGACTGATGACCTTGACACCACGTCACTCGTATCCTTCGATGTTCCAGGCTCAGCGGAATTCTCACAGCGGGTCGTCGACACTGTACACCAGCTTCTCGCAATCTTCGATATGCAGTTCGAACGCTACAGGCAACCTTCCAGTACACAATTAGCTTCGGGACGGACACAAATCTGTTTCTTTTAGCAGCTAAAACTAAGCGTACATCTGTCCGCTTGGATTATACCAACGGTCTTCCTGATCCGTTCTTCTTTTCCACATTTCCTTCTGCTTTCCAACGACACCACCACCTCCATACAACGACCCTTGAAATTTTCAATTCTTTCGCAACAGTTGTAGAACTTTGCCCACAACGTATCATCCCAATTGCCATTCCTCTGGTAAAGTTATCGTGCGCCATTTCATAAGTCAAATCTGGTCAGCAGTTGGTGGTGATTCTGTTCAACTTCTAGCTGTTACTGTGATCAATATCAAATTTTGAAATTTGATGGTCCTATATCATTTCCCTTATCATATGGAGTTCAATGGTGATACATAGAAAGCGAGATATCATCTCAAACCATAGAAAAAAATGAAACAAACTTCCATTCAAGTCAATGATAGTTGGTTTCATTATTTATGTCAGTGAGTATATATCAATACGCTCACGGGACGTCATCGGACCTCTATTGGCCTATAGGGGATCATAGGATATCTATAGGTCTGAGGTATGATCAGGTTTACATTTCTTCTCTATCTCAATTCATCTCCTTACTTTTATTTCTTCTGCATTTTGTTGATTTCAACCGCTCTCATCTTATTGTCAACCTTCAACCGTATTTCATATCCCCTGAAGGTTTCACCTCACAATATGTTTACGGTTGACAGCAGACTACATCTACATTCAAGGAAACGTCAAATTAGCGGTGTAAGGAATAAAGGTCTTTTGTGATGAAGTTGACAATATAGGAGAGGAATATCATTCACGCCTGTATAATTATCAACTCAGCCGAAGGCTTTGATTCACAATGAGTGACTGGGCGGGATATCGCAAAATCTTTGTTTCTAAGTGATCGTCGTCCGAAATAGCACGGTTTTCAATGTTTTAGAGAGACGGGGTTTAGCGTCGTCCATCTAATCTCAAATTTCTCACTTATGGGAACGCCCATGATAAGAAATCCTCTCTAAGGCACGTATTTGTCACTTGTGAGGGATGAAATTACAAAGGATTATGTACAACAGTTCATTATGGTTATTAGGAAATAGCAAAGAAGAACATGAGATGCATTATGTATTATGACAAATCCTGCAATATCTATATGCGCAATGTCAGCAAAAAAACGAGAATGGTGGAGATTTGAGCATGATGAAATGAAATAGGTTTGTGATTTAAAAACATATGAATTGTATTATGAATCATTGAGTGCATGATGTCATTTAGTTTGAATATCAGTAGAGAATATAACTGTAAAGTTGATAAAAAACACCAACACCATTGATTCCGCGACAGTACTCGCCAAGGACAATAAGCTGTCGATATCACTTGGAGATGACTTCTGCCTACACACGTGTTCCTTGCATGCCGTCTTCTTGGCTCCATTGCGAACTTCTGTTCGATTCATGGGCCAGGTGAGTGCGAGAGGGGAATCAAGGGTCCTAGTGTCTTTTACTGACATTATGGTTGTCATTGTCTTTAAATATTCAATATATTACGACAGACTTTTGTCGTCAATTAATGCTATGTACTATGTAGTCGATTATGCTGTCTCGCTACAGCATGAATGCTGCCAGCATTGTGATAACAATAATATGACAATAAACTGTCTATATCACTTACTTGTAGAGATGACTTCTGCCTTCAGTTGTTTTCCTTTTGTACCGTCGGCTTAGCCTATCATTTATGGAAGGTGCGAGTTCGTCTCCACCGCGGACTTTGGTTCGATTCCTGGGTCAGGCGACTACGGTCAGGAGATCAAAAGTGTTTGCGTCTTTTATTGACATAGTAGCTGTAATTTTCTATAAATGTTCAATAATTTCCGATGGACGTTTGTTGCCAATCACTTCATTCTTACTAACAAAATACATCTGCACTGAACTCTACTTCATAACTGCACATGAAGCCTTTCTCAATCACTTTCATGTGAATATCATTTTGTGATCAGGGTAGTCTGCTTACTTATCTCCAACAATAACATCTGTTGTCATGACGCTTTCATTATCTTTAACAATAAATCGGGCAATACCGTATGCGAGGAACATCACATTTCTACTAGCTCTGAAAAATGTCTGCCTCAAGCGTGCAATCATAATCATAAAAATGACAAATCTCATTTTGAGATTTTAGATGAATGTTTGATTATTACTTTAGCAAGTGAACCAAACCCGGAAGTATATGGATCTACATAAACAGATGGGGCTATGTGATGTTTGACGCTCAGTAACTTGCAAGACGAATGGAAGCAGGTATAACTTGCGATCTGTCGTTTCACTGATGTTGGGTGAGAATCTACAAATTAAAAATAACATGAAGGTAGAACACGATTTTAGGAAGAAAGCGTCAGTAGCTCTCGGACTAATAAAGTTGTTTGAAGCTTTGGATCCTACAAGCTAAATTCTCAAGGGATGTCTCACAAAATGCACAACCATTCACAAACACAAATGCTCAGTGGAATATGATAATGTGTAAAAGTACAATACGGCGGAAAGTCAGTCATCAGACGGCGTTCGCTTAATCGTCTAGTTACCGCTAAACTTGATCAAAGTCAGACGATCGCGGACCCATAAACTACACCTATGCATAATGAGATTGTTTGATGAACCTACTGTCTTTGCGATTATTGCTTCTGTAATATGAATGAAATGAACAAGATGAATAAAAAAGTTCATAAAGCTTTAGCTTCAAAAAACTTAAGCATTTTTGAATTTTGAACAATATAATAGTGCGGGTGTACTAATTATTCATGTGTCTAATAATATAATAATAAATGATATAATTAATGACATGGCGCCCATGCGACACCTTCGCAGTCACCCTCTCCCCAGTTGAGAATCTATGATTTAGATAGAATTGCTTCAAATGATTTTGATTAAGAGAATTCTCAGGTATCACCACATCAGAACCACCACATCTCAGGTATTCATGTTTTTGTGAAAAGCAATGGTATATATAAAAAGATGATAAAATTGAAAGAAAATCGGTTATATTTGCTTGGAAATGGTTCAAAACTGCTATACCGCATTTTGATTGTTTTGCTTGAGCAGCACAACCCATCATGTTGAAAAATAGAAAATCTGGCAGATTTGGCAATTTTAAGTGGTTCATTTCCTTTTGACCCGTTTTCAGATATCAATTTGGTAAAATTGCAAACCTATTTCAATTCAAATGTGACATGAAAACTTTAATCCCTAAAGCCAAAAATTTGAAATTTTAATTTTAATTTTCTTTTGTTATCGACAGCTAAAGACATGATTGTCTAAAATTAGCCATTTTATGAAGATCATTTGTTTAAAAGACTCAAATTTGAGTCAGACAACGGAAGAGGATATTTCTTCCTCCGATCCTCATCTCCTGTTGCTGGGGAGGTTCCCTAACGGCGCCAATTTCCCCGGCGCAATCGATCGACGGCGCAGTTCCGCTGGCTGTCGTCGCCATAGAGTCGGTGTGAGGACGAGTTTGTCCGAGACAGCACGCCGCGGGAGATCGTTCGTTCGACCTTCCACAATGCCTCTTCCTCCTTATCATCATTTTCATTCTTCCAAGTCCTCCCTTTTCATTCTTCCAATTTGAATTTCAAATATTATTCTGACGTAGTGTCATAATTTGTCGACTATTTGTCACGAATTGGTGTCGAAACAAAATATTCATTCAGTAGTGCATTTAGTTTCCATATCCTGTAATGGCTGAGGCTTCTACCGAAATCCACGGCTATAAACATAGAAAGCTGACGCTATACCTTGATACTGTCAGGGCATTAGAATGGCCAAATACAGCAAAAGCAATTCCGCGCCGTGAGCACCCGTTGCCATGATGCGTAGTTCTTGAGTATAGCGGCTACCAGTTGATCTCAGTGTCTTCCAAAGCTTTCGGTCAGATGTCATTGAGGAAATTTCAATGAGAAGTACCGGTACCTTACCATAATCGAAAGCTATATATCAGAGGCCATAGTGCTTTAAAACCATCAGTGACCGATCTCATATTTTGAGAGATAAAATTATTCCGATCAAATAGTTTCAATATACATGTAGACCGCCTTAAGACAAGAATCTACAGCCATTGCATTTCACTGCTTCATAAGATGTAGCAACATTCACCAGTGCCTCCCTGTTCAACAAGCAACCGGGTTCCATTTCAGTCTTAGTAACTGCATCCAGAGCTGGAACCTGGCCGCTTTTTTCGGTGTAGACCCGGTCCGGCCCGGATGAATGTTGTGTTTGGGCACGGGTGTGAAATTTTATCGTTTTGTGCACTTTACCATCCTTAATTAATTCAAATATTATACTAGCAATAATATTATATTAATATCAATTACGTTAGTTGAGTGTGATCGCCTTTAGAATCACTCTAAAAGTCTACGAGTAATTGTTGATAACATGATCGTATGCTGTATGGCCTATGTACCATCGGTAAGCAAATTGATAACTGTTGAGCAGTTAGGTGAATTTTCAAGCATTTAACACATAATTAATTTTCATTTGTTTTAAATGTAGTGCATGCATAGTGCGTTTGTTATTACAGATAAATTGGATCTTTTTGATGTGAAGATAGCGGCTACTGTCGCAAGTTGTCGTTAGATTTATAAAAACAGGGAAAACGAATGCATTGAAGACATGCAGGCTATTTAAAAAAGTGAAGTCATTATGCCGGTGTTCATTTCATCATATTGCCTAAGAACCAAGTTGATAGGCTGTGTTATGAAATTGATTCAGAATATTTAAATGTTCAAATGAGAGAAAGATTTCTGATTTCAGACATGAGAAATATCGGCCCGGGTACTAGATATTTCAGGCCCGAGACTGCTCCGGGCCTGCTTCCAGCTCTGACTGCATTACATGGGGATAATCAGGTTGTTTTGTTGGCGATGAATGTGATGGTAGTTGTTCAGCAGAAGCTATCCGAAAGCTTCGATACTACAGCGTGTCAAAGACTGGTGTGGCTTACAAGTGAGCTCATTGTACTCATTTAATGAAAATGCGATATTAAAAAAAGGAATTTCTCGTCGAGTGTCATATTGGTTTGAGTATGTTATGGATTCATGCTTATTAAATTCTGATCTTAATTATCTCTTGTGAGTTGTTTGTCCGATCATCCAGCTATAAAGACATTTTGTCATCTTGGTTGAGATATAGAAGAATGTCAAATAAGTACCGGTGATTCATTCATTACACAAGTGAACATAATGATATTTGCAGCAAGTATAGTTGTTTGCCATATAGATCAAGCGAGAACCATTAAAGTCGCTTGTAATCCCATTCCTTTTCTTAACAAACTAATTGCCATGTCAGCTATGTTTTCCGAGTACTACCAATCCTAGAAGAATGTGAAGGACTGTCAAAGTGTAAGTATAGTGATTTTACATTTTCTTCTCATTGTTTGGTTCTTTGTATTCATTCATTCCAATAATCATTTACATCTTTATTTGTTTTAGACTTAATTACTAACTCATTTATCCATGTCAGCAACTCTTATTGTCACTTAAACTTGTTTTTATGGATCTTAGTGTGATTATTAGACTCCATGACATTCTCATTCATGTTCGAGTGATGTTGAACGTTGCTGTTATTCATAGTGACCAACTTTACATTGCTTCCTTTGTTACTGTGCAATTCATTTCTGATCATCATCCACAGTGTCAATTGATTATCTAACTTTTTATTATTTAGCGTCCTGTGTGTTCATCGTGCAGCATGTATGTTTACCTCTGTGAATAAATCAATCACCTGAGAATGGCGTAAGTTGTATGCCGAAAGATCTCACACGAATAAAAAAAAACTGTGCTTTTCCAATTTATCTACCAAAAATATTGCAGGGAGTAGTCTCTTATTTGCGAACAAAAAGTTAATATGCTTAAACGTTTCATTTATTTGTGAGCTTTCATATAGCAAAATGTGCTCATGTAATTTCTTCGCATGTAAAATGGACATGTTGTTTATGCATTCTAATTACGTAAAATAATGTTGTTCCAGCTCCTCGGAATTGACAAGAAAAATGTCCTCATATACTTGAACAATGTAAGCACTAAAATACCCAGCAGCCGCAGACCTTCACTTTGTCGTACAAGTCAGTGCAGTTTGGTATGGCTCAAACTAGCTTATGACATTCAGAATGGTTGAACATCAGGAACCAATCCACAGCAAGATGCTTCGCCTCTATTAGCCCTAACCTTGTCGTACGATTGGTGGCCAGAAAAAACAGTGAGTTCACTTGGGCATAGAAAATATAGTAACATAGAATATTTCCCAGCTTAATTTTTTTACAAAATGGCATTGCAAATAACGAAAACTAAGAAAGAAGAAATCGTGCTTTATTGTTTTTGCGTTATACGGCAGTGATGATAATTAGACATAACAATTAGGACTATTATGTTTCTAAGATACATGTGCTACGTTTCTTTGGCAAGATCTTACTCTTTGAATAAGAACATAAGATACCTGTTCATCTTTATAATTTATTTTGTATATACAGTGTAGCATACATCAGGGTTGTAGCTGGCCGGTTGGGGATGGGACGGTGGCTGGCGTCTCTGTACTGGTTGGTTGAGGCTCTGATCGTCAGACATTATTTGGTCAACTTATGGCACTAGGCATTATTCAATTTCCACATAGCATAGATGAAATGCATGAATGGTATGCCTACTGGTACTCTGGATAAGCGAAAGCTGCCTATTGCAATTCAATATTATACGTCGCAATTATTCGCACTTTGATAGCATGTTTTGTGTGATGAGCAGTAATGCGCCTAGTGACCTATTTACCAAGCTAATGAGTTGTAAGCCTACTTTTTAATTTATGATAATGCTAACTACATGTTCAAAGTCAATCAAACACAAGCAAATTGAAAACAGATGATCAAAATATGACCCAAACGGGCACTGATGTAATAATATCATTGATGTAATAATGATACATGCATATATCTATATATCGTCTCCACAAGAAGGCTTTAAGCGAACAAAAAAATATAAAGTTCCAATATAATAAAGGTTTTTTGAACGACAGAAGTTCTGTGATGAACAAATTCGTCGCTATGTTGACGAATCGGCGTATGACAAAAAAGATGGTTTTGAGATAATCGGTTTTAATGTTTTGGGTAATTTCGTTGTACAATATCTAAGCCATTATTCATCCTTTTGTTTTGATTTTAGGTAAGTAAGTAATTTCGGGTATTTCAAATCGATTGATCCACTTTATTTTTGCATACGAAATCATTGATTACACGCAATAACGATTTTAAAACTAGTATATTGTATACGCCCTTTTGTAAGCATAGAATTTGAGCGAAAAGTACATACGCCCATCATACGTCTCTTTGTAAAATATTATTTGGTGAATTTGTGCTTTTTATGGGGCGTATATCGAAATTTTTCATGACAATTCCTATACATCAGAATAAGTCAGGCTGTATATATGATCCCACTGCCATATGGGAATCAGTGAAAAGACGATAATTGTGGACGTTAATACATGTACATGTACATCCATTACAAATTTCACTGATTGTCACGTACACATGTGTGCAAAATACCAAATGCAAGTTGGAAAATTGGTTGGATATCACCTATCGAGTCAAATACGGACCAAACATCTTGCGTCAGTAATGTGATATTTACTTATATAAACATCTTATGATCCTGATTCCTAATTAACAGGCACCGAACCTGAAACTTACGGTCGTCATATTTTGATGATGATATTCTTAGTATGGATTAGTAAACACAAGCAGGTTTGACAACTATTAATTTTTGACCTTGATTGGCAAATTTCAGAACTAAATACATTGCATCGCTTCGCGACATTATGAAATGGCTGTAAAGGCTCATTTACTCCAACTCCAGGATTTTCACCTTTTTCCAATTGATGATTTGCATATCATGATCACTCATTATATTTTCGACATACCGAGATTTTCCAGTTACAAGCCATCAATGCACATACTGTACATATGGGCAATATTTGTTGATTATCAAACTTGAGGAAAGTCCGAAAACGAGAGACTCGATAGATATTTCGCCTGAAGATAGCCTCCTGCAGGCTATTACCTGAAAGGCCTTGGCAATCAAATAGCAATCGCGTACACCTCTGGTTTTCGGGCCTGCCGCAAGTTCGACAGTCATAGATGATGGCCGTCAACTGAGATGGTGCTCTCAATATGTCTCGTAAGAGCTCTTGCAACTCTGGATGAAGTTCCCACGTTGTGCCAAATGATGAGGCTCATACATAATCCAGAAGCACACCTATTTTTTTAGTTTTCAAGAAAGCAAAATTGATGCTGTTAATCTGAACTAGCTCCAAACTTGCGAACCACAACAACCATGGAGAATAATAAGCAGCGATAAATAGTGGTAAATTAAGCAACAATGGTAATTTGTTTAACAAGGTCTCATCGTCGAAATAAACGGTAGACTATTTGTTTAACAGTTTTCCTGTTAAATATGACTCGCCTGAGTTCTGCTGGATTTGCAAACGCTTTTGGTTTCTGGTGGGATCACATTTTCTAGCCTCTTGTTGGGGGTAAGAAACAGTCGTCCTGTAATTCTTCTAGTTATTCTCATAATCTAAAGGCGAACTCGACAACAGAAAATTCCTATCTTCCTCTATTTGTAAAATAGAATCCCCCTTCAGTATTACAGGTCCATGCCTTTATATGTGCATACTTGTACAATAGATTCTATACATAAAAATGTAAAATGCTAGATATTTTATTTTGTCAGTTTGAGAAACTTCAGACACTTCTAAAACGCGTGCTGCCGAAATGAATACTTAGACCATGATAGTAGGCCCAGAAAATATATTTGTAGCACCGGACGAAATCCAGAAAGAGAAAAAGCCTGCAACAACTATGCAAAAAATGCAACGGTATGAAATTGCAAGTCTACAACAACTTCACGTATTCAATACTGCAAATACCTACATATCATGGGCCATAGTACAAACGCGCTTTCAAATAGATCTAATTTTAAACTATTCTGCCTCATCTAATAGGTTCCGCAATTTTATGAAATATTCAGAATGTGCACTCAGTCTTTTGCTGTGCACGTGTTGCATACAATGACGATATAAAGTAGGCCTAGGTGACGATGCAATAGTAAATGTTGATATGGAATGTAATACTCGGTAAAAGAAATGACAGTTATGCCATAATTACTTCAAATGAAAGGAGAAATAGGAATGCCTATTCAGGCCTATTTACGTGTAGTTCAGTGCTATTTATGGTAGCCAAACTGTTCTCTGCGAGTGAAGGTAGGCCTATGTACTGACGAGAGAAAATTTGAAATTTAACACAGGTAGCGAGCGTTAAGCGGCTTGCATGTGTAGTAGGACTATCAGCAGTAACTTTTCAAGATGATGCATCAAGCAAGCACTTGAATCAAAGGCACGGTTTGGCAAAGGACTACTTCAGTAATATTTTGATATCTAAACTATTTTGGAAGACCAGGCTCTACCTTATCTGGAGAAGAAGGCGGGAGGTATTGTATATTGAAGCATATCAGGGACGCTTTAATTACTTTTCGAACTTAAGTGCATCATTACATGCATATACTAATCGTAAGATAAATCAGTCTTCCTAACTTCCCTACTAATCATGATGAGTTTATGAATATACTGAACGGTGAACAAATACCTCTATCATTTCTACATCAGGCCAAGGAGGTCTAGATATCAATAACTGTACAGGAGGCAGAATGACGCTTTCTGTGGGAGAGCTTCGAAGGCCTGTTACAGAGATAGGAGCATATGATAACACTGAATGAATTTTCAATATTTTGCAAGTTTTGTCGAATTTTTGTGTAACCTCTGAGGTATCTGCTCTCTTTCACTGTCATTGAATCGAATGTGAAGATCGGGAGACATTTCATTCGGAATTTTCCTCATTCGAAAAATATGGAACCAGTGAATTCCGCAGTATTTGTCTTGCTGTTCAAAATAAGTGCAGTGGGTACTTTTTCCGTGAATACGTTGGGAACCAAAGGTAATTTTTTTCGTTGGATGCTCATGGAAAACATGCCAAAAAAGTCAAAACAGCTATTTAATAACATGTTTTGTATCCTCTTGTAATCGACAATGTCCTGCCATGCACCAGCGATTTCGCGTTTACTCCCTAAGAATATCAAAGTCAAGTTTTTGTGATGCGCATGTTCTTCATCAGATATTTTGGATGAAAGAGAAGGCATAATCAAGCGTCAGTCAGATGCCTAATTTTCCAAGATGAATTCGGATCACAAGGAAGATTTTCACATAATAATGTCTATCATTTGCGAGTTGTGGCATGGCAATCACATTCAAAGCTTTCGCTCGTCCCCACATTCTGAAATAACTTTTATCAAAGCTATCAGTTGGGTACAAAAATTCAGGCTTCAAGGTAAAAAAACAGGCATCAGTCTTGCTGCTGAAGACTTTTCTCCAATCAAGTGACTTATTGTGAGAACAACGATTGCCCGGATTGTCTTCGGAATACCTCTATGGGAATACTCGATCAGATCGTTTCCACGCAAACGTATTGAAGGCTCGACATATGTCTCGTCCAATATGATTACCCAATCTTTTCGCATGCCATGCAACTCAGAGGAGATGTTAAGCGTCTCACGAACGTCATCGGTAGACCCAAACCCAGAGAGATCACAACTTTTTTCAAAGTATCGGGATGCGGAAGATGTAGGTATTGTCTTAATGTTGAATACCTGGCACGATAAGAAGAAATAACTGAGTTCCAATCGTCGTAGTAGAAGAATATCGATTAGTATTGAATGACAAATTTGATAACTGTCAATTAGGAGATATATTTGATCAATTTGGAGGTTCTCATGTTGAAGAACAATATGCTTAGTTTTATCGCTACACGAAGTCGCATGATTTTTGCGTGATTTATAATTGCTTCGGGATAAGACCATCTTTAAAGATATTGTTGGAATCCGAGAAAATCACGAATATTCACAAGATCTCCGCATGATTTTTTTGAAAATTTATCAATTTTTGTAGAAAACTGCATAAAGTCATCATAATCAGCCGAAACATTTGGATGTATTCGTCTGATAATTTGATAGACAGCTCATCATTATAAAAGGCAGATAGCTTTAATCATGTTGGTGGCAATCAATCCCTTGATGCCATCGCGCTTTTCGAATGAATCGAACTCGTCTGTAGTGGATACTGCTACTTCCATTGAAAATTTTTCGTTCATGGATTTCACGTGATTTGTTATGCATTAGTGCCTTATTACAGCTGAATACACTTGGTGGATCTTTTAGTCTCAAAAATCGTTCCTTTCTTGTCATGAAAATGACCCTCGACGGCCAACGTTTCCGGCAGATTCGAATACCTTTTGCTATTGTGACAGTGTTAGGAACATAATCTATCCAAAACTACTTATTGCTTTAGCATGCCTAAGCAAGTAGAATTTGAACTATCCTATCTCTGCAACAGGCCTTCGAAGCTCTCCCACAGAAAGCGTCATTCTGCCTCCTGTGCAATTATAGATATCTAGACCTCCTTGATCAGGCCAATTAGCTACATAAGCGCAGTGTGCATTGACTTAGGTTTGTGGTTTGTATTCAACAAGGACTATAAAATAGTTCGCCTACATATAAACGAATATCTGCTTGGAAGTTAGCATGAATTTTTGAACCTAAACGCAGCCAAAACGAGACAATGCTTTACAGAAAACTCACCTTCATTAACGTAGGCAGTCATCAAAAATGAATTACGAAATCCTAACACCTAGACTACGTTCGAAGCAATGAACAACACTGCCGATACTAACGCAACGAGTTGGCATTGCTGGGGTACTGTATGTCACACCCAAGAAAATATAATACGACGAATCGCGAAAGTACTTGGGTCGAAAACACAAATTGAGCTGAAGCGGTTAGGTTCCTACAAATATAACTTGATGACCAACCCACTAAAACCGCTTAAACGTTTTTTCAATTGTGCTAATCAAAGCAAAAAATTGTCTTTGATGTAAAGATACGCCCAAATATATTCCAGTTATACGTTTTTATTCTACGATTTAGGAAAGAAAATTTTGTTCTACGAATGAACGTATAAGTTATACGTCTGTTTGTAAAATAGAGAATTACTACAAATTTCTCATTTTTATGCTGACAAAGGGGCGCAAGAGTTTTACGCCTCTTCATAAAATTACAATTCATACAGTTTTGGATCATACGCCCTCCCCATGTTTCGAAACTCATATAACACTTCAGATTCGAGTCTTGAAAATGTCAGTATTGAAAAGAGCGACTAGGAAAACCCCCGGCTATGTTCTTATCTCAAAAAGTCAAATTTTGCTCATACGCCCCTTCGTCAACATAGCGACGAAGTTATGACTGACTGAGTGCTGATGTTGCGAAATGCTTTGTCTGCGACGTTTAAACTTGATTTAAAGTGATTCACTTAAGTGAGATTTGCTTCTTCATCTGTGAGGGAATTCTAGTGATTTGCGACGTCAGTTGCGAGCTCTCTTCACTGCAGTTTAAATTCAGGTCTTTTGATTTCACATTGATGACCGCAAGCTGACGTATAAGCGTCTGGAACAATGAGCTCGCCAAACTTGTCATCAAGTTTTCATTTCAGTGAGGGTCCCTGTACAGAGTCAATTTTACCTCGTGCCGGTAGCTTATCTAATTATCCATGATCCACTGTCAAATGTTCAGCCAGTAGGCCCCAGGTTGCATTGAAATCCATTATTCATTGCAGCTCTAAGCTCCACATGTTATATAAACTATCACATGTAGTGAAATTAGTCAAGATTTGGAATAATTTTACACTATATAGGCTGAGGAATACATAATGCTTCCAAAATTCATGCAGACTAGAATACAAGATTTTGGAAACTACATCACTGTAAGGGTTTGAACTACAAGTAAATGCATAAGTTGCCAGGAATCATTTTTTAGCTGTTTAGAGTAAAGTTCGCAATATTTATGTCAGAAAACATGCGTGCAGATACTCTCAAATTGCGTTAAATTTACATGCTCTTAATGTTGTAATGATTGACTAAACAATTTATTCTAGACTGAATGTAGTCAATGGTCGACAAGGGTCTATTCAACTTAACCGACCGGCCGGTGTTACTAAAACCGGTCTTCAAAATTTGCGGTCGGCTCCACCACTGACATGCATGATGATTTTCGCCTATTCATCGTCAGGTGCAACGCTGCAAGACAAGTTAAAATTAATTGTATTCGTCTTGATGTTTTTAGAGTCTGGTAGCTTTTTGATAGTCAGCAGCGTCCATGACGTGGCTCTCCACCTCCCCTGAATGCCATCATGCGTCATCACTCATATGACAACTTGTGGATGTGACGTCAGTGCCAGGGACAATTTCGCCGTGTTATTTAGATCACGTCAATTTGACAATTTACGTGCCTTGAAGGTCTGGCTATCAAAGGAATCACTCCAAATCTATACATTTATGCAAAAGCAATTTGCTGCGGGTTTATTTTAATCGCGGTAAAACATTCGAGACAATGTCCACCGTTTCAGTATTATTAAATATTATCTTGTCATTCCCGCGCTGCACCTGACCGGGCGAAAAACTTCCAGCATGCCATTTATTAAATGTGTGATGAAGATGAACAGGTGCATTTGGTTCCTATATTTCAATCTATATTTCATCTTGTAATCGACAACATGGAATAAATATCTTCAGGACTTTGAAGTGCGTGTTTTTTGTCTACATTTATATTTTTGTCTTTCAATAGAGTTATAATGAAGTATTTTTGTTGAAATAGGATGTTCAGGGTTCTTTTGCAGTCTCGCTTACACCTGTCTTCCTCTGAAAGACTTTACTCTATCAAAGTAATAAATAATCCAGCAGAAAAATGCAACAAAAATGAAAATTAGGCGTACTACGAACAAAAGGATAATTGGCAGGGCTGCGGCAATATCACTGCGGCAAGTCGGTACGTGAGCGATCAGGCGCACTCCCCCTATCGATTTCTTTTAAATGCCATCCTTTTCAAACTGCGGTTTAAACTTACACCTCTCCCCTCCCTGCTCGGATTTCAGCCGAAACTCAGGATTGCACCTCGAGTCGACATTCATCGCACGGATGATTGACGGATGTGTTGATAGTGTCGCGCCTGACCTCATTTGGCGCTACTTCTCTCTCCTTTGTCCGTGAAACATCTCACCTCTTCCGACATTCATTTCACACCTCCCTAGTGACATCTCCAAAAATAAGGCGATAACCGACGCGCTGACTCACCTTTCTCCTCCCATTTCAATTTTTTTCAAACATTTTCTCGTTTCTATCAACTTCTCTTAATCCGTCGCTAGAAAAGGAGGAGAAGATTAAAGACGAGAGGAATAAGTGTAGGTGGATGGAGTGAGTGTCTTCGTAGAGAGTGAAAATTTTGAACGTAGATAATTAGATTTGATCATTTCTTTTTTTCCGAAATTGTGAAAGTAAATGTTGACGATAATGCTTTCCCTTCTACGATCTATTGCAGAAACAGTTTACAAGTTGCGCAAAATGCGGGCTAGATTATAGGCATAAAAAAGAAGTGTTTTACTTCGGGTTCATGAAAAGTGGTTTCTTAACCAAAACCACTTTGGGAAAACGAAAATAGTTTTCTTCCAGTCGGCTCATTAAATCCCAAGAACTCTCATTTTTAAATTAAGCATTTATCGTATTTATTTCATGATACTTGTAGATCTACTTGGGTAGTACACTGTACAGCACAGAAAGTGACATGGTATTATATCACTATCAAAGATGTATTGCAAACATTTTTTCTTCTGGAAATTGCTTGAAACGGCTGGAACTAGCTCTGCTACATCACAACTAGACAAGATAAGAAAGCGTTTGTTCATTTACTGATAATAATCAGTATATTTGTGATCAAGACCATTCAAAAGTGCAAATAATACAATAAAGATCATGCAAATAATTGTCAGTGGAAAGAACTCATAGCAAACTGAACGTACTCTTAAAGTTCAAGCAAATTCAACATAATGATGGTTGGAGCGGAGGAAACGCGAAGGGATCAAATTATGAATATAGGATGAGAAGGTGACATCTCAGCCTCAAGGAAAAGTTTTACAGCATCCTTACATAAAACATCTTTGAATGGAGAGTATATCAAACAATGACAATTACTGTCGTGAATAATACGATGGCACCTCCTATTAAAAAAGTCAATTTTGTCAAAAATTTTGTGAGTAAAGAAGGAGAGCTACAACACAAGATGCTACGTATTAGACAATACATACATACAGTGTGCATAATATAAACATAGCTACGTGTACAATGCGTATATCAAAGTAATACGCACACTTTTTATTGCAAATTTCTATAAACGCGCTATAACATAGAATATGAAGAAAATATAGAAATATGCATGAGATGTTATGGCATAGGCCTAGCAAAAAGTTAAGAGAAGAGAACAAGATTTGATTTAGATCATAACAGGAACCACGTACAAACGACTCTGGCTTTTTAGTCGTCATCAGCATAGTGTACCTTGTTGTAAAGAACCAGTAACTCAGATGCAGATAAATCGTCATAATTAATCAATATGTTTTTCGAATTAGCACTTTGCATCCGTGTTTGCATGCCCAAATTTTGAAGCCAAGCTGTGAGATCGATATTTGAACTATTTCATTAATTGCGGATGTCTGCAGTTCGGATGACGACTTTTATTCAGCTGCGTTGCTGATTCTGTACAATAGGGTATGCTATACTGATGGCGGATAAATCACCAGAGCCGTGTGTTCCTCTTGGCCTCTTGCAGTTATTTAAATCAAATCTTGATCTCCTGGAATATTCTCCAACTGCTACAGCTAATTCCATCAATAATTAATTTACGTTTAAAGTGTCATCTCGAAAGTATGACAACCCTATTTGTTTGGTGCCTAGGCTAATCATCAATCCTTTTCAACACATTAACAAGCAAATAGAAAAAGCTGCAGCTGAATTTGATGACATCGGACCTGGTAGACCTGTAGCACAGCACTTGAAGCTTTTTGTCGGTTTTGTGGGCGGATTGGAGTACCTACGGGTCTGGCCCGGATGTTTTGTAATAGAAACGCATCTGGACCAGACCTGAAAATGCATTCATTTACTTGTAGCGATGTTAGAGTCAGTTGGTAATGGTGCAATAACGGGAGCATTTTCATCATGTAAATCATACGTATTAAGAAGGCTTGCCGTGGGACGAGCTCTTCGTCCCATACCCATTCCATTCCCACAGAATTCCAATGGGAATTCCCATTCCTACGAGATTTCTAAAAAAATTTGTAGTCATTTCCAATAATAATTTCCATAAGCTAAATCCTTCTTTGATATGTTAGGCCGTTTGAGAACCCTTAGCAGCTCGGTTGGGTAGCATTATTGTCCACTGCAGGCCTACATGCATGATGGTCCTACAACCACAGAGTTAGGCAGGTCCTCTCTTCTTCCGTTTGACTAGAAAGGAAGCATTGAAACATGTAACGTCAATGAAATGACACAATCTGCTGACATAATACCATAGCAATCGAACAATGAGCAGCCAGTTCAACATTAGATACGCCAAATTGTTCGAAGTTTCAGTGACTTTTATCAACCGGATCACACAGCAAAGAGACACAGTCGATGTCAAGTTCTACAGAGAAGTTTGTGAACGTTTTTTCGTGCGCCTGCTAACTTTTTTAATAATGATTATTCAACATTATCGAGGAAACTTGTGCGCAATGATCTGAATTCTTCGAATCTGAAGGAATCGTGGCGATCGGAGCATTTTGAAGGGCAATTCACAGCAATCCGCAAGCGGCACTAGACCATTTTTCCTATCTCTGCAAGGTATTGAAAGTTTCTTTTTGCCCACTTAATAAGTTCCTGCATGTGTCATCGTTTTGAATCAGTTTGCACTTCTAGCAAAATGATGCGCTTAAACAATCTAATTCTGTGCCTACAACAGATATTCTTTATACGGCTATTGCAACTTACTACCCATAGGTAGTTTCCCATGTCATTAGATCATGTAAAGTATCAGGCTCTACAGATAAGTCTACAATCCATGATATCAGACTACCCAGCAAACTTTCATTTCGAATATTTAACTAAGACAGCTTCCTTATTAGAGATCAGAATATGCCCTCAAGAGTAACTGTTCTGAACAAGATAGGTCCTGACAGGTTTTACTAAATTAGTTCAAAATCTAGCGATGCATAACATAAATAACATTTTGCCCTAACATAAACATGATGGGCCTACTGCTGATACGTCCATAGATGAAATATTTCTACCAACTGATGTATCGAGTGGATACCTTTATGTCTACTTGTAGCATTTGCAACACTATTTAGTGGATCACAAAAATTTTAGTTTAAGCATCGGCGCGTGGGTGAGTCGAATGCATATTTCAGCACATTGTTCATGCGACACCAGTGCCTAGTCTAGAAGCAGGTCTGTGCAGTAGGACCAAGTATATCCACTGGTGTTTGAAAATAGACTACATGAATAAGTGCAATCATCAAACACAGAGTTTCAATCAACCACATAATCTTACAAGCTTTAAGAATACTTTGTCAATTTCTGTTACTCAATCTTAATAAGAAAACTAATGCCTCTATTGCAGCAACGTGTTAGTAAAGATAGAAGCAATGTGAATGCCTACATGTACGTTACAATTATTTCATGGCACAATTTTCTATTGAAATGAAAAATCATGTTATCATCATATCTATGAAAACGTACAACATGACTTTATCTACGAGCTTCTCACATTTTTATGGGAATTCCCATGACAAATCTCGCTCCTACGGCAAGGCAGGTGTTAAGGCTAGTGATGCGCTTGCTCTTCCCAGATAGTTAGTTCTAAATAAAAGTGCAAATCACACGAATTAAAAGCACTCGCCTCCGTGAATGTGCGTGCAAAAGGATGAATAATGCAAACCAAAGGCATACAGAATTGCATTATTTCATCGTATTATGGAATAATAGCGAAATCGATTTCTCGCGTTTAAGTTACATTTACGAAATAAATGGAATTTCCTTTTGACCACACTCTGGCTAAGCCAGGTCCGAATTTCAGGTTATTTTGCAAGGCTGCATATTTCTACATGCCATATTGTAAGTTAACTTGATCCCTGATCATGAAAAAAAGAATACAATTAATTATTTAGTACTATTATGAGCGATATACGGCTCATTAAGCCAGATAATATAGCATTTATCTCACTGCTTTCATTTCATAATCTGTGTACAATGTGAATTAGATTACAATATCAAGGGCGCAGTGAGAATTTGCAGTGATATCAGACGGCAGAGAACAGAGGCATGCATTATACAACATGCAAAATGAATTATTTTCAAAACTTCGCAACAGAATTGCCACAGCTGGACAATTTGCCATCAGAGAGATTAAAGTAGATGATGAGCGCGCCGTCGCACCATGTCGGCAGCTAGGATTTCCCTGAGAACGCCAGACGCGTGACCCTATGATGAAGGGAGCAACTTCTCAAAACATGTAATGCCCAGCAAGGTACTCAATGAATATGCTACTTTCATATAATATTTCTTTCGACTTTGAGATTACGAGCATGCCATTAGCGAATAGCTGTGAATTAAATGGGCATCTTTTCTGATATATATTCGGTCATCTACCTTTGTCGCATTCATTGAAATCATTTCATCACCTATTTAAGTATCAATGAGTTGCATGATATGATCAAAAGGTTTAAAGCTTATCAAACATAGTATTTTTAGTGATATCTCATAATATTTCTAAGTATTTCTTATGGTATGATTCAAGTTTTAAATCTTTATGTATACATAATTTGTATTTCCCGTGATCAAGTCTCAGTGCGAAAATTTGGGTTGCTTATAAAATTGGTTAGTTTTATCTCTTGATTTTGCGCGGAAGAATGGCCATCAAGAACAATTTTAAACCAAAATAATCATCTTACTCCGCGATGGCCACAAAAGCATTAGAACTTATTATCAAAAGGGTTGCCAGAGACTACTAAGTAAAACCAACAAAGTTTGCACTTCTTTGAAAAAGGAAGCTGAAAACGATGCGTTATTTACCAGAAGTGATATGTATATCATTTTGTAGGGTTATTTGAGTGCTAATCAATGCTTGAGTAGAATTCTTATACATGAAGACATTCTAGGATGTTTTACAGGTAGTCACCATATCATCATCGCGTCGTCGAAATGATAAAAATAGACTGCATTCAAATGACCCTCCACTGAGTGACACATGGTGAAACATGAACACAGAGGTGGAGAGAAAGGTGAAAGGGAGGGACAATGTCCTCGGATTACTCCGTCATTTTCTCCTCCATCAATGGCGGCTCGGATTTCTCGTGCAATTTCATAATGCAGAATTGTCAGGCTCCTGCACGTCTATCCAGGTGCGAGGGTTGATTAGGTTAGTAGGTAGACGGTCAGGCGACATGACAGGAGAGAGAGATAGAGAGAAACGGAGAAGTGAAAAAAGGTGAAGAAAAGTCATTAATTATAGAAAATGACTTACAGCAATTTTACCTAAATTCCAGAACTCTGCAAGACACGATTTCAAAATTGAATTATGACCAACTGACCGGTTCTGTTCAACCTAGTCGATGTTTAAATCACAATTAGGAAAGCTGTGTGTTTGTAAACGAAATCAATGTGCTGTCAACATGTTATTCACGAATGGTGTTTTCAGTTGCGTTGCAGATGTAGCACACAAGCATATTTGGCACAGAATACCTCCCATTTATGCATTTTTCTGATTTAACCTATCGGTCAAATATTCAGTGAAATGAGTAAGACGTTTTTAGTATCAAAGTCTTCAAGATACCTGAGAAATGTTATGAAGGACTGATCATGGCTCATGCATTATTGCACTCCTGCATATCAAGGAAAGTATTTCCATGTCCTTTAAACTGTGTTTTCTGCTTAAGTCAAAGCTGTCATCGGAAGAAAGCCATTTAAAGGATGGAAAAAAGTACAAGGAAATGTTTTATGAAGAATGAAGCAAAAACAATTAGGAAAAGAAATTGTAAACTTACAGCACCATTCGAATTCATGCTAAAACTTTGTTTTTGTTCAACAGAATCAAAATTTCAATGTGGACTGAAAATTCTCATCCGCTTTAAGAGCAGATGATTTCGAGTCTTTAGGCGATGTTCTTAGAAGAATGTGAACAGATCAACTGTCAAAGCAACAGTATTTATGGTGTTATTGGTAGTGCCTATATCATCTCTTGCATAGATATAGACTGTCTATCTGAAGTTGACTGATGGAAATTGACTCAAGGTCGCGGTAGATCCGGTGGAACAAAGTCGGGGCATGAACCACCAATGAAAAGCTTAGAATTTAGCCCGGCAGCCAGAAAGAGTTTCTGCAAGGAACGAGGCCGAAAATGAGACTTCACGGAATGATTTATATCTTCAGCCCACTACGAATCGGTGCGGCTGCCGAGTTCTAGTGAGTTTCTCTTCTTGTCAAACAGGATCAAAGAAAAACATATGTAAATCCAACGGAACGCCAATTGCAGTTTTTGGCTAAAATGAATTTTTCTGTTTTCTCTGATTAAACGAAAAGTACTGAGCCCAGAGTCATAATTTTTGACATGAAATGTCTTCAGATCATTTCCTTTCATGTTCATGCACTCCTGTCTATAAAGCTAAACACATTTAAATTTGGCGAGCCTCTTAATGTCAGTAAACACAAGCATTTTGAGAACTTTATCCACATTCAACCACATTCACATATACATTGCCGACCAGAAGCATGATAATAGTACATGCACATGATAGAAAATAACCTGAGGACATTCCATGTCAAAGGTATGACTCTGGGCTTAGTACTTTTCGTTCAATCAGAGAAAACATACAAAATTTCATTTTAACCAAAAGCTGCAATCTGCGTCCCATTGGATTTACATGTGTTTTTCTTTGATCCTGTCTGACATGAAGAGGAGCTCACTAGAACTTGGCAGACGCACCGATTCGTAGTAGACATAGGGTGTACATCATTCAGTGAAAGTCTCACTTTCGGCCTCGTTCCCTGCAGAAACTCGTTCTGGCTGCCGCACTAATTGCATGTGTGACTGATTGACTGATTTTATATATACAGGGTGTTTCAGAAATGCTGGGCACAACTTGATGAATCATAATTCCCATTTATGCAGCCATTCGAATTTGCTCAGACAATCAGCAAATATGACATATGTTCATAGTTTTGCATTTTATACCGCTGTTTTAGTTATGGTTATGTTAGAGCTATTTGAATTCTCAAATCACAGTAAGTTTACAAGCATGCTCAATTTCTATGATTTCAAATGTCTTCCGCATAAATTCAAACTGATATTCGTTCACTGATATATCGATTTCTTCATTTTGCACTTCGTAAGTAAGAGTTTTAAAATACTCACGTTATGGCTGAAGATATTCTCTTTCTCAAATCGATCGTAGAACGATTGGACGCATCAATAAACAGTTTGATAAAACTGCCGAAAAAGCCTACCGTCTATCACGACCGATGAAAACAAGGCAGTGTTGGTTGAGCTGCTTGTTGACAATGGTGCCGAGCCTATGTCAAGCCGGAAATTGTCAAATGCCTGTCATCTAAGCCATTCGTCCACTCAAGATTCCACGCTTGATAAATGAATTGTCCGAAGAAGACTTTGATCGCAGTTGAAACTTGTGACATCTTACTGGGTATGATGGATAGAGATCCCGAGTTTCGCGAATAACATCTTATGGTCTGATGAAGCACAATTCAAACTTTCTGGAACAGTCAATCGACACAGCTGTGTAATCTGGTCGACACAAAGCCCTCAGTGCACTGTATGGTCAGGCCCTAATGGTGTGGCATTCGTTCGAGTGGAATAGTTGGTCCTGTATTCATCGATGGAAATCTCAACGGTGAGAAATATCTTGACTTGCTTCGTGAACATGTCTTCTCCATCAATGATGACAATATGTGGTTCATGCAAGATGGTTGTGCACACGCCACATCAGTCAGACACCTGGACCAGCACTTTAAAGAAAGATGGATTGGTTTACACCTTGTGATTTTTTTACAAAGATAGAGTTTTTGCACGTCGACCTAGGAGTCTTCCAGTCTTCCTTAAGGAGCTTCATCATCGAAGAAGTTCACAACATAACTCCAGAACTGTGTCATAAAGTTTGCCAGTCCGTTTCTTCCCGATTTCGAGCGTGCATTGCCAAGGAAGGCCAACAGTTTGAACATGATCGATAACTTGTACTTTGACTATGCTCTCATTGTTTTCTTGTTAAATGTCTATTATTTGCTTATACAAGTATACCTTCATCAAAGAAAGAAGGCTTTTTCATTTCCCGATTTAGTGGTTAAAATGATAGTAGCCCTAATTATATAAGTTTACTAAGATCTGCAGGTGTACATGAATACATCGGCTATATAACATGTTTACATCAATATGAAGTTTTGCGACTGTCAGGGCACTTTTACGATGGTAAATATAGATAAAGATCATGATATAAAAATTTTTATGCAAAGTGCCCAGGATTTCTGAAACACCCTGTAGTGATACAGCCGTTGACAGGTGCGATTTTTGTGCCACTATTGTGTATTGCATGAAGCTTCACTTCCATTCTAGAGATTTTATTGTTATCAATTTGTATGATCTCTCTATCTTTCACATTTTGCTTCATGCTCTTTGTTTCTTTGAACAAGATCTGTCCTTGAATGAGCGGCGCATGTCAAAACTAGGCGATGGACTGCTGACTACATCGTTGATAGTAGACCTGTAAATTATGCTGCACAATGTGCATGGACAAATACAAATAAGAAGATGCACGGTGCAGAAAAGCCAGTTTCAGCTACTTAGCAAAGCACTTGATTTATAATTGAGTACTAACAAGCATTCTGTAAAGGAAAACAGGCTCATCAACGATTATGATCTATGATTACATGAATATAGTCAAAAATGCAATTGAATAAGAAAAAAAGAATGAGTGACGCATCAAATTCAGTTGGAAAACAATAAGAGTCCGTATTTCAAGAAATGCGGAATGTCAGTACTTTATGAGTCTCTAAGTGATGCAGCATGCTTTTTCGGCCTATATCTGATCTTGCAGTCTTCTGAATGTTCAGAGTTGCAGATTATTTCAAATTTCGATGCCTATGTTGCTTTAATGCCTATGCAATTAAGTTTTAGCCATGCTTCCTCAGGTTTAGAGAGACCTTCATCATCGTTCATTCGATATGGTCGCCCTGGCCCCGCCATGTGACGCAGGTTGCAGGTTAGTGGCCGAAACCTTTCTTGGTGTAGCTACATGGTTTCTCCCTGATGACTCGGTGCATAGCGATCTTATTTTAGCTTCTTGTGTTTCTGGTCATGTTTCAAGCCGAGCTCTCATCTTTAGCTTATAGATGTAAATCAAATTGATTATCAAGTTTTGACTTATCTCCCGTCCCCGCAAAAGTTGGGTCGACTAGCCGTTGTAAGTATGACGTATCCTGCTGTGTACTAGGGTATGGATCTCTATGTTTTAGTTATTGATTTATATTTATTCGCTCTGTACTTTAAGTATAGCCTAATTTACTTTACGATTTTCCACTGGGGTAATTGTTTTAACTTTTTTTCTTCCGCTTTCTGGATTCTTCAATTTTTTTAGCTGTGTCGTGATTTAATTTAATTGTTAATCCAAATACACCAATAAGGAAATTTTCTAATTTTGCAAAAGTATTGCTTTAAAAGGAAGCACGTGTATTCATTCCCTGTTCGTGCTATTTCGATCGATCAACAATACTCATGGAATATATCATTGCATGTTCGTGTGATTGTAGGTGACCTCAATTTCCTCTTTTGCTCAAGAATCAGATTTCCAGGTCACCTCTGTTGCAAGATTTTGCTTACACAGGTAGAATTCTAGGCTCCGTCATGGCTGCGGAAAGACATCGATTAGGAGTTTCCCAAGCAGACGCATAGGCGTCGATGAAGAAGGAAGAAAATAATGTGAAGCAGAGAAATCGAAGTGAGAGACAATTCCAGGGAAAATTATGCCAGGAAAATGGAGTGACTCTTTGTTTCAGGATGGATCGATGAACAGAGGCCGATTGGGAATAGAGAAGGAAAGAGCTAAAGGAGTTTGAGATTTAATGACAATATATTACAAAAGGACAGCCTTGAAATGTGACAACTTTGAAATGGGAAGGATCCCGAAATCCCGGATAACACTGAACTGCTGGGGTACAGTGTCAGAATATTCCAGTCTCATCTAAATTCAGAAAGCAGGCAATTGTTTACTGGGTATGCTGAAGCTAAAACTAATGCATGTAATGAGCATAGAGTATAGACATAGAATAAGTTCAAAAGGACGCCAACACCTTGTCTAGTCATTCAATACACTGATTCCGTTGTTCTATAATGATTGCGACATGAGTCGTAAACAAGCTCTGGTCGCTTGGATGCGTGTTTAGCTTTATATTTATGAACTTGTGCTAAAATCCTGGGCAGGAGAGCTGAAGTTAAGAGACTGATCTTTTGAGAAGTGGAAGGGCTCCGGTGCAATTTGATTATTTTTATTGCGAAATACAGTGACGCTTACAAGATGGCGAACATTTTCGTACCGTCCACCAGCCATGTTCACGACAAAATTGGTTCAAAAAAAGAATCCGTCTCTGTTTGGAAGGAAGAGATGGAGTTTTGGCACTGATTTGGACTTATTTTGCATTATATCTGGGCTGATAAGTACAGAGCAGCAAATGAAAAATAGGTCGAGAATCAATTCACTTCTGGATATCTACCGGTAATATTAAAGTGATGATGTCGAAAATGAGCTTCGTGTGGATGATAAAAATGACGACTATCGAAATACCTTCCAATAGTTATTGTGCACTTCATTTTTAAGGAATTATCGCGGCAGTCAAATGATAAATGCTTATCAATTTCTGTATTAAGGAACTTCGTAAGATGCATGATCAAGTCCAAGAGATGAAGATAAGCGTAGATAGAAATGTATATAAATCGACGAAAGGAAAGGAGATACTCATTGCTATTGCTGTGGGCACTAGCATCACTTCAACTAATTTTGAAATTACTGTATAACCGCTGTGTTGTTATGCCGTCATGTATTTTGTCACTTTTATCCGTATTCCTTTGTCATTTTTTTCATTTCTACTGATTCGATTTTATTTATTTAATTTTTGGTCAACTTTCAGTGAGTCATTTGCAATTTCAGAAGATGCATCGATCTCGTACAGTGATCTTTGATGTCATTTTATTCGTTCACTGTCATATCTCTTCGAAATAGAACTAATCATTGCAAACTAACCATACTGCATCACTCTATACAAATTTATTATATATATTTCATCAAGCTTATGCGTTCTAATTATAGGGAAAATGATTTCCATTGATCACCAGGAAAATTTACTCAGCAGGGTCAATACTGGATTCAGTTTCATGTGCATGCTGCATATAATGATCCGATGGTCAGAACCAAATTCTGCAAGGAAGGAGGCCGCTAGTCACACTTTTAAAATATGATGTGCGCCATATGTCTATTTTAAATCTGCGCGTTTGTCGAGTTATAGCCGGTTCCCTTTCCTGTAAAAGGATCAAAGAGAAACACGTGTAAATCCAATGGGAAGCAGACGGAAGTACTCGACAAAATGAGATTTTCTATGTTTTCAACGATTAAGCGAAAAGCATCAAGCTTTATGATTTTGGCCAATTTTAGCCACATTTGACCACATTTCTGCATACTACAATATCAATCAGAAGCATGACAACACTACATATAATTAATGAGGTATAACTTGAAGACATTCCATACCAAATTTATGGCTTCAGCGTTGGTTCTCTCCCCTTAATCAATGGAAACATAGAAAATCTCATTTCCAACCCACCGCAGACTTCAATCTGCTTACCATTGGATCTGTAAGTGTATTCCTTTGATGCTGTCTGACAAGAAGAGGAACCAGGAACTCTAGAGCTCTCCAGATGCGCAGATTTATGCTAGCAATAGGATGCACATATGCATCATTCTGTGAAAGTCTCATTTTTGACCTCGTTCCTTGCAGAAACTCGTGCTGGTGTCCATACTAAATATATACACTAAGTCAACCTTGTGAGCAAAGTTACTACCCATTGATTAAAATCTTTTATGATGATGATTTTTTCAGTGCTAGTCTCCTGTCCATTGCGTGCGTCCATCTGCACACGTTTGGTGACAGTGCTCTGATTTGCAAGAATTCAGATTTGAAAATTCAATGGAAGAACCGATCTTTCCGTCCTTCCGTACGAGAATGTAGTGTGTGGATGAATGTCCGGTCCTTTGATCTTGTCTGACAAGAAGAGGAATTCACTAGAACTCGGCAGACGTGCCGATTCGTGGGAGGTATAGGGTGTGCATCATTCTATGATAGCCTTACTTTCGGCCTGGTTCCCGCAGAAACTCGTTCTGGCTGCCGGACTAATAATAGGCGAAGCATCTCTGTAATTTTCTCTCACAATCTGTACTTTCGATACAACCTTTTCTGCTGTCTGACTTCAGTCAACATGGAAAAATCGCACTGTTTTGCTGCAATAGTACGCTGTAGTAATGAAATTTCTTAATTGATAAGCAAAAGTACTACAGATGGTGTTCCTAAATTCAGTCGATTCTGAGGTTTTCATGGAGTTAGTGAGAGCTGATGTGGATTGACAAAGAAGAAAATGTCAGAAAGTCTCTACAGAAAGATATGAAGGCTCAGGAAGGGGCGAGGATAATGCGCGAACGACCTCCAATGTATGCAAGGAAAAGGAAGAAGCAAATTGTTTCCTGGTTGACATTTTGTTCTACGGAGCGGTTCTATTCATCTCATGGGATAACTTCATCTCTTCTCAACCATCTCTGGGACATGGAAAACGCGAGAGTTGCGCTGTTAGTTTGCAAAGTCTTCGTCAAAATTCAAAAATTCTCTCCCTAAAGGCAAATTGACTCGCGATTCCAAAATGGAGAAGGAATTTCCGAAATGCAAGCTGTGGACGCAAAAGGAAACGAAACGGGCTCATATTTCTTCAATATTCCGGCTGACAAATCCTACGGGAGTGCTTTTGCGCATTTCGAGGTTCAGAATGGTGAGAGACCTTCGCGTTTCCAGCAATTTTCCATAATTATCAGCAAACGGAATGGCTGGTGAGGAAAAAAGGTAGAATGATGGCTGAGAGAAATTACTTATGAAGTTGAAAGGCAGATAACGATGCCAATTTATCACGATCAATAACAGCAGCGATGCTCGAACGTCAACACAACTTCGATGTAATGTATTCTAGCTTCACATCGTCAAACCAAAGCTTCCCTTATAACCTGTTACCACATTCTGCTAATATCACCATTTCAATCTAATGAAACTCTCGATTAGTATAACTGGCATATTTAATTGATAACCTCTTATTTTTCTTTATTTATCTTTAGTCAGATGTGACTTGCAAATCAGAGAATTTTATTATATGTACGAATATGTGAACTTTGAGCGTAATAGTTTAAACGGAAAACAATTAGTATGAGAATAACCTTTCTTTCAAATGGTTATTTCAATGTACAAGTATGTGAACTTTGAGCGCAATAGTTTAAACGGAAAACAATTAGTATGAGAATAACCTTTCTTTCAAATGACAGTTATAAGCGTGTATTTGCTTAAAAGGAAATCGGATACAAACAGCTATAGCATGATTACAAATATGATGACAAAATTAAAGAAATAAGTTAAAAATCATGGAATGAAAATCTTCGACTAAAAAATTGACAATAATCTCAAAAGTTGATTCTTGGCCTAGGAGCCCTTAACTAAACTAAAATTGTACCCAAATTTTCGCTTCTTGCTTTGTGAAGGATGTTATGCTGTAATCCTAACATCCTCGACAAAGTAAAAAGCGAAAAATTGTTGTTTACTTCATCTTATTGCGGAAGAAATGGCTCATAAGCCAAACATTAACTTTCGAAATGAAGCTCCGCAATGGCCAGCAAATATTTGCAATATAAATTCAAAATTATAATATATTTTTACATTTGATCTGTTGCAAAAGGTGAGGCATGCAAGCAATTTGCGTTACTATTATAGGTTGAGAAAGCCAGAGGGAGGAAGATCTGCCTCTCCTCACAATTCTCCGCGTTGGCAAAAGGTATCGTCCTAAGCACGACAGAACGGTAAACAGTGAGTGTAGCACATGAGAAGGACACATGATCCTTCTTAAGAATCTGATGGATAAATTCATACGTTGGAGAGTTAAAGGAGACAAGCAGTGGGAAACTAAAAGACTCTATTATGAAAATGTACAGAAACTGTAGGCTAAAATTATCAAATTTTATAATAAGAAATTGACCGAATATCATCATAATTACTATATGACATGTAAATTTGCCAGTGGTGTTAACAAATTCGCTCAATTTGAATTTCAAAAACTACAATTCTTTAGTCAAATTTATTCTTGTCACCTGATAATATGAATTGAAAGAATGTTCACCGCTAATTTCAGATCTTCCTTCTCCTGATATTCAGAGATTGTGGGTTCGCTGAAATTCATTGTATTGGGCATGGGATTTACCATAATGGAAATTGCCTTATTCAGAGACATCATTTCTTCAAATTTCATTATACAGCGATTAATCCCTTTTAACAGAGAGTGTTTTGGAAGTGCTCTGTCATCCATTGATTAGAATTTTTATTGTGAGCGAGACTCCTGCTACAGTGAGTTAGGATTTAGACCTTACGTGATGTGCATTCAATTTCAATGAGGTTTTCAGCAATAAATGAGGCCTGAATATCATACTGCTGACATCAATTCACGGACCAAATTTGCTATCAATCAATGTTACTCTTTTTGTTATTTTTGTTAAAGAGTTGAGGTTCACTCTTTTTGTTAGAGTTTTGTTATCATTGTATTTATCTCATTACCACTCTCAATTTTGTTATTTTTTGTTGTCGAGCTATAGCATTGTCTTGTCCATGGCCATAAGCTACACGCGCATGATTCAGCTTGTTTGCCTACGATTGCGCATACGGAAGCACTCTACATAGTAATGTCGATGAAATGATAAGTAATCACTGCTATCGAAGAATAAGCTGTCGACTTATCGATGAAACAGTGCAAATGCAGTTCCACTGGTAGTTGATATAGATATCACACAGTGGTTGTGAGCTCTTCCCTACGCCTGCTATCTTTTAGACTTATGATTTGAAGGATCTAGCTTCTCGTGCAAAATATCCGAATTGAAGCCGTCGTGGCGCATTCGAAGCATTTTAAAGAAATCACAGCAATCAGCAAGCATGACCCCCTTCACTGTTCAATCTGTGATCTAGAATTCTCTGTCTGTCCACTTAGTAAGCTCCGCTTTGAATTTTTGTCTTGTATTTGACTGTAGTTCTAGGAAACTGGCGCACTTAAGTAATCTAATTCTACAGCCATGATCCATCCGAACAAGTTGCTCATGCAGATGGCGCGATGTTTATGGTCGATGGCTCAAGGTTTATGCTGGATGATCTGTGGGATGTTCTGTCTGTACTTTCAGTCCATCATGTCTGTTCCTGTGACACTTTTGATAATCTGTCACTTTATGTTCGCTGTCTCTGATATTGTGTTCACTGAGCTCATTTGTGCATTTGTACATCATTACAATAGTAATTATCCTCAAGATTGCTCGCGAAATAGATGTCAAGATGATAGTAGCGCACTGTTTTGTATTCAAAAAATTATCCATGTTATTCAAGTTGAACGGAAGTGTCAATGACAGAAATCATAGAATATCCGTCAAGCTCACTCAAAGTGTTCCCGTAAATATTCGTACATCAACTTGCAGTACTTGAAAATGTTTATCTTGACAGATCATCTGTAGTCAACTCTCGACTTCATTATTAATGCATGAGAACTCCGGAATCGTAATGCTCACAGGAATCATACTTTTCTCATTATTCATGTTTACTGCTGACAACGCATCATGAACACTTCGCTTTTGGTAGTAATTTTTGATATTGTAGATAATGTACCGCTTTCGTTTGGCAGCTAAGAATAGGCAATTTATAGTACTGGCATACATGTGCAAAATGTACGTGTGTCACGTATGTCACGTGTGTGACGCACATAGACATGACACGAGTGAAGTCCAAATGGGCGCTAACATCCTCTCTTCCCAACTGCAACATTCTTGACCAGGAATCGAATACAAGTCAGTTAGAATCCTAGACCCACAGAATTAGATTGTTTAAGTGTATCACTTTGCTAGAAGTACAAGCTGATTCAAAACGATGGCACATGCAGGAACTTACTAAGTGGACAAAAGGAAACTTTTAATACCTTGGAGAGAGAGGAAAAATAGTCGTGCGCCGCTTGCAGATTGCTGTGAATTCCCCTTCAAAATGCTCCGATCGCCACGATTCCTTCAGATTCGAAGAATTCAGATCTTGCGCAAAAGTTTTCTCGATAATGTTGGGCCCTTCGATCATTATCAAAAAAGTTAGCAGCCGCACGACTTGACATTGACTGTGTATCTTAGCTGTGTGATCCGGTTGATAACAGCCACTGAATCTTCGCACAATTTGGCGCGTTTGATGTTGAACTGGCTGCTCATTGTTCGATTGCTATGGTACTATGTCAGCAGATTGTTTCATTTCACTAATGTTACATATTCCAATACTTCCTTTCTAGTCAAACAGAAGAAGAGAGGACCTGTCTAATTCTGTGGCTAGACTGGTATTTCATCCACATGGTCACCACAACAGTGCAAAAGAAGCGCTGATGAAAGCATGTGTCATGCCATAGTTCTACATTAGGCCTCAGTCACACTGCGAGCTTTTCTGAGCAAAGCGTTTTGCTTAAAATATAAAGTCATCATTACAGCAGTTGCAGACTGCCACACAGCGAGCAAAGCAAACTAGAGCGATTAATAGCTTGGCGACATACGTTTGCTCGTGAAGGTCGTGTTTGCTTTGCTTTCAGTGTGGGTGCGGCCTTACACATGTGGTAGAGAGCCGCTGGCGAATCGATTGCTATAATTAATCACCAACACGTGTGCAACGAATAATTGCTGCTCCGTTTGTGATGATATACATAAATCTATGACACAAATTAGGTCCAAATGATCACTAAAAACCCCATCTTCCCGAACGCTTGACATGCTGACGATCAGCTGATGACCACCACTTAGGTTTCAGGCATAATTTCAAGGTTTCATTAGGTTCTTAATTTCAAGCATTTTCAATGAATAACTCACTCATTATCAATAGAAAAGTGCAGTTAATCCATACTGTTTAATTTGTGCATAAAATGTGAAAGCTCTCGACTCAGATAGAAAGTGCTTTAAGATCAATAATTGATGAAATTTCCTTCAGATTTTCCTTCAAATTCCTTCAATTTCTGTCTGCATCTAAAAACAATGAAATTCTATTATTCAAGAAAGAAAGAAAGCTGTTTGAAGATTCAGCAGCACGTTTATAATTGTAAATAAGACTGCTTCTGTTTGCACAATTCCTGAGAAATTAATGCCCACTTCAGCAGCCATGTATGGACCATATATATTGTACGCTGTACGACTAAAAATTAAAAGATTGCAAAACACTTGATTCATTGTCGATCGATTTCGTATCGTTTATTGATACATCATCAGGGCATCAAGTCAAATCAGCAAAATGAGGTTTATATACAAATTAAAATGATCAAGTAAGCACAGTTAAGAACAGCTAAAATGAAATTTACAATAGAATGGAGAGGTATTTGCGCATTTACAATTACCTCTCTGTAGTACAATTAAAAGATATGCAACGGAACAGAAGAATCGCATTCGTTCAATAAATTATCAGTTTCATGCATTTTAATCAATATGGATTCAGCTATGCGAGTGTGTTTAGTACGGCAGACAATAGAAAATTCATTGGCTGTCGCTTTATGAATGTGCTTTGTAATTTCAGAATCTTGCGGTCTGCCTTTGATATGCTCATCAATACGAGTAATCAGGTGCCTACGAGTCTCACCAAGGTAGCAACTGTCGCATTGCCCACATTTGAATTTGTAAACTAAATTAGAGGTGAGACTCGTAGGCACCGGATCTTTGTTGGGAAAGATACTGCGAGTTTTGAAGGTTTTAAAAACTACGGAAAGTTTGTGGTTTTCTGGTAGGACACGGTTAACCACATGAACAGTTTTCAATGTCTCCTTTTCTTTTTCTTTCACGTAAGGCAGCTTCCAAAAAGTGTAAGAAATATTCCAATTCGAATTTTGACCAGAGTTTTGCGAAATAGCATTGTCAACTTTTTGCTTGATCTTGTTAATGAAATTTTGATTGTAGCCATTTTGCATAAATATCGACAGAATTTTTTCGAACGATTTTTCATGAAAATGATTATTACTACAAAGATGCTTGGCACGATAAATCAAAGCCCTGATGGCAGCAGTTTTGTACCTGAACGGGGAGAAAGCCTCCTTCGGTGTATAGACACCTGTGTTAGTCGACTTAACTGCCCACTCAGTTCCAAAACCATCATCAAGCTTGTGCACAACAACATCTAAAAAGCTTAGTTTTTTATCACTCTCAGTGTCCATTGTGAACTGAATATTCTTGTGATGAGTATTTAGATATTTCAAAAAGTTAGAAGCTTCATCTTCATTTTTGAAGATGGCAAAAACATCATCAACGTAACGACGGTAGTACAAAGGAGCACGATCAAATTTGCTCTCTATCATATTCATGGCAAACATGGCAAGAGTAGGAGCCAATTTTGAGCCTATAGCGACTCCATCATGTTGAGTGTACAACTTTCCGTTAAATTGAAACAGAACATCTTTGCAGGCTAGATTCAATAATGTTTCCAAGGTGATGCGGCTGATAGGAAAATTGCCGAAGTCAATCAAACCACTAATATGGTCTATCGTGTCTCTCAAAGGGACGTTAGTGAATAGGCTTTGAACTTCATAAGACACCATGAAACTTTCAGATGTATTCAGATTTCTCACAGAGTCAACAAACTCAAAGCTATCTTTGAGATTGTAGTGTTTGGGAATGAACGGCTTTAAAAGTCGATCGAGCCAACTGCTAAGCTTAGAACAATAAGCATCTGTCATGCCTAAAATAGGGCGAAAAGGCGGATTCGTTTTGGATTTGTGAACCTTTGCAACCATAGAGCCTAGCGGGTTGAGATCCGCAACTGCGAATCTGAGAATACTGATGGTCAGAAATAGAACCATCAGACTTCAACAGCAAGAGCTTGCGGTTGAATTTTTCCTCAGTAAGAATAAAGGGATCTTTAGAAGACCGATTACTGCAAATGAAAGGACTAAATTTGTCAGCATCTGAAAGAATCTTGTTCATAGACTCAACATAGTGAGATTTGTCAACAATGCAAATACCATTGCCTTTATCAAATTTGGAAACATAAAGACTTTTGTCCTTGGCGAGACCACGAAGATTTTGCAAATGTCTTTTGCAGAGTTTAGACATTTTGTTTTTGTGTTTAATATAAGAAAAAACATGCCTCTCCATTCCATTCTATTGTAAATTTCATTTTAGCTGTTCTTAACTGTGTTTACTTGATCATTTTAATTTGTATATAAACCTCATTTTGCTGATTTGACTTGATGCCCTGATGATGTATCAATAAACGATACGAAATCGATCGACAATGAATCAAGTGTTTTGCAATCTTTTAATTTTTAGTCGTACAGCGTACAATGCTATCTTTGGGCTCATTATCTTATAGGACCATATATATTTACTTCTCCACTAAATCCCTACTTTTATGTCTATTTTCTAGTCTACGAATTTCATAAATCCTTTGACCTTTAAGGATTTGATTCCATTTTTACAAACAAAAACAGACATGAAGAAAAGGCTTTTTGTAAAGAGATTCAGTACACACTCATTGCTACAGATCAAATTCAGATATGAGTAAGCAATATCCGAAAGTATATTGCAATGCTTATTTTATCTGTCGAGACCGACAGCCGGCAAACGTCAACACGACAATTTTAGTGAACACCGCATTCCAAAAAGTAGTGGAAAATTGAAAAGAGATGACTGTTGACAGCATGTCAAACAAACGTCAATGGTGAATGAACGAGTGCGTGTCTAGGGGACATGTCTGCAGTAAATTTGCGGCAATTCCATTTTCGCATTTTAATGCAAAATGTTGTTGACTGTAATCAATCAAAAAAGTAAAAATACTTTGAAGGCACTGAAGAAGCTAGAAAATGAATTTAAAAGTGAATGTTGTGGATGGTTGTATTAAACCTTCAAAACAACTGCATGCAAATTTATGTGAATGCATTGAGACCCTATAATCATTCCCACCATAGTTATCCCACGAAATCCTATGACTCTCATCGATCATGAAGGCGATAAATCGTATCAAGCACATGATACTATTCAACCCTTGATGACACAACATACTTGTTGGCTGGCTAGTTTAGCCAGAACTTAGCATTTTACTTTAAAGTTTGCAGTCTGAATCCATAACAGATTTGAAAGATTCCGGGAAATGAACATGTAAAAATGAACATAAGATTTGAGTAGCTATGTTAATAGCATTGACTGTTATATTTGATGTGATAAGTCTCCAAACGTAATCAACAGGCGAAGCAAGGAATCATGAGTCAAGAGGGAATCACCGTAGAATTTACGTTCGAATGCTTTCAGCAATGTACATCAAATTTCAACTACTGAAGGCGTGAGATATGTAACAATAGGTTGGAAGAACTCAGATTGGTGCTGTGTAAAGATTGAAACTGAGAGGCGGATTATGATTTACGTTATCAATTTCACAATTTTGAAGCAAGCAACATATTTGCACATAAATTCAGTGTCCTTTGTAAAATGAAGATAATTTATCGTTTAATAGACAAATATACCCGGTATAGAATAATCTTGATAGTTTCCAAATTTTTGGAATATAATTCAATAAAAAATATATTTGATGCTCTCAAAATACTTTTAAATAGATTGAGCAGCCAAAGCTTTTGACCCGAGGTTTTCTGCGTTGATAGCCAAGCTGAAGACTGCTGCCTGCAAAAGCTATGAAGCAATAAGTACGGCAGCTTTCACCGTATCAGCCTGCGTATACAGTATGTATAGTGTATGTATAGGTCACGCCTTGCTATAGCAAAGCCATCATTACATATTTCAATTCTTCCCATAAAGTAACCTTTTGGATTGTCTAACGATATACTTGATTTGTAATAAGTATTTTGTTATTTCGCGCTGTACTTCGCAGTCGATGAAGTTCGTTAAGAGTTCAGTTCATAAATCGATTCGATACCACTGATACTCTGCCCTGTGGAACATCGTGCCAGCAATATCTTCAATCCCACATTACCTGTGTCACATAACTTGCTTTGAAACTGAAATGAGATATTGTGTCTAGCAGAAATTAGAAAGTATCTTTTAGAAATTAGTATCTTATTTTAGTATTTTTATAAAATATCTTTTTGCGTTGCAGAAAGGTATCATTGCCGTAATTTGGATTCAGAAGCTTTTTATTCCACATAATCAACCTACGTCCTACATGCATTGGCTCTTTGATTTGGATAGGGTCTGTTACTTTTCTGCAAGCTCGAGCTCATTTCCGTTTTGTTTTTCTGATTAAGTCTGGCATTCTTTATTAAATATTACAGTAGAAATATCATGTTGAAACGATATACTATTAGGAAACTCATAAAGGCAAGAATCAGACGAAGGTATTTTTTACAAGGGCATGACATGTCTGCGAGTCACTTGAGGTCAATTTTTAGCACTTTCGCACTGTTTTGTGATCACTAATTCAACTTTATTGTGCTATGCGACTGCATTAGTGAACAGCGCAGAAAAACAGGATTGCCCGCAAACACGTTTGTCATAGGGAGATTCAGTTCACCAACATGCTTGCTTCATAAAGAAATTCATACTAATAATTCAATCCAGGGGCTGCATGGGTGAATCTAACGGAACATGCCTTATGTCCTGTGAGGTAATTTTATCATGATTGAAAACATTGCATTAATGCAAATATATCTAATGGAAATTTGGGCAAGAAACAATAAAGAGAGCATTGATGAGTAGAATAAAGATATTAGAGTAATTGAATCACAAATTAGCCTACATTATTTTGCTAGATTTCAATCAATTCTTCAAGACAGACGTAAATTCACATGTCATCTGAGTTTCTTCAGAAATCGAGGCATCGTCTCTATATTGTTTACTTGTATTAACAAAATAATTCAAAAAAAATCACGTTCATTTCAGCGCCTAAGGTCACGCGCATTCAATCTCTTTCTAGATAATTTTCTTTCTCCTCCTTTTTCAAATTTTCGTCCTATCGAACGATTTGAAAATGCGATTTCATCTTCAGGGAATCAGAGAACATCGCAATGAGGGGAGATTGAGCGCTATTCAACCACCAATCAAATTATCGCTGAAGGAAGCGGAGAGAGTCAGTGGGAAAGACAATTAGTTTAGAGATCGGAGCAATGCGCTGCTTCAATGAGTTTCGTGCGCGCTGAAGCGTTCAGTAATTGCCGAGCTGCTCCCTCAATTGACAACTCCATACAGAAAGCGTTAGAATTCAAGATGGCGGTTGAACATCAAGCTGTGCCTTCGATCGAATAATTGGGGACATGAACGAGGAAGAGGGAAGGAGAGAGGTCAATTTTTTGAGCAATTAGCTATGTTATTATCACGAAGATTTCTGAATGATCCGAATTTTGATGAAGTTAAGAGGAAAGGAAATAAACGAACTCGAGGTCCTCTCCTCTGAAGATAATAATGGTCATTTTTGAATGAAGATCACGAATCATGTGATCCAGTCTTGCACTGTGCAGACGAGTGCAATATACTCGAGATTAACAGGAATGGGAGTTTAAATCGCTAAATTGAGCTTCAACTTTTTCATTTTCATAGCGATAAATCATGAGAGGCCAGACCATCTTTCAAATTGTAGCAACATGACGGCGTACTATGTCATCTTTATCAGCAAGAGCAAGATTTTACAATGCAATTAAGAAGGAAAACTTTTTGTGTGTATATGTATTTATCGTATATAAACATATATACAATATTATACATATTTATTGTATATGTTCTTATTTCTTTGTAAGTGCTTAATGAAAAAGAGAGTAGAAAATAAGCCAACATTGCTGCTGAGATTACCCTAATAACTTACTGTTCTGTATTTCACCAACTAGGCCTCTCAAGAGATACAGTTTATTCTGAAAACGAGCATATATAAAGTTTTTGAGGAAAGTCCGGAAACTATAGATGCATCGTAAATCTGATTTAAGAATCTCTAGATTGTGATTGCTGCCAGTATAGGTCTGCCAGAAATTCGTATGAACATCTCCGTGACAACTTCGCCAGACGAGTCGGTCAGAGAAATTCACCCTCTAAATTGAAACAATCAATTTGGTAAATTGTAAAAGAAGACGAAGATGCGACCAGTTAGACGTGATGACTGCAGCAGTCCTTGTATTTTTGCTCGTCAATACAATACGCGAAGAGGCTGCAGGTTCTCTTTTGAAAAAATAGCTCGACTGCGGATGGAATTCAGTGATGGAGTTGCGAACACATCAGCCAAAAAGCAGTTTTGCATTCGTAAGTACGAGGGGTGATTGATAAGTTCGCGGCCTGACATAGAAAGCTTAAAGCCAGGCCATTATGCACATGTGGATTGATACAATGGAATGTGCTGACGGCGCATGACGAGTGATCAGTCGATCCGGTGAACTGTTGGTAAACCACAGTTACTTGACTTCAGTTACTAACTTATCAGTCAGTTAGTCAGATAAGTGTTGCGTAAGATGGATCACGTTTCAAATCGAGCTGTCATTCGTTATCTCGGCTTGAAAGGACTCACACCAAAGGAGATTCATGATGATATGGTTGGAACACTTGGTGAGAAAGCTCCGTCCTACACCACAGTCAAGAAGTGGGCTTCAGAATTCAAGCAAGGAAGAGAGAGCTTGGAAGATGATCCCCGTTGTGGAAGACCAGTGACAGTGAGCACAGAAGATGTGATCGATCATGTTAAAAAGATTATTCTTGATGATCGCCGTACAACCGAGCGAAAGATTGCCTTCGAACTGAAGATTTCACAAGAGCGTGTCCATAACATCATCCATCATGAACTTGACATGAACAAAGTTTCCGCTCAATGGGTGCCACGACTGCTCACACCAGAGAACAAACGAGCCCACTTTCTCATCTCAAGGGACAACTTGGCGCTGTTCGTAAGAGATCCTGAAAATTTCATGGACCGGTTCATTACGATGGATGAGACTTGGGTTCACCACTATCAGCCAGAGTCGAAAGAGTAATCGAAACAATGGAAGCACCCAGGATCACCAACTCCGCGAAAAGCCAAGGTCACCAGGTCCACGTGAAAGGTCATGGCCTCCATTTTTGGGATTCGAAGGGAATTTTGTTGTTGGACTTCCTAGAGACTGGTCGGACAATTACTGGCGAGTACTACGCTCATTTGTTGCAGCAGTTACGAGTGCAGATCAAGATCAAGCGGAGAGGGAAGCTCACGAAAGGCGTGCTCTTCCATCAAGACAATGCGCCTGCTCACACCTCCGCTGCCGCCATGTCTGCCATCGAAGGTTGTGGGTTTGACATCATTTCCCATCCATGCACCCTATTCTCCTGATCTGGCACCATCGGACTTTGGTCAGCACTTTGCATCCAACAGTGACGTCATGGAGGCCGTTGAGGAGTATCTGGACTCCAAAGACTCACACTTCTATGAGCAAGGGATCCGCGCATTGCAGCACCGTTGGGCTAAGTGCGTTGATTGTAGGGCGATTATGTAGAAAAATAAATATGTATCGTATGCGAAATATGCTTTTTTCTATATCGGGCCGTGAACTTTTCAATCACCTCTCGTATACATGTAGGAAAACGTTGTTAGAACAAGAAGTTAGAACATGATAGTTTTATGTATACATAGCAACGATGAAACCGGATCACTGGGTCAAGGTGTACATTTGGTGAACCAGACAATTACCTGGTTTTAATCGCTTTGCGTTTTGCTGATTCGTATACGTAAAACTAAGTCTATTAAACTTGTTCAACGGCGAAAGTCAAGCAAGGCTTCAGTGCGTGCACATGTAAGTCGTCTGTTTACTAGAGTAGCCTGTAGGCTTGGCACTCGTCAGCACGGCACAAAAGAGGCGCCAAGAAGTAGTAATGCAGTTTTTCGAAAAAATATCGTAATGATTTTGTAGTTAATAATTTTCGAAATTCTGGTAATTCAATAAAACAGAAATGTTACTATTGGAACACTTTTTACCATTTCACAAGAATTCTGTGCGCATTTGACTGAGATACACACTATCAACATTTAAAATCTATGCATCATTAACGGTGTACACTGCAAGGTTAGACCTTGGCTTTTGGGTCGACCTTGGGTAAGTGATACAAATCTTGGGTTTTCTATACAAACCTTGGGTCTTATTTTAATGCTGCACATATACAAATCAAGTTACAGAAACTAATATTTTGATTTGAATCTTAAGAGAACTACATGATAAGAGTATAAATCTCTGATTTTTTAATCAAAATTCCACTGAATTCACAGAATATTTCAAAAATGAAATATTTATGATCATCAGCTATTTCATTCTAGGCTTGCAAACCCCGCGCACTGAAAGTTCGTACATATTGTATTTGCTGTAAGCTTGCGTGAATTTTGTTGGATTTGTGCTTATTGAATTTTTACATATTTCATATATTTTATATTTTCTCAGTTATCCGCACCTGATCCTGATTTCATTTCTGTATCATAAAATGAAAACAACTGCTTTGTTATGCAATGTGCAATTCAATCATGTAAATCAAAGATTTTCAGTTAGTCAGTATGTCAGATCAGGTTAGATTCTAAGGAAAGCTTTACAACGTAATACATGCATTTTAGCTACTTAATTACAGTTATTGCAATAAGAAATTGTTTTCCACTAATGCTGCACTTATCATGGGCGCCAAACGGAATTTTGACTTATAGAAAAATCTTTGTCAGCACAAAATACAAAGAATTCACTTCGTTTTCTTGATTTTATTCATTTATTGAAACTTGGCTTGGGTTACGACCCAAGTTTTGGCCCAAAACTTGCATTGGTTATACACAAGACAAGTTTTTACCCAACCTTGTGTTGAAAAAGGAAGGCGAAGGACAATTCGATCGTCTTTCCGTCAACTCTGCAAATTTGAATTTTACTTATGCACTGTAGTATACACTATACAAAGACTGAAGGCGTCTCTATCTCCGCATGCATGTTGAGCTTTCGGAAACAACCTATACTTGCCCTCAACGAAGACACCGGACTATTTCTAGACATTAGAAGATAGGGCCTGCCATAGATATCTTTAGTTTAGCGTAGATATTTTTAGTGTTTGACACATGGTCCCTTCATCACTTTGATGATTTTTTTTGCATCAACTTGGTTTAGTTTCATCAATAATCATTTTAGTAATGCTCATCAGAAACTTTTCATGATGATCTTTTCATCGATGATGCAAGTCGAATATGTGGTAGAAGATCCAACTACTCGTACATCGCAAAATTGCACCAAGAATGAATTTTCTTCTTTTTCCAGCCTTCCCTGAGAGTCATATTTAACAGTACAGTAATATATTGATAAACAATCGCTTCAAAAAAATTGTCAAAACGGAAGGATTGAGAGAAAAACAAATGCCTGCTTCCTAACAATTTAAATAATCAGAATTAAACTTTTCAAAATTACAAGACAATTTGAATGGCTATAATAAAATCAAAATATCTTTCGTTCTATGCTAGTATGATGAAGCATGGATTGATATGCATGCTGTTGTGAAGTGCACGTGTATCTAACTTGGGAGAGTGCGGCCACTATTTGTTATTTATTGTAGCAATGACAACGATGAAAGAAACAGAGGTTTTTGAGAAGCCATGAAGTTAAGAAAACTGAACCCAAAACAATATTGAAGGATTGAGCTTGAATATAAAAAAGTTAATAGAACAAATCAGAGTTTCATCAAAGATGAACACAGTTTCCGGCAAGATGTAGATTGCCTCCGTCTACTGCCTGAAAATTAGTTTTTCAACATCCTAAAATTTCACTCCTTGCCGAAAAATCATTCCGCGTGTCTGATTGATGTGAATTTATTCACCTGTTAAATATTTCACCATAATATCCAGCTATAACACCCGCCATGTAAATAGAACATTAAACATTGAGTTACATCGTCAGTTGAAAAATGGTAACAGACCTGTATGATTGCTATTTCATCTTATGTCAAGAATCATCAGCAGGCCAAGGTTACATCCCTCAACTACGACGCAACTCCCTATTCACGTTGCTATCATTCTCGCGCAAATTTTGAAAATCTCTTAATACCTGCAATACAAAAATAAATATATGAAAATAACAAAATTATTTGTAAAAATGAGATTCAACCCTTTTTGGTCTATTTTCAAATGAAACAATGTAAACATCAAAGAAATCGATTTTGTGTAACATCTTGGTTTCGTGACTTTTAGACAACCTTGCTCTGAAGAATTTCTTTCATTGACAGGGGTTTCGGTCAAGAAGTCATTCAAATTGACGGACAGGCTGCTTCAAATTCCTCTACTTCCTCACTATTCATTGGATCTCATTACTTCCGCAAACAGCGGCGTAGAATGGCCTGGCTCTAAATTTACAGTCTTCATCGTTTCCTTTGGACATCGTTTCCTTCCGCGAACAGACGACAGTTTTCTCCATGACAACTGGGTGAGCAGCGACACGTCCATCATCTTGAGTCGGGCATTGGCAGTGAGCCATAGGATTATGGATATCCATGTCGGTAGGGACGGTTTATGGAATCCCTACAGAAATATGACAAACTGGGAGGGATTTTTCGATGGTCAACAATTTAATGACAATCACAAATAATCCGCTAAGTCAGGTGAGAGAGAGGATATTGATGCATGAGATGATATTTCAGTACCGGAAACGTTCTATATATTTCTAAATAATTTATTCTCGCTACTATTTTTCTATCTACATACGCACACTTGAAAACGTTGCCAATCAATGCAAGCAATTGATGAGGGACTGAATGAACGAATAATTATAATTGAGAGAGGGAGGAGAGTGTGTATAAGAGAGAATTGTTTGATGCTGTCCAAACACATGCATACTTTCTAAAAGATATGTTTTGTCTACCATTCAGCTATGTGGTGATTGTCGAAATTTTTTCCACAATGTCAGATTCAAGTTGGAATAAGTTCCATTCTCTACATGTAATAGAAACTGTGGAAAAACCAATCACAGAAATTTTACATAATTCACTATTATAACCAAATGCTTCGTCACCAACATCAGAAATTCCAGAATGACATATTGACTTATAAAATGCACGTGTGATATTTCCAGTGAAGGTGTGAATTCCATACCAATTGCCTGACATGATTTTCAACCCTTTTTGCTCTATTTTCAAATGAAACAATGTAAACATCAAAGAAATCGATTTTGTATAGCATCTTGGTTTACCAAGATGTGTGGTGGTGAGGGTTTGATCCTGCCAATTGACAGAGTCGCGTAAGTGGCTCGTAGCTCAGTTGGTTAGAGCACAGGTCTAGTTAACCTTGGTCGTAGGTTCGAATCCTACCAGCCATACATCTTTTGCATGGCAATCCGATCTATCGTTTATTTAATGTCATTGTTGCTGATTTCAAATGTTAAGTAGTCTTCTCTACACGCCTCCCTGCCCTGTCGAACGAACACGTGCGGCGTAGTCTGAATTCGGATTCAATTATACTCCACTTGAAAATTGATCACCAGTTTGCATCTGGAATCATTAAAAGTTATAGATTGTAATTTTTTGATGATCCGGCCGGTAAAGATCCAACAAATTCATGAATCAGAACTGTCAAGCTAGAAAAGCGATTAGCAACAAAACTAGGCAATGTTTTCAGAATTCAACTGCACAAATATTTACTGAAGTTGTTATGCTCACGGAAATTGAAGTAAAGAGGAACACAGAAATGAGTTATTCGATGAAAATGTAAACTCAATGAAAGTTTGAAAATATGGTGACTTCTTTTGCGGCTGCTTTGAGGTTATATTTGTATGCATTTAATTTTTCTATCTGAAAATGACAGCCATTATCTGAATTCTCACCATGCAAAGATATCATGCGAACATTTTCAAAGTTATTTTTGAAGCCTAAACCTCCGTACCGAGGTGTTCAGTGCATCATGATCCCGGTGAGAATATTACACTGTAAAATGCGAGCTACCAAGTGAAGTGAATTTCGCTGCGCAGCCTGCCCATTAAAAGGTGGCAACAATTATTCCCAAAAAAGATGGCTTGGCTTTCATGGCTACCAGACCATGTTCATCTGGTTGCGACCGACTGAATAAAATTCGACGCTCTCGTAAGTAAAGTTCTGCTAAACTTTAATACGGCCACTAGATCACCTTGAATTTAATTGCCTTATAATGTCTAGTTTACATAGACTGCCTTTACTTTATTTTGAAGAATTGCAAAAATTTGGCCTGAATATATTTATAATGAATCTTAGAAAATAGGCGCAATCATTGCGCAGAACGGCTATGTAGGAGGACTCATATTGTTTGAAAGTGTCGTAGTAATCTCTAACGTTTTCCAGCTTTGCTATAGCACATGATGTCTGATCACATTGCGTATAATGCAAAGAAATCAAAAATATAAATACATCAAAAATGTCAATGTCAGTAACTGTTGCGGCAATCCATTCCTATGACGCCATAATTTATGAGAAATGTCAAAGTTATACAAAACTTGCCTTATGAATCTACCAGAAAACATATTCATTTATTTTACCTAATTGAGATTTTATGCTCGATTGACGTTGAAACTAAACTTTTAGAGATAACTCAAATTCTATGATCATAAAATAATTGCGCATATTTTGTAGTGTTGCACATCCTTTGAAATCCATCATCAGATTGGAGTTGAATGATACGATAGTAAAACCATTGCAAGATTAACCAATAGAATAAATGATGTGCTTATGAAGCGGATGGCAAATGTCAACGTTATTTTTCACGAATAAATGGAAGAAATGAACAATAATAATAAACGTATATATTCTCTTGAGCTGCACATATGTAGATCGTTTAACTTTTTACTGATGAGGAAAAAATATAATTGAATTCGTAAAGTTTTATGGCAAAATTCTAGGAAATGAGTGTGAGGCCTTCAGTATTCAACGATAAGATCACCGAAGAAAATCTGGGCAACGTGCGGCATATATTCTCTTGAATGATAATAAGTACAAGCGATAAAACCGGGTCACTGGGTCAATTGGGTCACTATTTTGCAATGGGTCACCGGGTCAGTATTGAAAATGGTGACCCGGTGCTTTTTTTAACTTCGATGTTTTCATTAACTTATATAGCACCTGTATTTATTTACGTATTTTACGGTGCTTGTTGCTGGATGATTTATGACCAATCCGAAAGACGAAAGCCAATCACACGGTGGGAGAATGTGTGTGAACTTTCAACTGCAAATCGATTAGGAGTGACGCATCCCACGATATACTCCAGCTTCCGCTGTAAACAAGACTAAATGAAAAATAGTCTGTTTTATTCCTTGATTAATAAGTTGGCTATGAAACATTTTGGTCATATCAATAGTTACTTAGTCTATGTGGAGAGCATTAAGTATGGCAATGGTAATAAATGTAGGTGCCAACTGTGATATACGGTAATACAGGACATTATCCATGAGGAAATATTAACAAATGAGACGGAAGATTTTTAATCAAATTAGGAGGCCACACATAATTGTAAGAAGCACAGAATTAGATTCATCGCGCGCGCCGAAGCAGATAAACAAAATATTTAATTCTGTGGTTAGGAGGCTCAACATATCAAGAACTCCATTATAAACCATGAAGTACAACCACAGGGCAATGGGGGTCAGGTCAATGCACGCCGTTTTTTAGCTTCCGCAAATCCGTTTAGGGCAAATTGTGGTCCCTGACATGTAGCTATTGCTCATTATTATTAAGACTATTATAAGTCTGAGCTTATTAAATATGCCCAGATTCAACATGATACTCAAGTAATACAATAAAATTGCAATAGAAATAAAGATATAAGAAAAGATAAATATATAAAGATAAAGTGGAAAATATGATTACAAATGGCCACCTTCACTTCACTAAAGTCTGAATAAAATCATATTTTACAAGTAACTTACCACTTCGTTGACAAATGCACTCACTATTTGAACAAAGAGCCTGGAAAATGCTGTGGAAGGTTTCAACAGTCACTCCGTTGCAATGCGTCGCATATATATATGGCCTATATGCCATATATGTCTATGGAATGATAGATTATAGCAATAACTTAACAGAATCAAATCTCTAAAATTCTGTATACTAAAATATTGTAGCTCAAATATTCTTTGTATGTGAAGCAGATTCAGGCAGCTATCTTGAGGAAAGATTTGAAATTATGTAAAAGCTGAAACCGCACGAAAGTTAATTAACTTTTCAAAAATGTCATGAATGGTCATCGCTACGGTGTAGAACGGCTGACTAATGTTTCGATGCTGACATAAGAACCGCTTGCATTGACGATGATAATGCTTTTCGACATAGACTATCAATATTCAGTTACTCAATGTTCTAAATATACCAGGTACCTAATAATAGTACAGCTTGTAATCAGGGATGGTGATTTTATGCTCAAGCATAAAAAGCATAAAAAGTATATTTCTTCTTTTTAAGAATAAAACGCATATTTTATCTTTTCAGACATAAATGAACATTTTAATAATCTAATTAAGTATTATTTAATCAAGGCGGCGAATTTAGTCAAGTAAAATCACTAAGTTGATTGACGAGGAGCATCAATATGAGGTATTCCTCACGGAAGTACAATCCGAAGACTTTACTTGCCACGCTGCGTGGATAGGGATAATTTGAAAGTTCACCAAATTGTTCGTAGTTCAGTGGTTGCTCTACATGTCGACGAAACTACTGATTCACAACACCGCTATGTGTTCTCTATCCTCTGTTCTGTGCTCAGTGTGAATTATGCTGATATCTAATTAAATTATACATTTCTTAGCGGTAGTACAAATTGCCTCTGAGACTCATAGAGTCATAGTCATATCACATGGCAATTGACTTAAATTACGATATTATCTTATTATCACGATGACATATTTAATACAATATACGCATGAATATACGTTTTACACCAGCTACGTATGATTTCGACATAATTTTTGAGCATAAAAGCATACAATTTTAAGCACAAATTGTCTCTCTCAGAAGCATAAAATCACCATCCCTGCTTGTAATGTTTCGCATAAGATCTAATAGCGACTTTCATTCATCTTTTCATATTAAGCAAATACACAGGAATGCAATGCTTGCACATTTTGAATCCAAATCTACTGATCACATACCAAAATTGTTTCAGCACAAATCTGGTATTTGTGCGAAAGACATGCTAAACCTTGATAGATTCATCACAGATAACCTTGTCTTTATCGCTACAGTAGTGAAACTTTCAATACGAAATCTTCGATTTGTATTTATGCTATTTAAACAATTGATTCATTCTAAAATATGATATCATATTTTTGGTTTGTTAGTCTTCACAAGATTGACTGATAATTTCAGGAAGTATCTACAAATGGCATGAGGTAGAGTATTGACTTGTAAATAAATTTGCAAATCTGTAAATGTCAAAACATTGAGTAAGTATTTTTAGGTAGAGTAAAAACTCATTACTGATTTCATCGCCAATGTGATGGCAGCTTCGATGGACCATGACCTTTACTCAGCTGTATTCAAATGGATGGTTGATAATGATGGTAGACCGGCTTGCTGAAGAGACAAGGCGTTAGATACGATCTGGTAGGCTTTAAGGTCTCAAACACGTAATGATGTGGCAAACAGCGTCGGCTGTGTGTACTGAAGACAAGTAAGTCGAAGAAGACACGCAGATCGGATGCCTTTGAACTTGAAGCTTCTGAGGAAAATCAAGCTCAACCAAATTTGGGCCTTATCGTCAACAGTTTCAAGGAGGCCAGAACGCCATAGGATTAAGACGTCAGGATGTTAAAACAGTCTTGACTATATTGATATAATGATGCAATAATATAATAATAAAATAACATAATGATATAATCTGTTGTATAATACAGATTATGTATCTTATATTACATTGTTTTATTTTTTATATAAATTGTTTATGAATTAATTATCAAATTCGAAGACAAAAATTGGGAAAAGACACCTTTAGTCCGGCAGCATGGTGATATTTATCCAACAGCTTGTTGCAATAATGTCATCCATCACACTGACAAATCACCAGAACCTACCGACAACGCTTTTGGGCAATATTGAAATTGACAGCGGCAAAAACGTTTATCGGTGGCGCATGGTGTCTAATTGATGCATAGTCACATAATAATAATGCATAATTCATAGCATAAGCGTTTAGACTATCTGTGTGTCATTCTTTTCATTGCAAAGTATAGCTTCATCCATTGAATCAATTGAATTAGTGCCCTCGTCTTATATTTATAAAAGCAGTTGTAAAGTGGTGTAATATGCATATCGCCTTAAAATCTTGTTTGCAAATGGCATTCCTAATGATATTACTTTGAATGAATTTCTCTCCTTCTTAAATGTTTCGATTATAAATGGTTAAATGCTAGTCATGTATCCTATGAGTATCTAATTGCGAAATACCGTACATATCAAGGGGTTTTAAATGATTTCAAAGAGGAAAATCCTTTGTTGATTTTTGAAACTTTTCGTTTGAATCACGACCGAATGGGCTCTTATGAAATTATTCATTGATGATGTGTCAAACTGGTATTGCGACCAGCAACAAAGCAACTTGAGGTTATGAATAATTAACTGTCCAAATATTTGCTTAAGTTATCAAACTCACAACACCTGACGATGAAATGAGAGATTCGATTATAAAGTAAACTTGACACGAAATTTGAAGAAATGTTTATTCCTCTTGCGGCTACTTTGATATCCTATTTGGGAAAACAATTTTCTTTCAAATTTTCTGCGAATGTTAAAAATTATAACAATCAGTAAGTTCATCTCAAACATTTTTCTGAAGATGATACGAGCATCCAAAACATTTCGTTTATCCTCTAAGTTAAGCCAGTCCTCTGCCACCGGTCCGAAGGATCATGGAGAGAGCTGATTTCCCCTCCCAAGTACCTTCATCACCCGAGCAATCGTCTGACATAGTTCATGTATGTGGAATTCATCCATCATGCAAAATATGCGCTAATCCCTCACTCTGTATACAAAGGGAACGTTAATTCAATTAGGGAAGGTTAATTACGACTTCGAACTACCTGATATCTATTATGGTTTGCTATGCATTTCTTAAAACCCTTTGCCCAGTGCATTTTTAGTGAGTTTTTACTGGTGGGCCCACTTTAGTTTCAGTGCACTTAAACGCATAAGTTTACATCATGGTGCGGATTATATGCCTACCATCATGTACACCACTTCTTTGGAGACGCATGGACATAAAGAAAAAGTCGTCATGCTTGTTTTTATATTTCATGTATTTTCTCATCCTTTGCACCCGTGTGAATATGCAGTTTATTTCATTAGCACATAAGATGCCTTCATCTCTCATGCTTATTCTGTTATTTTAGAAATTAATTGTGATAATTCTAATGTTTCTTATGAGTTTCTTAGGAGAAAGAAAGAGGCTATTTCGGTTATTGTAATTATCGTTGAAACTATTTTGATAATTCCTAATCTAAAAGCTAATTCTATTGTAATCTACAAAAAGAGAGGTTAAAGTTTTGCAAGCAAACTGCATAATGTGCACACGTACAGTTCTTCAATTTGCCCAATGTTTTTGAAGTAATCACGAAAATTCATTCGATATTCTGAGATAAAATTCTCTCTCATCTCTCTGTCTATGTGAGTGACTACCCTTGCGGACGCATCCGCAATTTCCTTGACCCCTTCCTCCATGCACGTCCGCAAATGTCTGCACTTGCCAACTCTGCCTCACGCTGCGGATGTTCTTTGCGGATGGCCCATATGTGCTGTTCTATTGGAATAGACGATGGAAAATGTTGGAATAAAAATCAATGCAACAAAAAAGACCTAAAAAAATAAAAGCCACGTTGTTTGTTTCAAAGGACTTCAAAAGCATGTTATCAAAACCTGGAATTGAGAGAATCATAGGTCACACAGATCTGATACATTTTGTTTACAGCACTATTTCTTAATCTTAACATATATCCGAATTATTCAAAGGTGATTAAATCCGCGGATTTTAGTTTCTGAAATGGCAATCCTGTTCATTAGTGGAACTCTTCCGCATTCCCACTAAAGAGGAACGCCCGAACGGTTCGGGACCGACGCTTCTCACATCGAAGTCAATTGCACCTGCTAAAAGGTCATTTAACGCAGCGAACGGATTCTAGAGTCGTTGAGGGAGTTACCCCATACCGTGTTGAACCACCGACTTTGAGTGTGAATCAATTTCATTAAAAATATTAATTGCCATCTAGAATCAAATGAAAATAGAAGTATTACACAGGAGTTAGGAGAAATCAAAATTCTGTTAGCGGGTGAGCGTAACCGAAGGTAAATACATGTACATCTTGTGATATATTCGTCAGTTGCAAACATTAAAGGAGATATTAGAAAAGCGAATCGGATGACAGACTATTGTGTATTAACTATTGTGTAATTTCTCATTGGTTGAGTCATTTCTCATTAGTGAACTGGACACATGGTCCATGTTTTCGGTCGAATGGATATGTAAAACGCAAGAAGCTGATTTTTATTGCTGTTGTCTTCGTATAGAGTTGATGGATAACACCTGCTTTCAAGCACATCATGATATGAGTGCCATGGCACAGCAGGCGAGCAGCGTCCGCTCGTATTCAAAGAGATGATAAACCATTAAGCGAGGCTGTAAAGTGATGGAAAAATTCTTAGTTCCATGTCTTTATGCGATTAACTGAAGTCAGTGAAGTAAGTAGAAGCAAGACATCGCATAAGTTGACGAGCTTCTGCACTAGAGAAAATGGCTTTTAGAGATTAATGATTCAGATTTCCGCATTTCATTCTTTTCTATAGTTTAGTGGCTTTCTTTTATTGAATCATGTAATAAACGCAAGGGCATGGACCCACCACTGACTCGAAAAATCGAAAACGGGTGAGCCCTTTTAACGGGACTGCTGGGCCCACCAGTTACTATGTAAAAAAGTGCCATGCCTTTGGCTGTGGTGCTTGTTTCATATACCTACCAAATTTCACTCAGCCCGAGTTAACTCGTGTCGAGACGGCAAGACCATATCACTGAACCAATTTAGGTAATTCTCTCTGTCTCTGAAGGGTTTAAGTCACTTCATACTAAACACGAGTTAAGTCGGTATTCGTGAAATTGAAATACCCCAACTGCTCGAGTTAACTCGGGATTCATGAACAGTGGAAGGGAAAACTGCATCTGTCAGTGACAGCTGCCTGTCCTACCGAAACGAGTTAACTCGGGCTCAGTTTCCTGCTGTACTCCATTGTTACCGTCACCAGTCAACTGCTGATAACGCTCGATACGAGTTAACTGGGGCGTTAAAGCAATAATCACAGCAACGATGCATCGTTTCAAGCCGATTTTACTGTCTCAATTGCTTCGCATGTTAACCATAGAGATGCGACGTGGCTATGGTCAATAAACACATCGTCAAGGCAGAGTGATTTTTTTTAATTTAAAATTATATGCAAATTATACAAATGGGCGCCAGAAAGGCGAATAAGAAATCAATATGATTAATCATCGCTGATAAATCTGATAGCTTACACAGATAGGACTATTATGATGTTTGAAAATAATAACGCTCGTGGTTGACACAGATAGGCGTCCGCTTCCTTAGGAGAACGCATGTACTGAACGAACATGAAGAGATATTTTAATGCCATAGAAACAATTATGATGAAACCAGCTGCCGAGTTCTGCACACAGCCCACAAAATATTTAATTCTGTGAGACAACCCCCTTTCAATCATCAAAGTCGCTGTTCATCTTCTTTTATTTATAGCATATTTCTTTGAAATACGCATGTTACGTGATAAATGACTCGATTGAGAATATAAATGGCTAGGTTTCCGAATTTCAACCAAACGAACATTCTGCCAGTTGAATCCGTTGTCGAGACATTTATGTATAACAAATGTATTTTACTGTCATATTCAAGCTTATAGAATATTGCCATTGTCCCGATTTCCCTTTCATAAAAAGCTGTGTGTCGTATACTGCTGATATTATCTTGGAAAGTTTGAATTTTAAGCATTTCCTAGTGCCAATGCTCTTAACATATCAAACGCGGTAGATGACTGAACGATTCACACTTTTCCGATTTTGAGATTGCAATGCATTTATCTAATACAACTGCAATAAGAAGTACAACTGCCAAACTGCCAGTAACTTTAAATAGAGCTGTAGCAACTGGAAAGCGAAGTTTGAAATAATGGCTAATAAGAATACGGGCGCATAATGATGATAGTCAAGTTTCACAAACAGTATGTACACATGACTGCCAGAGGCATGAACGGACAAGAGAGTAATGGTGAATGTAATTCGATAATGCAATATTCTAAATTTCAATAATTGAAATGTATAACTATTGAAATCAAGCAAATTGTATGTGTTTTTTTAATCAATTGTCAATTTTTCCTTTCTTGGTTACGTGTCCATTTCAATTGTCAAAACAATGAGGTTCATGTACTTACGATGAAGAAGTTCCGTGCTTACACTAGTACTATATATAGCACTATGTAATCTATGATATAAGTATTATATTGAAAAATAAATTACAATGGAAATGTCCATACTGGGAGTTTTAAAAAAGTTAAAAATAAGTTTTAAAGAATGTATTAAGTATACATTAAAGTATGCTAGGCTCGCTCAATATCTCCATATCACATTATTAATTCAGACTCCTACCATTTAAATATACGATTTTTCTGTCCCTACATCGTACATGTGCATCACGAATAATATTCTCAACGTAATGTGCATCCAGGAAAATAGCGACAATATTTTTCGATGCCACGGTTAAATCTCTGCAGTTCACATCAATTTCTGTTTTTTGATCTCCAACCACCGCTGAGTGCAAATGCGTGTTCGTGTATTCATAAATCTGGTGCGCGCCAATCGTGATGGACAACAATTTCTTGTAACAGAAAGCATGGCATTATCATAACAAAACAGTAGGCATCTAATAAATTACACACATCTTACAAAACACAGCATTTTCTTTCCTATAAACATTGCTACGAATATCTTGCAGTTAAATTTAGGTGAAGTTTATGTGAAGCAAATTAAAGTTATAAGCTTTCTCTTCATTATGACCATAGAATATACTGTTTACAATAGAGGAAGCCCCACATGTGAGTGATGCATTTTTGACAATATCCCTGATAGCATGTGATCAATACACGTTACCTGGGCGCTGTGGAGGTGCAACCTTTGCTAGATTCAAACGTGATCCAAGAATCATATTTTAAGACAGAAAAGCTTCTGTTATTTTCACTTTTCTACCACTGCAAAGGCTTGAAATCATTCGGAACTGTCATGCTAATTTTGTGGTGAGTGATTGCTCAATGGTACCGGCCTTTGATTCAAAACCGGTTAACATGAATTCAATATCGATTAGAATATCATCTGCTATCTTATTTACATTGTACTTCATATGCCAAGATATGCGAACTTCTGATCATCGTAGTCTCTGCATAGATGTCTGATTAATGCCTCTTTTCTTCCACGAGCTTTGACTTGTTGTACACTTAATTTACTTTGACTATAACATGAAATGTAGTTGTGAATTTTGATTTTCGGACGGACGTCAACCTAGTCCGGCATCCAGAACGAGTGAACGAGCTTCTGCAGGGAACGAGGCCGAACATGAAACTTTCACAGTATGATGTACACCATATGGCTGTCACGAATCTGCGCGTCTGCCGAGTTCTACCCGGTTCCTCTTCATGTCAGATAGGATTAAAGAAAACTTGATGTTAATCCAATGAGGCAAAGATTGAAGTTTTACGTTAAAATGAAATTGTCTATGTTTTCTCTCACTAAGTGAAAAGTACAAAGTGTATGACCGTAATTTTTGACATGGCAATGTCTTCAGGTCATTTCTTATCATGTTCATGAACATGTATCTATCTATAGAGCTAAACACATTCAGATTTGGCAAACCTCTTACTATCGCCAAACAGGAGCATTTTGACCAATTTGGTCCATATTTAGCCTCATTCTCGCATACATCGCCAATCAGAGACATGACTGCAGCACAAAACATAGTAGGAAATGACCTGAAGACACTACATGTCAAAAAAAAGTCTCTTGACTTAGTGCTTTTCACTTAATAATAAGAGAAAACATAGAAAATTTCATTTTCACCAAAATCTTTAATCTGCGTTCCTTTGGTTTTTCCCATGTGTTTTTCTTTGTTCCTGTCTGACATGAGGAGAAGCCTTCTAGTAGAACTCAGCAGACGCGCAGAGTTGTAGTGGACATAGGGTGCATATTATCATGTGAAAGTCTTCTTCATTTCGGCATCGTTCCCTGCAGAAACTCGTTATGGCTTCCGAAATAACAGCAGTGCCAATCAAATATAGTGTCAGTGTGCTATTGGTACGGTTCTTCAAATGTTGATAACCGAAATAAACAAATCTGATGTATACTTAGAGTAGGCTTACCTATATTACTAAATACAATTACATTTTCAGCAAATTAGGATCATGTCATGTCCTGCAAAATAGTAATCTCCAAGCTCAAACTACATGACACACGCCGAACAGCACCAAGTGAAAAAATAGCAAATCACGAAATAATTGTGCAATCTCAGCAATTGATGCGATGTCAACATTAGTGATATCTATAATTGCCAAAATAATTTCATCTATTTGTCAAATTTCTGTTATCTTTCTCACTTCAAAGATGGCTGTTCAATAAAAGCGTGAAACCGTGGTAGTAGACATACGCATCTTTTCCATTGTCAAACAAATCAAAAATTTCCTATTGCTTATATTTCTGTAAGATAGTAGTGCCATGTTATTTAATTTCTTTCCTAGAGTAAAAACTTGCAAAACTGCTTTTGTGACAAATTGACAAATTGAAGTCGATATATATTTCCGCCACTCTTGTTGTAACTAAGAAAATTGTTCACTAACAATCATTAAAGCCTCAAATTATCAGTTCCACGGATGCAATTTTACATCATTTCGAATTCATCCACACGCTTCTTTGTATTGCCCTTGCGCACTTCTCGAAGCGTCTTGAATTTATCTCTTCCTTGGCGAATGTTTTCTTCGTGAACGTAATCGATTTGCTGCATCTGTAAATAAATACATAATAATAATATTCGAGTTTGTTGGTGTGGACTGCTAGCTACCAATCTATCCCCTTGATGTGCATGTGCTGAGAAAGTTTTTCACGACATATGTATCAATTAAAACTACGGCTATGTGATTGAATCAACCGGTAATCTGGTGTTGATTGTCCGTATATTCTTATTATGTGTTAGAACACAGTATAGAACAACTATTTCACTGATATGCCTCTGAATAAGCTAATTTTTGGTATTTACAATACAAGCACTTCCACATTCAGAACTTGGTGAAAAAAAGAGGAAATTTTGTTTTGAAGCAGAACACCTGTCAGTTTGTGCACTCATCAGTAAACAGTCATTTTATTCTATTCACGGGCGCATGCCAGCTGCTGAAGAACTGACGGTCTTTAAAAGACTATAAGTTATCTGGTTTTATGAATTATTCGCTGAAACTACCGAAAAAGACTCGTCTTTCATTGGAGATTTTATGAGACATAATGAATAATCAGAAAGTGAAAACATGATAGATAGCAGACCTTTATTTATGAAATATAACATCTTTCAAATGTCCTCCACCGTTTACATGGCATTGTTCAATACGTGTCTTGAAGTTCTCCATTACGGTGAGAAGCATGTGTGGAGTTATCAACGCGATTTCACGCTCAATATTCATCTTGAGCGTCTGAATGTTCATTGGGTCTGGGGTATAGACACGGTCTTTAAGGTAGTCCCAGAGCCAAAAGTCTGGAGCAGAAAGGTCTGGTGAACGAGCAGGCCAGGTTATTGTTCCGAATCGCGAAATCAATCGATTGGGAAATCTTTCACGCAGAATGGTCATAGTTTCACGAGCGGTGTGAGGAGTCGCACCATCCTGTTTAAACCAGAGTTCATCACTGTCCACTTGAGGGAAGAACCAATCGACAAGCATGTGTCTATAGGCGTTTCCATCAATTGAACCATCGAAGAAATATGGGCCGTAAATCCTTTGTGAGGACAATCCACACCATACTGATGCACGCTCCGGATGAAGTGGCTTCTCGATCATCAGCTGAGGTTGTTGCGTACCCCAAAACCTGTAGTTCTGTTTATTGATGAATCCTGACAAGTTGAAATGGGCTTCATCAGACATGATCAATTTGTGAGTAAGATAATTTTGAGTCCAAAAAGCAGCACAGAAGGCCAGCCGCGTTTCCTGATCCGTAGGTTTCAATTCTTGAACGATTTGGATTTTGTACGGGAAAAGGTTTAAATCGGCAGTCAAAATTTTCTGAAGCGATGATTTCTTGATGTCCAATTCTCGTGACCTTCTTCGTATTGAGGCGTTTGTGTCTCTCTGCACACTACGCATTACTCGCCCCACGTTCTCTTCATTTCGAACGGAAGTTAGTCGCCCACTTCTTTCCGATTCATGAACTGATCCAGTTTCTTGGAAACGTTTCACAATTGCTTTAATCGTGTTTGCTGCAGGTGGGTCTCTTACTCCAAAATGGGAACAATACTTCCTTTGGGTCATTATCACGGACTTTCCCGATTCAAGAAACAGCTCGACAACTTTTATTCGTTGTTCTAAACTTAATCCTTGAGACATTTGATTTTTGTGTTATCCGCACACTTACAATAAGTTTTTCTAACAACGATCTGACCTGCGCTAATGAGTGATTGTCATTGTGACTGGCAGACACTGTCGGCATAGAAAGTGAATTCGGACATCGATAACAATTGAATTGACACGTAAATTTCCGTTAATAACACTGGACATGCTTATCAATGGCGAAGAAGAATGTTTTCTAAAATGCTCTTTCCGTACATAATCCAAATCTATTGAGAGCTTCTAACTATCGTCAGTAACTTATCGCAAACTTTCAAAAAAAAGTCATAAAAATAACTTTTTATAAATAAACTTATGTTCGATATCTGATAACTTTCCTGAATTTTCTTCCTCACATAAAATCTCCAAGAAAAGAGGTGTCGTTTCCTGTAGTATCAGCCAATAACTACTTAAAACAAAGAAGTAATAGCATATTAAAAACCGTCAGTAAATTATTGGACACCCTGTAGATTGACCACAGTAACATAGTTCACCAGTTTGCGAGTCAGGCGATGCATTTTAAAGTTAGTTAAAAGAGTTTCTGACTCGATATAATTTATTGGTCAAAATCAAAAAGTAGCAAGTTGCACGTAGCACAGCGTGACCGGCCTTCGGCGTCCAGCGCCTTCTTAACGGTCGATGGTCAAATGGCGGTCAGCATACTTGGTGTGAAGATTTATAAAGAAGTGAATGATATTAAGAATTGCGTTGCTTGTTGAATGTGTGGTGATCAAAGTGAGAGGGCAGACTGTAGCAAGGTAATTCATGTCTTCCATTGATTGTTGGCTTCAAGTGTGCGATAGCTTTTGCTTCAGTGAATGTTGTGTCTGACGAACAGTGATTGCTAAGGTGATGAATACTCGAGACTTTTATTAAAGATTCTTTTAATAGCCTTCATAGGGTTTCAGATCTTTGCACGGATTCTATAATGAAGAACATCAAAAAAGCGAAAGAGATGTATCTTTGGTAAGTAGAATCTACAAAGGACAGCAGATGATCATACAGTGAGTTATCGGTAATGTTTCTAAAATGACGTAAATGTACATGTGCTACTTTACAGATTGATGTTTTTCCCACAGTTTTCATACGGAGAGCTCTAAAAAGCAGCAAATTTCATGCAATTGAAAACAGCATCCTTCGAGCAGGTTATGGATCAAACCTGCCACTGAGAAAAAGGGAGAGATTGTTTAAGAGGAAAATGAATATTGAGCTCCCACTCTTCCTCAGTCATTTTTACAAAATGACACATCATAGAAAGGACTATTACAAAAACGGCTTAGGAAAAAATCAAATGAGCAATGGAATCATAAAAAATTGTCATAGAAATGGAAGTTTACATAAATATTTTGAGATCTTCACAAACAGCTAGGGGATTGTGGATTATAGATTGGGGATCGTTGGAGCACATGTTGTATAAGTCCAAAGGAGAAATCTGTCATTAGCTGGCTGGTAAATTTCAGTTCTTCCTTCTTTCTCTCCATTTCATTGCCGCTTAACTTCTTCAACACTGTCACTTTAATATCTTACAGTGAATGTTGATGTTGAATGCAATGATAAGGGACCACTTCATCTTCCTTACAATGTGTTGGAATAATTCGTATTGTTTTCATAACTTCTGAAGATGTGTGCAAGCTTTTTTTGCTAAATTAGAAATTATTCTATTAAAATCCTAATCGATTTTCAAGGATTTTTCCGTTTAACGGGCAACGTGCATATAACCACAAGAAGTTTTCACGTTGTGACTTTCAGGACCATAAAGATGGCTAACACTTCAATTCCTATTTGCGTGCATTGTATGATACCTTTTTTCTACAGGTATCGAGCAGCAGATCATGCAGCAGATGGTCATTACGACGACAGCTACAAGAAATGCTCAAGCACAAGCTCCTCTTGGCGTGCGTACGCAGCTAGTTCACGCGTGGGCAGTTGGTGACGTCATATGTGAGTCATCATTGTGGACAGCATGAGTTTCTCAGCATTTTCTAAGATACTCATGTAATTAGTACTATGATCCCCTTCGATTTCCTGCAATATCCGTAAAGCTGTTATGGTACTGGCGGAGTAAAACTAGAAAAGAGTCGAGAACACTGCAGTTGCACATAAATTCGTGTTAAATGACACGAAATTATTGAGTTCTATGACTGAAGATGTACAGTGTAGGAACATCAAACGCGAGAAAAGCACGAATAAATTTAAACAGATAGCTTTCTTAGTGTTCTGCACAAATGGTAATTAAAATTTTGTAAAGGTAAAATTCTCCATAAAAGTAATATTCCATTGCGGCATTCAGGTAGGTGAGGCCGAATATGGGCAGCCTATTCTTTTACGACAAAAGTAAATTCTTTTCAACCCCAAATATCTCGCAGGACAAGAGGAGTGTATCAAACTCTCTAAAAAAGATTAGAGGTTCCAGGATTCATTTCAAAAAAAATCAGGAGCATTTTTTTAAAAAGTATCAAAATACCCATATCACCCCATCATAGGGGTACCTAATAGACAGCGACTTGCGGCTATTTCAGTTTAGCATACATTTTGACATTCTTAACTTTGTTGATCAGCAGCTTTACATCAATGTTCATCAATTGTTTATTAAGCATGTTTGGACTCATCACAGGAAACTATAATGGATAATGTCCATATGGGCTTGATAAGGGATTGAAGTAAAAGTTTCATTTGCAAAAATCTAAAAATTCATCAATCATCATTTCAGGCAGTCTCTCGGCACTCATCTCTCTCGTGCACATTGAAATGCCATTCTTCATGACACATTGCTAATGTGACCATTTTTTACATTTGATGTACAAATCAATCATTAATGATTCACTTGTCTATCGCCACATAGCATAGAAATAACACATGCGGCATGCTTATACATATAACAAAAGCTAATTGCTAGTGGAAAGGACGCCAAACTCTATAGCAAGCTGGCTTAAGTGGCAATCGCTTAAGTGGACGTTTTAACTGATTCTAATATCAGAATCAAGCTAACAACTGCTGAGGGAGCATGAAAGAAGAATTCATCACATTGTTTCCTATTTTACTTTCTAAACGAAAATTGATATCGTGCGTCTCTCTCTTTGTGACAAATTGCATGCATGGCTCTTTTCTCTTTCCCTATTGTCCTTACAACGTTTTGCACTAATTGCTTCATTTTTGTCGCTCTAAAAATCTTTGATAGTTTTTTGGGCATTTTTTGTAAAGGTACTATGCCAAGAAAGTGACTGCAGGTGGCTACAAGCTTACAAGCCGCTAGTCTGCAGAATACTATAGCGGCTATACTTATTACATCACTGACGTAATATCATAGCCAACGTGTCCATTAGCAAGTTCAGTTCTCGACATAAAAAGTAGCTATAATTGACCAAAGACGGTGGATCTATGTAATATACCGTTATTACAATCTGCGGTGCATGTATGTTATTTGAATAAAAGTGTCTCATTGTCTACGCAGTATAAGCTTGTTGGGTCGGAGTATGGATCAATTAGGATTGTGTTTAGACCACAACCACATAGTTGATCTGAACTTCGGCCGGCAAAATTGGGCTGTAGGCTCTTAAGAATTTTGATATTTTGACTGGGGTACTCAGATTTCCCAAGTTCTATTGCATCCCTGTATGTTATTCACTGTGTTCCGTATAGCCTAAAAGACCTCAGGATGCAGTACGATATCAAAGCTACTTACGAAATCGATTTACAATACTACAATAACAACATGTGCGAAAGCACTGTTGTTCGTGTTCATACGCTACGAAAGCAATTGGCTTTCCCGCTTGATAATCAAATGGGCAAGCCAATCGCTTTCATAGTGTGTGAACACGAGCATCAGTGCCTTCGCACATATTGCTATTCTCGTTTTGTACATGCAGCTTTGTAGTCAAAATCAGCCAGCTTTCGTACTCTACAGGTTACAGTGTAGATTTAGAAGGAATATCATTTCTGGTAACCAAAAGCTATGCATATTCTAGTAGAACTTGTTTTCTCTTCGTAGCGTAAAGATGCTCCTGGATGACTTTTTTCATGATGCGCATAATACTGTATAAAGGCATACATTAGTTTTGCTATTCGTATCCATCGTTAAATGATAAGGGCCTTTATGGAATTGCAAAAGATATTACAGAAGATAAAAAGTAGCATTTTCAAAATATTGATTTTCAATTAGTTACACAATATCTTTAGAATTGAAATTAATAATGCTCCTATTTTATTCACATTGATTTTTATACTAACCTTAGTAGTATCTCGAGATCCTTTCAGTTCAACAGATAATGATAGGAGCTGTTCTTGTAGCCTTTGATTTTGTTCCATCAAAGTTTTCCGCTCTTCATCAGCACGACTGTGTTTTTCGTCAACCACGGCAAGTTCAACGTCATGATGGAATGTCTCTTCGTCTATGTGCTCTTCCTTCACCAAGGCAGCCATTTCCAGTTCTCGAGCGCGTGCTTCAAGTTCTTCGCGCTCTCTTCTGGCTGTTATCAGTTCTTCCCGAATCCTTGTCATCTAGAAGCAAAATAAAATATAGATGTAAATATAAGATAAACATTCAAAAACTTTAAATCAGTGTGCAGTTCAACAAAAGATGCTCAGGGATTAGAAAGCGAAAGTGTGGACATGCTCTAGTCAACTGAGAGAGTGCGTTCGACAGTGCAACTCACTTGCTCCTTGGTATCAGAAAGTTTGATACGTAAGCGTCCTTCCTGATTTGTAAAGATGAAAGCGATGATAACATGTCAATGAGCGTGTATGTGGACATGAAGTTGATTAAAACAGAAAAGCAATGGAAACGGATTATTTTGTATTTCTAAATGTCAGCATAATGAAGCAAAAAAGCTCTCTGTCTAATCAAGGCACCCGATGGAACTGTGATCTGTCCCGAATAAGTAAACAACTAGTGCTTCACCTCCAGCATATTGCACTAAAACGGATAGTACGTGTCAGCAATTGCCATTTTTTGTTTATTAATCAAGACTAAAATATGAAGCAGACATGGTTATTGTAAATGAAAAAGTTACATCGTATCTTTAATTCATCTTCCGTTGTATTCTGAACTATTCAGGCCATTCTTTCAAGTTGATTCCCATCAATATTTCTACGAAGAATCCCTCTCCAGATGCTCTGACTTCAACATTCCTGAAAGCAATTCTCTTTCACTTGATTATTCGAAGAACATCTACTAAAATCGAGGAGTATTCGATCTTCAATACTATTCCTAGTCTTACTTGGCAAATGGGATGAAGTCCGTGTTCAAGAACAAGGTCATTTATGCCATCTGATGAGAGTACGAATCAACCTGTGCGTCCTCCATTTCATCCAAAGCCCACTTACTGATGAACAGATTGAGCAGATGAACAAGCTTTCCATAGAGGAGGTTCAATGTGTTCTAGAACAGATTAACTTTATCTGAAAAATGTTCAATAATTGCACGTAGGTTTCCTGCAGTGCTTCTAAAATTTAAGTTAAGTAAAGAAGGAAACATTGAATATTCATTCCGGCATTCTTATTCTGATACTAATTTCAAAACTTTTGTTTATTCATATGTTATTCGTTTCCTGTTCCTTCTCTATCTATCTATCTGATATTTGGAAAGACTGTCGTAAAAGCAAATATGTGCATATTTATATGTGAATTTTGATAAGAACATCAGCAGTTTCAGCACATTATAGCCACATGCACAGCAGCTCGGATTGACTCCTTTCATGCACCAATAGCAATACCATATTGTTTAAGAACAGATGCATAGCTGAAACCAGAGCATGACCCACGACCTACGTGACCGACATCACATGTGACCCACCTGATCCACCGACTTTCACGAACCCACGATTCTTGTGATCCACACTGCCCCATGACGCACCACTCTTTTTACCCACTTGACCGACCTGAACCACATGCTGTAAGCCTGAATAATGTGAGCACAATTTCCTGTTCTGGTATCAATTTTAGCTTTACATTCAATAAGTTTTTAGGTATAGGCAGAGGCCCTATAGAATCAAAATTGCTACCAGTGATCAATAGACATGTAGCCTTATCAAAATAGTCTTACTATCAAAGTGTATGCTTTAAAAAGATTATAGATAATTATATTTCTTGCTGTAATTCTTATCCATCATTTTTTAGTGCAGCTTATTTAACTCGTAGAACGTTTCGGATCGAAACTGCATCAGGGCGGTCGAAAGTCAATAATGCTCGACAAAAGCCCCCCCCCGTACATCCGCAACCATTACCTCTTTCAGTGAGACTGACTGACTCATTTTTCATGAATGATAACAATACGAATAAATGAAGTCTACTGTTTTTGAGATTGTCAAAATTGTCATGGGTCAAACTGGTCGGAAAAGGGTCATCAAAACTTGACCCATGAGCCATGTGACCCGCTTCCCCGTCGGATTGAAATTTCCATTGTAAAGTGGCCTTGGATCAATTTTTGAAACATCATAAATTAGGAATCCAAATATCTGTAAAATGGTTCTTTGATGCAAAATCTTAATTATTTCGACCAGCTCTGACGATGACCAAGGATGTGGTCGAAATGCATGTATATTGAGGTTTGTAACAAAAGAAGGAACATTTTACAAATGGTTGGATTCCTAATTTATGATGCAGAGTATTTTGAAATTTTCATTGGTTTCATATTCAACAGATTATCATGGCTAGTATATCCTGAAGAAGCTCTCGGAAGTCTAAAAATATCAAAGTCATATATTGATAGGTCTTCAAACAGCTAGACTTGAGTTACCTGAATTTTCTGATGCATTAGATTAACATCAAGCAGAATAGAGGATAAATACATTAATTGACCAATTAGATGAATTTTCTTCGTTCGTTATGTAATGAATGACGAAATCAATTTGATCAAATTAGTTATTACGCAATCACTTTCCTTAATAGTTCTATCTACGCCTTCGTCACCCAATAATCAAAATTTCTCGCTCCATTGACATCATTGGCAGAAAATAGAACGATCGAGAACCATCTCATTTATATAAAGAGTTCTGGGAAAGTTGTACGACGCCATTACCACTGTCCAGGCGACATTACCACAATCTGAGAGACGCCAAAGGACGAATTGAAAAATGCAATCATATAAAGCCGCGATACATTTGCGCGAGACGAGGCTCGATTCTAAAAAGCTCTTCCCTTTGTCCTCAGCGACCGTCGACGGGAGAGCTACTCTTAAATGGCTAGCCTTTCGCTTCAAACAGTCGCCTGTATTTTTTGCGATGTCCCATCTATGAAACCAATTTTAATTTTCGGACGTTATTTACTGGAAAAATCGACGACTTCCGGTCGACAAAAGGATTGACTGGAGACTGTTCTTAGTCGCCATTGAGTCGGAACCAGGAAAGTTTAGGTCAAAAGTTGAAAATAGGTGAAGGATCAGGATCGTAAATAAAATGGCTTATCAGAAATTGTCGTGTAGACGAAGCGATGACTGATGGCATCGGTAACAATGCTAGATCCATTGAGCTAGACAGAGTGTTTCTTTATCGATAAGAAGATCGGATTGACACCCATCAATCTTATTAAGCAACGATCATGGCGACATACTCAGATCTGATAACGATGACATTGACGCAAAATACGACATTTTCATTCAAAATGCTGTAGATTAGATTGAGCATTCGATACATCCGGACGTTTGGCAGCTTTATTCCATTCATGTTCAAGCAATGAGGTTGCAACAAGAGATCAATACAATGATTTTGATGATTAGACAGTACGAATTGTAAACTTTAAAGAGAGAAATGTCGCAAAATTCATTCGTTTATTTAAGCAAGCCAGATGTTATCAGTTCAATTACCTAAAGTCGGCAAACATGGCACCTTACCACTTCCTAAAGCGACACGTGTGGCGTCAATCAAATAAAGCACTCGAAGGATTTTGTCAAAAGGAGCTTAGTGAACCGCATTTCATAGATAATTAAATTTAAATTTTCTCGTATTTGAAATTATTGCATAATAGCCTACTCTCATGATACTGCAAGTTTACTTACTAAGTTTTATCATAGCAAATTTCTTATGCTTGTGCATCATTTTTGTTTACCATGATATATGCGTTAAGCACAGTATTTCATGACTATTTGTCGAAATTTCACTAAATATGCGAATTGATAATTACAAAGTTGCCCGGGTATGGCTGCAACTTTAGATAGGGATTTGTGTGAACACTGAGAGATGTGAACTACTTAATAACACTATTTGATGAGTACATTTCTTGAGGCATTCTTGACTTGTAAACTTGATTTTATCTTTTAACGGTGATGATTTGTACATCAATATCTTATGTCTGTTCGCTTTTCAATCATGCTTTGAAATAAACATTTTATTATTAATATTATTACTAACTAGGCAGAAATTAAGGGGGTGGGGGGATGGAGCACCCCTTACACAACCGGTCTCGAGGAAAATAAGTCGGTCACCATAGCTGAACATGGACACCTACATTTTGCAGCACGGTTCAACTGCTGCAAACCATCCCCAATACTTCAACTTCGAGTGAGCGTATTTTTTCTGAGTTGAAGCTCACCAAGACAAACCTTCGCTCAGTTATGAATGGAAGCAGACTCAAAGATCTGCTGATACTTTCCATTAGAAAATATCTCACTGATTCTATTGTGATTGATGACCTTATGGAAATATGGTCAACTATGCCCTAGGTCAGAAGATTATTACAAGTATAATGTAAAAACGAAACTGTTGTCATTTCTCTATGATTACCGTGCTTCAATTATTCTTTTACAATCAGGCAGAACTCGGATGGAATTGCCTGTGTTTTTCAGCACCACAAATTTTCTGAATTTATTAATTATTACCTTTTACGTTTGCTTTCTGCGTTATATTGTGTGCGCAAAAGCATTCCATGCATGAAAGCAAGCGGGTCTGTGTCAGTCAGGGTGATACCTTTGGGCATCCATAAATAACAATTGATTAATTATAGTACACACTTGTTCTTTCTTGACTTAGCCTAGTAATGTTATATTTTTATGATGCAGTCTATCTAATATGATTGATATTTTCTATCAAGAACCTGATCATGTCACTGGTATTGTGAATGTCAGAAAGTGTATACAGTCTCGATAAAATCGGTTGTTGAATCGGTCTATTTTTATACTAATTCGGTTTATTTTAATGTCCACAACCCCTTTACATCATCGAATATGTACGCTCCTGGTTGAAGATCTCTGGTTTTGAATGAAATGGCAGTTATTCAGATCTGCACCCATTCTTCAAATGAGGATGCAACTCAATATCTATATCATTCTATTAATATTTTGTCTGCAAAAGCTGCATTTATTATTTTTTGCCTAGTTGCCAGACGTGCCAAGGCAATGTCTGCTCTCCTTTCGATGATGTCATTAATCCATTATCGCTCTCTCCGTCCGCTTCGTCCTTCAACACACACTTCTCCTTATACTATTGTCAGTACAGAGCTTTCTCCTATTTATCCCCAATGACCATCTTTTCTTGTCCATCTCTTCTTCGCTTTCTCCAGCATGCCATGAACATGACTTTGAAATTCATTCACGCCATTGTGTCCCAACCAACTCATTCGCTCGTTGGTCTCTCCAACTAATCCGAAGCAATCTTCTACATAGCCATAAGTCGAACGCTTCAGTCACTTTCTTCTTCGTTCTTAAATTCAGGCTCTCACAACCATACAGGGCTATGTTCTAAAGAGGGTCATTCTCTAGGTTTATTTTCAGCCGCGTGTACAGATTTTTGCTCTTCCTATAATGGTCAGCGGCACTATTTCTTGCATGTCCAGGTACGACCTTAATCTCTGCCTGACAGTCTCAAAGTCCGATCTTGATAGGATTTTGAGCTTTGACACATTTTCAGTTACGTGATCTACTTTTGATCTTTTCATCTCTATGTATACAGTCATCGTTGACTGTATACGAGTCTTCTTCTCATTGATACAGAGACATATAGGCTACACCGACCATCCTCCTTTATAGATATCCTGCCTTGAAAACAATTGTATCTTTGGTACCCATAATCAGGGTTGTATAATCTGTATTTCGCACAATTAATGGCTCACCGAAAACTTTTATTATATGTTCTTTCCAATGACATTGAAAAGCAGTGAAGAAGCAAGAAGACAGCCTTGTCAGACACCCGAAACGTGCAGTCTTCTTCATCTGACTTGTCACTCGAGCCATTCGATGTCATGCATGTGTTCACATGCATACATCCGCAACTTGCTGTTTCAGTTCGTTTACAGTTTGTGTCCAGTTATAGTCCAATTTTTGTCCATTTGTTTGCTTGTGATATTCGATTACACAATATCATCCTCACAAATTGGACAAAAGAGGTTTGTTTCAACAGAGTAAGCGATTTGCTTTAATTAAAAAGCTACCGAGTTTCAATTAGATGTTTAGTGTGATCTTACTGGCCGTCTTTTGCAGACATTCAGAGAATGAGCATCATGATGACAATTTATGAGAACATAAGTTAAACGGAGAAGAATTGACAGATTTTGTTATTTTTTGCGATTTTGACACTGCTTCGTTGTTTGTTTATTTCTCCCATTTATCAGCACCATTGAGTAGAAAGTTCAGTCTGTCGGTACCACTCGCATTATTAAAAATGGTGTTTTCTAGACCAAGCACTGACTGTCTCATGATGATTCCAAGCATGCCCATTCATGATCATCGGCAATAAGTCGGACTAAGCAGTGGTGGATTTCAATGATAGTTCAAATTTTCAACCATAATCGATAAACAGCTATGAATTTGATGGCATTTGGCTCACAAGAATAAGTTTTTCCACAAATGTGGATAGCGAAGTGCTTTTCTGGAGCCAATCTCCATGAAATTTTACATGTGCTGACGTATAGTAGACCATGTACATTCACTGCTAAGCAAAAAAGAGTCATGCTCCCTCCAGCTTGCCAAGCTTAGCGGAAGTTGTTAGTGATTCATAAAGTTGGCTGCTATTTGGCATCGGTAGCGCCCATAGATTTCATTTCTGAACAAAAATGCTAATGCGAACCACCAAGTATATCGTCGCATCTGGCAAATGTGATGAAATTCCCATGCTGCTTCCTGTCTAGTAGGAGGCCTATACTCGTAGTAAAAATTAGCTTTCAAAGACAAATTAGTTGGATGCTGAATATTTTTCCAGATGGTTTCAATGATTGCGAAGTCATTATTTCGGATTTCTCCATCTGTTTAATTCACACTCCACAGTAAAATACACGAGCATTCGATGGCTCTCGACACACCTTAATCATGTGATGAAAATTAAGAAATATCTGGATGTGCCCTCAGGCTATGTAATTTCTATGGCTGATGCCAATATGGAATTTATTCCATAGCTGATAACCTATGGAATTTCTATGTAAATAGTGATCAAGCGGGCTGAGGGCACATCCAGATATTTCTTAATTTTCATCACATGATTAAGGTGTGCCGAGAGCCATCAAAAGCTCGTGTATTTTACTGTGGAGTGTGAATTAAACAGATGGAGAAATCCGAAATAATGACTTCTCAATAGCTGGATGCGTTTTAAAGCTATTATAAAGTTTAGTTAAAATGTTGCTAGAAAAATACATTCTCCTAAATGTATAACACCATTATTACTGTAATTATGAATCTAGCACAACAATATGTGCATGAAGTAGGCCCATATATTAAACCGAACAAAACATCATCAGACATAATGAATAGTGTTATTCTATTAATATTGCATAATTACTCTTGATGGATTGCATGCATTGCATACCATTGAACGTATGTGACATCGATTGCACATGTACATGTATCATTTATTTGTCAATATTATCATTATTGATCATTATGTTCACCTTTAAACAATAACTACTCTTTACAGTAGTTATTGAGCATCCTGTCAGTGTAATATCTTCTCTTAGACATCTATGATTTAGTTAGTGAAACACATTGTACTTAATCTAAGCTATATAAGTATTTCACAGCGTGTCATCGTCAGGTAAGTCTGCATTTCAGAATATCAATTTTATTATTTTGATATTTCTTCAATTTTTCAATTAATTCAATATTATATGGTTGTTCATATTTCATTTTAATAATGCTTTATTTTACAGCAAAATTATGGTTGTAATTCATTTCAAATCTCCTCGCTGGAGGGAGAAGTTATTGTAAAACCTTAGCCTAGGCATATGCGGACATGAAGGTCCCTCCATAGTCAATGACAATACCTGTGGGGGTGAGTGGCCCCCACAATAAGTGCAATCGCGACAAGTTGGACAGTCGCACTCGCGCGGCGTCGGTGATTGTCGAGCTTGTAAATTCAACTTGCATATACATCTTGGCTGGGACCCTCGCATCCGCCTCGAAGATGATAACATGCTGGTTTATTGAAGAATATCAGAAAATGCAGAAAGTTTTGAAATATTTGGCACTAGGTTTAGATGGAAATGCTCAGATCAGCCAGATTTGAAATGATGATTACATTTTAGAAAGTCAGGATGCGAAATATGTGCAGAAATCCGATTTCCTGTATTTTAATTGCAGAACTACACGTACACCAGTGCGCTCTGGTTTGTCTAAGAATAATAAGTAGCAGTGACCAAGCACGCTTGTCCACATAAGATATAGAATATTCAAATCCATCTATCACAAAATGTACAACTTTTGTAAAGGAGATAATCGGATTTCTGTGGAATATTTATACGTTTCATTCAAATAGTTTCATACGTGATGACTTGGTCACATTTTGAAGACAAGATGAATAGGCTTTTGACAATGCATAAAATATCGGAAGACTGTCAATATAGTCAAATTGTGGCGGGAAAGTAAAAATGCCGGGAGCGCAGATGCCGTCTGAAGAATACATTGTGCACTGAAAACTGTTCACTGCGAAAGCGCTGAAATACGAGTAGTAACTATAGAGGCTTTTTCTTGATCAGCTTTCAATTGAAATATTCGATTTTGCAGTCAGTCCTATGCTTTCGTAACGCTTTTAAACTACAGAACATACAAAAATTGCGAATTTCTGAAATCAGTGCAATCAAAGGAGCATGGTAATGATTAGCAAATTAGAGTTAGAAGCAAAGTGAGATTCAATGCAAAATTCTGTTATGCATGTTTTGCAGAATAAGCAATATTTTGAAAGGAATGATTACATGATAGAGGTTTGCGATCTATCTACGAAAGCCGTGATAGAATTTGTAGTTTAACTCGAACTTATGCTTTCTTTGTTCAGTTCTACTCAACTCATCAAAGCAGTGTCTTTACTGCAAGGTCACCATAAACGCTTTCGTGGTGTTCTATTATTCTCGCTTTGCAGTTCGCATTCGTAATCAAAACTTTCGTAGCTAACAGCTTTCGCTGCAGTTCCAACTCTTTACGAGCATTACAAAGATAGTTCTATTTGCACAATTTCGTCAGATATCTACAGTGTAGTATACACACTTAAGCTTCGGAACATTCATTACAAATGTGCTAATCTTTACACATATAATCTGAATTCATCAAAGTATCTGCTGAATGTTTGACTTCTGGTAACCGAATCCACAAATCTATTTGCTAATGTCTTAGAAGCATTTATTGGCAAATATTATCTACGTGTAGGCCTATCAATGACTTTTCATGCTCTACTCTAGTAAAAACGATGTTATGAACTACTGTTTATTATCAATGACAAATAGTATATGAGAAATATTTGTCATATATATAATATTTTTCCAAAAACCTTTTAGCTTGGATAATTGTGCGTCTCTTTTGGAATCTTCCAAGGCTTTTCCTTTTTCTTTAATTGTGATCCTATATAGGGCCTATATAGTGCACGAGTATATTTTTTATTATACTCTATATTATATTTGTATTAAATTATACCTATAATATATATATAATTTTCAAATATTACGTTCTTTCGAAAATAAATACAAAAAAGATTACTACAAAATCATTGATCTCTCATCTTTGCGGTTGAATCAATTTATTTATTTAATTAGATAAGATATCATAATATCATGTTTGTATTTGATCATTCACCAAATCCATCGACCATTTGGAAGCTTTCAAAAATGGCTCCTGATAATTACTTCTTAATTTGGAAATCAGTAAATTAAAATAACATGACATTTGTAAATATATGCAATAGAGGGACACAATTCTAGTCATTCGCATATTGGTAGTAATCGTAACAGAGCGCCATATCTAATAGGACACTGCACTCTGATATAAGACAACCGTCCCCGATAGAACGCCATCTCTAAAAGAGATTAACATAATGTAGTTTGCTATTTTGGCAGTATAAATAGTCGGTAGAATGGCAAGGAATTTGACCATGTAAAAGGTTTACATTAAATTGACTAATTACTTCACAATCGATTATCTCTGTATATTCCCTCGAGTGTCTTCATGTCTAATGCATAACGAATAAGTGACGTGTCCATAGGTTATACGGTGAATTAAGCCTTCTGCTGTCTGCCTTCTTTCTGCTTCTACACATTGATCTGACGATAAGGAACATTATCATTGCTAGATTGTTTTCTTTCGTGACCAATGTAAAACATGCTTTTAGTCTAACATCTAGTCGCGTTTTTTACTTTAATTTATGGTTACCATGTAAAGATGAATATATGTTAGCTTGGTAAAATGCAAATTGTAGTTGTTAAATGCAGATTTTTATAAAATGTTCATTTGATATTATCTTTTCAAGCTTGTGTAGGCCTACCGTAATACATGCATGTGAATGCTTGTGAATAATTTTCAAGTCCACCGGCCGGTATCTACGATCGGCCGGTATCTCGTAATAAGATACTTTGCGAAATAAGAGCAAAAGTTGGAATATCAAAGAAAAATGAATTTCAAAATGCTTTGAAAATAATTCAAAATAATTTGAACATTTTGATATGGAGATGGTGGATAAAAGGACCACCATAACCTAATAGACCATCACTTTCTAGTAAGAGGAGCGGTTGAAAAATAGACTGCCATGGGAGGTCTTACGTCAGTGAAGCTCAATCCATAAGTTACTTGATTGATGATGAAAAATCATTTGAATATGAAACCTGCCGAAGCCAAACCGGTGGTGGATGGATTTGTCCGTAGGTTTTAGATATGCATTGTATTACTTGTAGCGGATACTTTAAAGATCGCAAACGGTATACTAATAGACAGGATATCAATAGGTAGGCTATTTCAATAAACTTTCTCCTTGCAAATAAGAAAGTGATGATGACAAAATTATAAAACCTTTTACTTTATATGTTGCACACTACTCAGACAGCATCATATTCTCAAAAGCAAAAGACGAGTAGCCTAAATTTATATTGAGTGACAAGTATAAAGAATTAGATATGATTCTTAAGATGGCTGGCAGATTAAAGCAAACAGTTATACTTGTGTAAGAAATATTCACCTCGTACTTGAAAATAAAGAAATAATTGGTCAACAAAATTGATTTCGTCTTAAACAGCATGATCATTTTGCTTCATTCATGGACATAGAAGAATTGAGAGTTTGTTCTCTTTTAGAGAAAACGTTTAATGCGACAAAAAGACTGAAAGACTCACCGAGCTGCAAAGCTATCATTGAATTAGAATCAGATGACTTGTATAAGGAATTTATTAAAATTATGCAATTCAAATTTCCACACGTGAAAATAACAAGATTTTCAAATTTTCTTCAAGTATTGAGTTCTATTGTTTTGCAAGTGAGTTTTTGTATGTAATAAAACAAAAATTCGAGTGTTCCATTCCCAGTGAACGAAAATAATGTTGAAACAACATCAACATAATTATGCAGATACCCATCGAAACAAAATTAATCTCATTTGATTCAAAATATCAAACATCGCTATAAATGGAGAAGAACACACTGATCTCAACAATTAGTTCGTTTGAATTACTCTGCACACACCAGATATCGGGCTGTGTAGATCGTGAATTCTCTGCGCGTGTCGAAATATTTAACATTTACAACCTTTCAAGTTATTTTTAATTCGTTCACTCATGAAATTTTGGGATTTGCACAACTGTTTAACTTTTAATGAATTCAACTTGATTGAGCTACATTCATTATTTCAAAATATCAATTTCTGATGGTTTTGTGAAAAATTCAAAAATAAATGAAATTAAAATCAAAAATATATGAAAATCAAAAAAATTTCCTGGCGTAGGAGAAGCCCGCAGAAGCCTCCTCGCATTCATTGCGATCATAGATTATCAAAAATTTGTTGCAATTAAATTGAGCTAAGCAATCAAATAATTTGGATTGCGGTAACATGCAAATAATCAATTGCAATAATTTGATGATGTCAATTAATCGATTGAAATTATCTATTATCCCCATTTGATTGACTTATTCTTGATGTTGGCCATTCGACTTTCATATTCCATTTTTACCCATTCGGCTTCATGAATTCAAGTCGAATAATAGCTAGCATTAAGTTGATGCATCATAATTGTAGCAATCACCCTTTCTGAAACAGAGCATAACGTACAATTTTAAGAGAATTGTGAAATGCATTTTTTGTTTCGTAAGGTACAAAACTAAATAGATTACAATTTAAATAATCGTTGAATCAATCGTTTAAATAGTAAACAGAATCATGAAAGCCATCGATCTGTAATAAAACATGTATAGCAGCATCTAAAAACTCACTGAGGTGAAAAAAATTCCACAAAATAGTGAGCGGTGACGTCATTGGAGGGTAAGCAGCTAATTAACAAATTTCAATCAACGAATCAGTGAATCAATTAACTACAATTTTTTGATAGAAGCAATCAATTATTTGCGACCTATTAACCCTCAGAGACCTGAGCTTTTTCAGTGGACCCCTTTAACATATTCTTAGTTTACCTGCTTAAATCGATATCAAAACATTAGGAAAGTTGATTTTAAGTAAAACAATGATGTTTGCGTGTAGCAGGTCGGTATAACGAATCCCTTGAGTGACTTTCAGCCTTCTCAGTAAACACGTGCGAAAATATGGTGTTTTTGTAAGTCAACCACATTTAATACAGCATCATTTGTACTAGGAGGCGGCTTTACGATATTTTGTGTCACCATAAAGCCTCAGACAGTTGACTTTGATGAAATTGATTTAATTCATGCAGCTAATCCTTTCCATTTGTACATTCCTTCAAATTCATCCAAAGCTATCAGAAATAGACCTAACATGAGTCAAAATTGCTGTACTTCTAGAACTAAAAACAGCTGTAGAGATCTCAAACTTATCATTACTGCTGTGAAAAGTTTGTCATCAATCAGTTTTTGGTGCTCAACTATGAATATAATGATAGCTTTCATTTCGGACATCGATTTATGTCGAGTTGTTCACATAGGCCAACCAGTCACGCGAGATCATGTGCGAAAGCAAAATATTCACATTTTGCGATCTTCCAACACATTGCACATCTACGAGCATGATGCAAACAATGAATAAATGACTTTCACTCTTTATACACCATCGTGGAGATGTTCGAAATCATTTTTCATCTAATTACAAAAATTTTGTGATGGAATTTCTATCCCTCTGAGACTTGAGGGGGGTCCAGTGGACCCCCTTGGTTTATCTGGCATACTTCTACTGATTCAATTGAAATGAAATAACACATGCAGATTCACTGTCAGAAATGATGATTTTGTATGGGCTTGAGTGGTTGATATATCGTCAGCGTAAAAAATGAAATAGAAAAATGTGGCTCCGGGGTCCACTGGACCCCCCCTCAGGTCTCTGAGGGTTAATAGCAATGAATTACAATGTAGCGTATTTTGATTATCCCCGTTCACGATCTACAGCATCTTATATAGCGCTAGAAGTGATCTATCTTTATTGGATCTTATGTAAAGGTTGGAGTGAATATGAATAAAATGTCATCTATTTCAGAAATAAACTAATTTGAAACAACAAGATTAACATTAAGCAGCTTCAGATAGAATGATTGTTAATAATTTTACATTGCAATGAATTCATTATAGATGAGAAATAATATGCAACAATATTGAAATAAAAGCAAAGAACAGAACAATAAGTTTTCTCTATATTTTAGTACTATTATCGCTTACTCTTTACATGTCACAAATTCCTCGATATCTAAAATTACCAACAATCCCTCTATCTGAAAATACTTTAATGTTTCAGAGTGATATTCCGCAAAAAATTTCAGCGTGATTTCAGAATGATTTTCCCTAGCTGTACGTGCATATTGATCACATTAATCTCTTTTTAAGTGTATGCAATCGAAAGTAAATATACACACATTTCTGCTTATGATCTAGAAATATAATTCGTCGATTTTAGAATTTGCAAGCAGTTTGATAGAACAAAAAGAAATCAGGAATATTTAATGCGTGAATACTCTAATTTCATAGTATTCACGCGTGCCACTGTAAACCCAAATGCTTTTAGAATGCAGATGATAATTTTAGTTGAAAAACAGCACTTAGTTCGTATGCTAAAATGAAAAATTGTCTTATTCATTCATTATGGAACTTTTGAAGAAATGTATTTGTCATTCATTCGATAAAGAAGCTAATTTTCATTTTCCTCACCTCTGTTTGAGAACTATTTACTTCACTTTCACGGATGATAATCATCTCTTTAATTCTTTCGTTTTCTGCGACAAGAGAGGCTCGTTCTCTTTCTTCCATGTCTGTCTTCTCTATCAAAGCTACACGGATCTCCTCTGATCGCATTCTTGCCTCCTCCAGCTCCTGGCGTCTTCTCTCTTCTTCTTCTAAGCGCTGTTGTAATTCTTCAATACGAACGAGTGATTGGTGGCGCTCTTCCTCCCAAGATAGTGTGGCCAGTTCCATTTGTGACAATCGTTCTTCAACTTCCAACCTCCGTCGTTCAGCAGCCTCTCTTGCGCTCCTTTCTTCAAGCAGCATTGACCTTTCTCGACGACGAAATTCTCGCTCTTCAATAGCTTGCGCTCGCATTTGCTGAACCTGTAAATATGGTATGTATTCCACAAACTTTTCATGAAACAACATGCTTGTAATGGTACTTATATAAGTAGCATACTAAATAAGGAAAATTATCTTTCAGTATAAAAGATCAACCATTAGGCTAATGACGCATAAATAACTGTGGTATGAGCCTAATTTTCTTTCTTACCTCAATTGTATCTGGCTTTCTCCTGCGGATATACAACTCATGGTTACCCATGCACAAGGCCAAAATGCGTTTGTTGATTCTGATGCTATCAACAAAGAATACAAAGTCAGGGGATTTCTTGTCAATTGGTTTGATGACAAATTTCTTGTGATCGAATGAGACATTTCGGATATCAGACCAAGCGAACCCAACTCGAGGAGTCAATTTGTCTGCAGAGTCGTAAACATTGATTCCTAGTGCATCAACACCCAAGTGGAGGAGCGTTCCTTTCTTGTTTTTGATTTCAAAGAAGTTAACGCCATACATTTCTAGATCTTGAGCAATCTGTAAATTAAGAAAGAATTAGAAAGTGCAAAGATCAATCTGCGTTGTATTGGACTATATTGCTTGGCTTTCAATGAAATCGCATTCAATTGATCAGTTGAAGTTAAGCAAAAACGAGCTGCCACATATTAGACGCATAATTCATGTATTTGCAATTTTTCACAAAAAATATAATTAATTATGCACTTTTAAATTCAGTCAGAGCGAGTCGAGCTGCGGATCTAGTGACCGGCTTTGATCATCGTAAAAAGTGCTGACTCGTCTGAGCTTAGAGTCGACGCAACCGAAACGAACTGCCATATTTGTTTCAAGAAGAAAGGCGGGTTTTTTACTGGACACATTCACGCACAAAGTTTTATTTTTCTTGATTTACACGTACATTCGAGATGTGACGTCATTTAGCACCTCCACTCATTTTGTAATGCTACAGCTCCGGAGAAGTGCAGCATTAGGACGGTAAATCCATTTTGGGGAATTTTTGTCCTCTCAACTTTGAAAATTTATATATAGGGTCAATTTTTTACGCTGAATTCGGAAATCATGGTAGCGACCACAGCAAATGAGTATTTGTACAAGTTTTGTATTTGTATTATATATTACCGGGTGTCTTCTGACCGATAGTTTTGCGGTCTCGATCAGATGGACATTTTGGCCGTTTTACAAAATTTCGAAAATGATAATCACTGTCTTTCAAAAAAAATCGCATGCATGATTATATTATGCTTCTTGATAATTCTGTGGGTTTTCATAAGATCCGGATAAAAAATGTGTTTTCAGTATCAAATTTAAATTTTGAGAAAAATCAAAAAAGTCTGGTCGTAAGAATACAGGTCATTTTTTTAATTCATAGTTGCTCAATTGTGATGATCCATAGTTGTTTTTTCCCTTTGATGCAACAACTAGACTCACAAATGATGTATTTTGTCGTATAAAGAAAGTGAAAACATAATTTCTAAACTGAGAATTGTGCATCGGTCGGAGGACAAAAAAAAAGGCATCGGTCAGAAGACAATTTTTGGGGACAAAGGCTAATTGAAGAAAAATCCCAAATAAATGTAAATGCCATCTCGAGTTATAGTCTGGTTGAAAGTATGGTTCATGCGCTTTCACATGATACATAACTTTATATGTATAATTTAAGTAGATCACAACGAAATGTCTTCCCTAAGATGAATAGAGTACCTATGCTTCGGACAGACTTTTTTGGTACTTTTTCTGCCTTGAGCTAAATTCTTCACAAAGAAAACTTTTTTAATTGATTTGAATTCATCATGAGCGAAAAAAGGAGATCTTAGGATCAAGATGAAAAAAATCATAAAAATCGGTTCAGAACGAATGATTTTACAGACGGAAAACACGATTTTTAAGAAATGTTGTTATATAAAATGGATTTACTGAGGAGTGCACGGTTTGTAGTGTATGCTATGTTTACTGTATTCAGCTGAAGACTTCAAGGACTAATGAGTGACCCTTGCTGCAAGTACAATAGTCAGATTTGTGGAGGCACGCTTAGACTATAAAAATAATTATGACATATGAATATTTCGTATGTATATGAATTGACTGATGGTTCCCAGGACTGACTACTTCCTTCTTGTTTCGGATCCTAAATTAAATATCATGACGATCAACAACTGATGATTGACGCTGCTGTTTAAATAAAAGTGAAATTAAATTCAGCATGTGCACTTCACACGTCTAATCATCAAACTTATTGTCTTCTAATAACTAGCAATATATATATCTTATCATCGGAAACCTCTAAGTATAAGAAATCAATATAAATCAATTCAAAAATATTTCTCCACTTTTTTTAAATACAGTGAACTGTCCAAGAACAGTGACTGCCTGTTGTAAGAACAATATTCATGTCACTTTCGTTGTAAGAATCAATGTTGAAAATGACATACAACACATTTGTATGAAATCCCATTCACGACTACACTCGTTTTAAGAATAAATTCGAATACACTTTAGCTAGAAGAATCGATTCGAATTGACAACGTACATCTGCATGGCAAAAACGTGATAAGGTCGTGATTAACATCGACCAGGTGAAATCCACAGCAATCTATATGCACCAATCACAAATCATAATTGCCTACGTATCTAAAAACGTCATGAGATTATGTGTCGAATGAAATGAACGACTCAGTTGACAATTGATTTCAATAGACTATGAAGTCATTTGCAGCTTCAATGTTTCGATATAAAACAACCGCCTCTCATTCCTCAACCCAAGGAAAAGCACAGGATGAACTGTCGAAAGGAAGCGAAGATCGTGTTAGCATAAGGCAGAAAGCTGCACGAGTAGCTTTTAGAATTTTATACTATAGTAGCATAGTATAGAAGTAACTAAGAAGTCCAAGTAGGTTTGGACAAATGGATTTATGAAGTTCGTAGGCTACCGGTACTACTGGAAGATCTCTCATTCCATGGATGAAAATACAGTCTGAATATTATATCGAGAGTCCGCTGTATGAGATTTTCACAATGCTAGGGTTCATTTGAAATGTAGCATGCCTCTTATATTGCATCCTACAAAATGATTCACACTTCAAATTTCTTTATTTTCAAGTTTATGCAATTTCAAAAGCTTTCAATGACTGAAAGCATGAGAGTTTGGTAATGTTTGTCACATTCACTTCAGGCTTCATGTTAGATTATCGTTAGTAGAGCAAAGTCTACATGCAATTCAGTAATACTAATACGGATGTCACAGAAAATCGTTCATGCATTCATTGAAACATTATTCATTTGAAAATACAATTTCAGTTTTGCGTAATGAGCATGATACTGTTATTATATCTCTAATGCTGGCAGATTCTGTTCCTGATCATTTTAGAAAAAGTGTGATCACTGCTGCTGTAAGTTAAATATAAAATTATGCTTGTTTGTCATCATTCTACAAAAAATTTTCATTGCTTGCTATTTTAATATTTCAGAAAATGAGCAGCATGTGTTTATATTCACTATGAGAATTTTGTCTTACTTTCAGGTATTCAATCATGGCATCGTCTCTCATTGTGCCCTTTAATTCTTGATACCATCGAGCGATTTTATCCTCCCAATCCTGATGCGATAGATTATGCTGTTCGATCACTCGCTTTGGCAACAATCGGTCATTGCTCAAGAAGCCAACCTGAAATGCATCCAAAAATATTACTTTCTCTGTTGACTAAATTGTCAATGATAATAACGTCATAAGCAAGGAAGTATTTTCATTCAGAAATGATTTTGGAGTGTGCAAATACTTGATGAAGCATTCGGTTTCATTATGAAAACTCAAAATGTCATTCAGTGCATTCACAGCAACACTTTTTGTGACACATACTTTGTGATTTATTTAGATGTTTGCCTTTCTACAAATTGCGAATGTTGAATAGATAGCTATATATTTTTAGAATGTCTCTTTCTTCCATGCGCAAATATTCGTCATTTCAGAATAATTCATTTTTGATGAAATAGTTGCTTAAGATTCTCGCAATTCAAAGCCGAAATGTAGAAACCAAATGTCTGAGAAATGTAGCACTGAATTGAGAGTGAAATATTGAAAAGAAGTGCAGTCTTGCAGACATTTGCAGTTGAGTTTTATGTGCAGACAAAATGCCCACAATTCATTCACACGACATTTCATTGTCGTTTTCTGTCCAACTGTATTTCACTAGATCAACTAGTCGTCAACTAGATTTTCTTTTCATTTATTGTTGATGTATGTAAGTATGTTCAAAGGTCTACAGTCAAAAATTTGCCTTCGACAGTGCACGATATTTTGCAGTCGAAATATAGCGAACACAAACTGAACTCTTTTAGCACGGCACGACGCGAACACGGAGTTCAATTGTCTACGTCTAGCACATATAGACCGGCAGCCAGAGAGAGTTTTTACAGGGAACGAGGCCGAAAATGAGACTTTCACATAATTATGTACACCATATGCCTACCATATGCCTCGACCTAGAAATGAATCTGCATGTTATCATGTTCGGAAAAAGGTTTATGATTTACGTGAATCAAACTTGGCGATCCTTGTTTCTCGGTTTAGAGGAATAAACTGGCGCGATTTTTACCTTGCCCACATGTCTTGTGAAGATAAATGCAATATGTTTCAAGATTTATTGAATGACATAGTCAAAGAGTGTATTCCTCAGTACATCGTATACTTCACTGAAAGGGATAAACCATGGATCACCCCTTTGTTGAAGCTGTATATTCAACGTCGTTGGAACGCATATCGAGAACGAAACTTCGCATCATACAACTATGGGAAGTTTCAAGTTCAAGAAGAGATTTAAGTCGCAAAGTTGAAATGGAGCCATAATGCAGAGGAAAACTCGAAGAAAATGTGGCAGGTTGTTGGCAGTATCCGTGGCTCTAAATCCGTTGACCCTTTGTTACGTCTATGCACTCAACATGGAGGCCCTTCTTCTACCGTAGAACTCATCAATAAGACATTATATGAATTCTTCGTTCCCAGTAGTGTTCCTGTAATAGATGAGGACGATGACTTGTGGTCAATGGATATATCCCCATACGACGTTGAAAGCGACTCATGAAGATTCCAACCAATAAGGCTGCAGGCAGTGATGGCATCCCTACAGTGGTTTACAAAGCTGCTGCACACCATTCTTCAGGGCCTCTGTGTCACATCTTCAGCATCTGCGTACGTGAACGTATTTTTCCAACAAGATGGAAATTTAGCCACATTGCCCCAATACCAAAATCAGGGAAATTCGATATGAGCAATATTCGGCCGATATCACTCTTGCCGCTTGCAGGTAAGCTGCTTGAGTATTTTGTCCTGAGTGGAACAGTAAAGAGTAATCTCATCAATTCTTTTGGCAATAATCAATTTGGTGGAAGACCAGGCTGATCAACTACTGCCGCACTAATCAAACTCATGGATGATGCAACGCTACTTCTAGACCGAGATGATATTGGTGGTTTGCATATTATTTCATATGATTTCAAAAAAGCGTTTGACAAATTGAGACATGACATAATTATCCAGAAATTGTCAGAGACCAACGTTCCTCGAGGTTTTCTACATCTTACTTACAGCTACTTGGAAGATCGTAAACAAGCCGTAAGGATTGGAGATAACATCAGCACGACCACGAACATTCTGTCAGGTGTACCTCAAGGATCTCTTATTGGCTCTTACTTGTATTGTGTGGTCGCAGCATCTCTAACACCTGTTCATCACTCAACCCGGATGATCAAGTATATTGATGACGTGACTTTATGCATCGCGATTTTTAAAACTCAAGTTTGTTCCAATGTATCTGAAGAACATGCGAACATAAGCAGCTGGTCACTGGCAAACGGACTCTCTCTGAACTATGACAAATGCAAGTCCCTCTTCATTCGTAAAGTGCCTAGTTGTTTGCCTACACTATTGAATAATGTCAAGGATGTCGATGAACTGCGTATCTTGGGAGTTATACTCAACAGCCAATTAAGATGGGGCAGCCACATTACCAAGCAGATTACGACCGCAAGTCAGCGTATGTATGGGTTGAGAATTCTGAAGCCTCTGGTACCCCCTTCTTCCCTCGCAGCTATCTACTATTCTCTCATCCGAAGTTTGTTCGAATATGCATCGAGTGTCTTTATTCAATTGCCTGCCCATCTCGAATCTCGTTTGAATCGTTTTCAAAACCGAATCCATAAATGGTATGTTCGCTGCCGAAAGACTTTCGAGCTACAGATTGCCCTTGCGACAAGTTTCCACCACTCAAGCGTCGACGTGAAGAAGCTGCTGTCAGACTCTTCCATCTCTCTTCGAAGAACGAGAATCATATTCTCCACGGCATTATGCCAGACATCTCATGTCGATCCGGTCGTTATCTTCAACCCTACAGTGCAACATCTAGACGTTTTAATTCGTTTGTACCTTATACATGTGCATTATTTGAAGGCATTCTTGTTCAGTAGAACTTTGCTTTCTTATTTCTATTTTTTGATATTTTATTGAAGTATACCCAAGTACCCAAGTGTACTATATGCCTATAGGACTAAGAACTCTTTCATACTATACTCGTACATGTAATATATCAATCGTACATTGTTTCCAAAGTGTATTCATCACTTTTTGTCAAATTTTGTCAAGTGTTTTTGATTTTCATTCTCAATATAAATCATCTACTCTACTCTCTACAACGCATCTGCACTTCTGCCAAGTTCTACCTGGCTCCTTTTCTTGTCAGTGTTTTTCTTTGATTTCATCTGACAAGAAGAGGAACATCATAGTACGCATAGGGTGTACATCATTCTGGAAAGGTCTCATTTTTGGCCTCGTTCCCTGCAGAAAGTCGCTCTGACTGGAGGACTTAGGTAGAATGAAATATAATTTGTGAGGGATTAATTTAGCTCAATGAAATACAGTTGTTAAATGGAGGAAGATCAACAGATTGAAAAAATTACAATGCAAAAGAATTGGACTAGAAGTTCAATGATCGCTGATATACAGCTGTAGAAGTGTGATCGATCTGATAAAATGGTGTACCTATATCAAGCTGCACTGCACTCTGAGAGCACCGTCTCATGATTATGACAAACCCCGCTGCTGGTTGGTTGGCGATGGTTGGTTCAGGTATTGAACATTGTGCTTGGTCACCACCACAGAAAGTGTCGCACATGAGATACTCGTGGCTGGGACATGTGTTAATTGCACTGCGCCCTTGCGCGATCTTCCGTACAAAATAAAAAACGCTGTCTATTCATCATTCGTCGTCGTGGAATAAAATGGATTCTAGACAGATTGCCTTTAGCCAGAGGAGGTCAAGTCATCAAATTATCTCCAACAAAAAGTCTGCTATGAATCATGGCAATGAAAATATAATACAACACGAAATTGTATGAACACGAGCACGAACACGACAAGAAACACGATCTGTTGAATGCATCCATCGATTAATTCATGACTTTGAGACAAATTTCAACATGAAATTGATTTTTCTTACGATCACAGGTGCACTGCACCTGAAAATGATGCTGACTTTCATCATTGCAATATCCAGTATATTGAGTGTGAAGACACATAGCCAACGTTGACCCCTAGGCCCTACTACAGAAGTGTTTGCCGCATACTTTGTGAACTTCATCATCAGTCCCTTTCTTCACTTTCTTGGCCAATAATTGTTCTTGGCTCTTTGTATCAAATTGAGTGTGGCGAACAAGATTGTGATTTTTCATACGTTGGAGGAAACGGGCGCCCCTTGGTCCAGTGTCAAAAGGAGCATGTCCTATCAATCAAGCAGCTTGACGTCGACGGATCCGAAACAGCTAAACACGGTTCTAAAACGGGATATCGCCAAACCACTGGGGAAATGAAGATGATAGCCGAAAGCCGAAGAATGGAAACGAAGGTGTGGGAAGGAGGCAATTTGGACCAAGAAGCTGTAGGCCCTACTCGCCAACCGGACAAAGTTCGACTTTGGTGACTTCTATGATTCTGTTATTTAACTCCTATATCTTCGCATGATTTGCTTCTACTGTGCGTTTTATTTTGTCTTCTCATTTTTCTTTGACTGTAGATGTATACTATTCATTTATTTTTTTCAGTAATAATTTGATTTGTTCAGACTTTGTGCAGAATGACCTTCGGACTCGTGTGATGTTGTGATTTCGAAACTGATGTGAACACAAGGATTTGTTGAAGAAAAATAATTTATTCCACGAGGTATGATTGTGGTAGTCGGTGACGATCTGAAAGCAATCGTCTGATTAAAAACTGTTTTTTGTTATTGCGCTTACTTTTTTTCTTCACTTGTTTAATGATAAAAATATATGATTTTAGAAAGATTGTTAGATAGGCCTATAGTTAAGTGCAATATCACAGGCTCGAAACTTCTATCGAAGTGATTTTGTCATCTTGGCTGTGGTTGTCAACATAGTCATTATGACTCGATCCCGAGCTGATTTAGCAGCCGCAAAAGTAGGTTTCCTGCTTCTTCGCGATAATGCCAACTTAAGCTGTCTAATGCTGCCACGGTTTCTCTGAAAAATAGGCCATATGAGTTCGATTTTCTTGAAGCGACAAAGTGTCAGAGGCTCGATAAGTTGACATTCCTTCTATATCCGACCAAAGAGCTTCCAATGATCAATAGTACATTCGGCACACCAGCAAGTGTAATCTAAATGATGCTTCCAATGAAATATGCAGTTGAAACTTTCTTTTATTGTTTTTTATCTAACAGTTGAATCCTAGTGGGTGGTTAAACACCACAAACATTGCAAAAGAGTTAAGAGTCTTGAGCATATTCCTAGGCATCTAGCATGCTCTTTAATAAAGGCCTATGTTTTGCATTCTTGTTTAAGATTTCTCTATATCTTTTATTGGCTTAGTGAAAAGTCCCTGCATGCTAGCATTCATTGCAACATGTCAGGGCCTCCAAGGTGCTGCAGGGGTGCAGTTAGTCTGGTTCTTGGTAGATTGGGCTATATTGATGCTACTCATGGTCCCACTTTGCACCTTCGGGTGTTTCTAAAAAATCTTTTCGAGATTTGTCAGGAAAGGTTCTATTTGAAAGCAGGTCTGCATTTCCATGACAAGATGCTGCGTATGTGATACAAGCTATTCTGATAAAAAGAACAAGATCAAAAGTGGTAACGTGTGGCCGCAAATCTCAAGATGACAATGTGTGCAATCTGTGCATGTATAAAGAATGCATAGATCCCTTTGTCTTGAATATATAAAGTAATAAAGCGTATAAAACATAACGCGTGACATTCGAATTGTAAGGCGCTTATCATCACTGATCTGCTGTAAAATCAAGCAATGCTGTGCAATAAACATGCTCATTTCCTGCGACATTTATTTTCCAACTTCAAATAAACTGCAATTACATGAAAATGCAGAAACGAAACTATTCTGCCACTTCAAAAACAATCCTTCTGATCATGAATTTGTCTAATCAGAATCGCACCATGATGCATCCAAGGAAATCAGTCGATGGCTCTCACTTGAATCTTTGCCGCTTTCCAAATAGACCGGTATGTTGAATCATAGAAGACCTTAATAATCTTTCGAAACATGGTCTGCATGAGAGAGAATAAAATTACAGTTTTTCGTAATCAGTACACTGATCCAAACAGATGTGCCTCATTTGACTGTCAAAATGTTTGACTTCACACTGTCCATTTACAGCTCTTATTTGTGGTTACTGTCATCATCTTATTCATCAATTTTATTCATCAAACGCACTTCACCACAGATGCAGTGTATTCAGTCCACTCCGGAATCTAAAGCCATCGGAATTATTTTCACTTACTAAGGGGAGAAAATCCAATCTTAAAAGGGGAAATGTATACTGTACTACCTGAGTACATCCAATTGGTGTCAGTTTAACGACCTTTGAGTATATTTCAGTTGACCTGACATCGAGTAGATAGTCAACATTACAATGAACATGAAATCAGGAATTTCAATTAAATTCAGCTCTAGAAGTGACGCTTTATTCGTTTAAACGCAGTACAAGACACTCATGAGATCACGCGGTTAACCAGGTTATTGCAGTTCATTTGGCTCATTTGGCAAACAACTCAAGTGGTTCACTTATCACTTGAGACTCAAATGGTCCATAAATAAGATCAACTAGGCTTGCGAGATTCACGCCATTCGCACGATGCACTTATTCAGCGAACTTGCATGATCAACGAGCTTATGGAAGTTCGTATGGTTTCCGTGGTATTCATGATTTACCTGGTTTACGAGGTTCCCGAGATTCACCTGCATTCAACTGTAAAGCAACACTGAGAATGATAATAATTACCTTATGAATTTCAGAGTCAAAATCTCCGTGTTTCACTTGGCACGCGTATGCAGCAAGAAGAACGGCTGTTTCTGGAGAACAATAGAGATCATCATTGAGGACATTCTCTCGAACTTGAAGATAAAACATTCTTCGGGTGATGTTCTGAATCAACTCTTCCTCCGCGTTCTCAGGATAGAATTTCGCTCGGAAAGTGAATTGAAGAGGAACTTCCTTCTTCACATCCTGCTTGGTTACCTGTAGATCAAATAATTTTCATAATATTTCATCATGAATGAAGCAAATTTTTACAAGAGGTGAAATCAATGCTATCGATAACTATTTATCCTATTGTCATCTGAGTTCTCTGTGATCTACTTCAATTTAGTCTCATTTTAAGCTTTGCTTTGTTGATGCCATGTGTATATGCATAATAACAAGTCATTTGCTGGTCCTGAAAGGTTCCTAAAAAGTCTTTGAAAGGTCATTTTATTCATCACCACTTCGTGTACAAAACCACAAATACGAATCAGCGGTCTGCATCCGATTGATTAGACCTGCAGCTGACTTGTTATTAATGCATAGTGGATATCAAGCGAGCTCCAGAATGCAGCTTCGATTTCATGTTCTCCATTTTGAACTTTCGTCATTTCTCGAAACAGGTTAATCACTTGATATGCCATAATAGCATATACACACCATAGGAAATGACCTGAAGACATTCCATGACAAAAATTATGGCTCTAAGCTTAGTATTTTTCGTTTGATCAGAGAAAACAGAGATCAGCCAAAAACTGCAATCTGCTTCCCATTGGATTTACATGTATTTTTCTTTGATCCTGTCTGACAAGAAGAGGAACGCACTAGAATTCAGCAAACGTGTCGATTCGTAGTAGGCATGGGGTATACATCATTCTGTGAAAGTCTCATTTTCGGCATCGTTCCCTGCAGAAACTCGTTCTATCTGCTGAACTATAATAATTACAAGCAAATGCCTTATGTCGAGGACTAGCGTAGCTTTGAATGATTTTTCGGAGAAATTGTGCAAATTTGTGGAAAAACTGATGCAACAATTTCACCTTTATCAGATAAAAATACAGGGTTTCATCATGTTAAAGATTAAACGAACTTGCTGCTTTAATTAAATCATTCTCGAACGTCTGCAAATGTTGCAGGATTTTTCTCATCTGAAATTTTGGAAATCCTGAACACAATGTTACTTGTAAAAGTAGCCTGATGATCAATTCTTTCTGACTTTAAGTAATCAAGAAATACAAATATCAATACAATTGTTGAAGATGCTCTTTAATACCGAACCGAATTAGCAGATGAGAAGTATATCATCATTGTCATTTCATTTGCCTGGAAACCTCATTAGCCCAATGTCGCTACGAGATTTACAGATTTAGCGATGTCATCTTTTCAGAATCTTTTTGTCGAAAGGACTCTGTTGCTAGAGAGAAAAAAACCAAGTTTCAACGGATACAAAAGAGAAGAGATATGTATAGAATGGAACACTTGTTTTTACTGTAAATACGTGTGAACTTATATCACTGTGTATTACTTAATCTCTCATGTGTCTTTCCGTACATTCATACGTGACCAAGCCTGCAAGGCGAAACGTCGTATAATAATAATATCTCTTCTCTTTTGTATCCGTTGAAACTTGGTTTTTTTTCTCTCTATCGATATAATACCGGATACGTGAAGTTGCTTCTCCGTATTTTCATTGACTCTGTTGCTGTCCAAGAAAGACAGTAAAGCAAATAGAGATAATCAGTTTGAGAAGCATAGCTGCGTAGGTTTCGTAGCAAGAAAAGTATTTTTCTCGCTTTACTGCAGTTGGTCTGCGCATGCACATGAAAATGCCACTTAAAACTTTTGCAGAAGGTGACACCTAGAATATTCCATCCGAACAGGCCATACTCCTCCGCACATACCGTAGATGCCGAAATGCGAGACTTCTTACAGATCTTAGTAATCTAAAAACTTCACTTCGTGATTTATTACTTGAAGCTTCATTGGATCTCGATAGTGTTTAGCAGGACGATTGCTTGATGTTTGCATGTATTTCTAAAGTGAGGAATAATTATTTGCAGAACGGCCAAATATAATTGATCCATCGAGCGGTAACTTGCAATTGATAACATAGAGGGTGAGCAAGAAAAGATGATATTTGCTTTCCATAGGATCATAAAGTCGCTGTATGGTTTAATTGCCAAATATAGTACAGTTCAATACCTCCTAGAGGGTGTATACAGGAACAAAGTATTAACCAATATCATAAATTTGATGAATAGAACATAAAATTGTATTATCAACTTATTTAATCGGCCAAATTCAAATTAAATTAAATTAAATATTTTAACCGATAAAAATACATGCATTTCATATAATTACCTCCTGTCCATGGATCATTTCAATTCTAAATGAAATCTTTCGGTAAAACTCCACTTTTCTCAAGCTTAAATGTATCTAGATCCATAATTTTTCAAACCAGAAGAAAGAAATTTCAAAATAAAGTCACTGTTCGACGGTCTTACCACCATTGTCAGTGCCTTGTTGTAGTCGTTTTCGGAGCGCCCTGATGGTATTGCGGCACATTTCAGAGGTGATTTCTGAACTTGATGATGAAATGCTGTCTTTCAGTTGGTGTAAACTTCTTGGTTGTGAGGCAAACACTTTATTTTTCAAGAATCCCCAAACAAAAAAGTCCAAAGGGGAAAGATCAGGAGACCCAGCGTCCCATAGTATTCGTCCGAAAAAATAATTTTATCAAATAAGTCTTCATCTTCGTAGGAATTTTGCAGTAAACTCTCACACATGCTAACTCGCAATCTTCTTCGTGTAACTCCTGTGATACTTGCAATTTGTTAGGAAAGAGGCCTAGATCATGTCTCACTACATTGTGAACATAACTGTAAGAGCAGCTTGTAGCTGAAGCTGCTTGGCGAATTGATGTTGAGGGTTGTTTTACGAATAATCTTGGAAATTTGCTTTGCTTTCTTATCATCGAATGATGGTCGACCGCTTCTTTTTGCATCTCGAACGCTTCCAGTATCACAAAATTTCTTGAAAAGATTTCTAATGGAATGCTCATAGGAACATTGTTCCATCTCCGATTTCGTAATTCTCTTCTAACACGGTTTACGGATTCAAATTTTGCCATCAAAAGAACAACATGCGCTCATTTTGGAATTGATTTCAGTCACCTTAAAAAGTCTGTCGAATTAAAGATTTTTTTGGGATAAAAGAACAGCAGGAGAATCCTGATTGGTCGCAGTGTCATACCCCAGAATTTCCTCACAAAGAAGACGTAGCTGCGTTACTTGTGTGCACAATGTGAGCGCATGAAATTCATGCATTTCGTGCTTGATTACGATGATCATAAAATAGCTTTATAATGCCTTTTTTCATCTTGACAGCTCGAAAACATCAAATTGAGTTCAGGCGGCCTTTTCATATCATAAAACAAAACTTTAAGTCATGCTCTTTTCATTTTCATAAGTACTTATCGTCTAAAGTCATTCACTTTTCATGTATAGCGAATTGCAATCCCACAGCGACTTTATGATCACACTGTATTTTGACTTACAATAAAATGGAACAACAAGCGGTTATAAACATGGGCAAAACTGCTACTTACAAGTCGTGCATACAACAGTGACTCAAATTGAGCACTTTCCTGCTGGATGCAAAGAGAGCAGCGCCGAACAAAAGAGTCATAGGCCTTCCGGCGACAGGTGTAAAAGTAACCCTTTCCTCTCGAATGTTGGCTGTCAGTTCCCCCGCATTTCTTGACAGTCGCGCATACACTCAGTCTCATAGCGCTCCCCAGAGGAAGATGTCGCTGAATGCTATTCGGAGATGGCATTGAAGATGGTGATCACGTTTTTGAGAAATCCATTGACAAAATTCGAGACGTCGGTCTTGACCGTCATCAGAGAGTTCCTAGACGAAGGTTGGCTTACAGGAATGATAATTTTTCTTGTGAAGACAACGAACGATGCTATTTTGAGAAACTCCCAGCGTGTTGCTAATACAACGTGTAGAAAAGTTCGGGTCGTCCTCAATCATCTGCTTGATAGAAGAAAAAATATTATCAGCTGTAGCCGTCACCGGACGACCACTTCCATCTTCACGCTCATTGAAATCCCATACGTGAGGAATTTCTTCATCCAGCGATGGACTGTCGGTATAGGAGGGGCTTCCTCATGAAATTCATCCCTGTGCTTCTCCTTGCTTCAGATACGTTGTTGAATGTAACTGCCCATGCAACAAGTTTCGTCTTCCTTTCCACAGCTTGGCTTGAAAGAGGTACTAAATGACTTTAACTATTCACATAAAGCATTCGACCGATAATATGAATTTGAATTTTTTGAAAATTCAACAGACCGAAAATAACTGCACGTCTTGGTGGATTTGAACCACTGACCTCGGGCATTCTGGGTCAGCGCTCTACCAACTGAGCTATCGATGGGCGAGTGATTGAACTTAGAGCATCATTTTGGTGCACAGATATGTTATACAACAGAAGACAAAGCCATAGAAATTGAATCAATCAACTTAAGAGAGAAATCAGAATAACAATTCATAGTGACTTTTCGCAAACTTTGAATAACGTTTCATTGACTCAATTTAGCAGCAAGAACTTGCTCAGAGGTTTTTAATGGGGTTCATGTCGGAATGCCATTTCGGCAGATGCTAACATTTTTCAATCACTATAGTGTACGTTGCAAAACACTTGCAGGTGAACTGATGTAAATTTGGGAACGTGAAATCACAAATCTGCGAGTTTTACCGTTAATAAGCGATTGCACTTAACACCTGTACCTGTCGTCTTATGAAGACGCACAGCTAGGTATCAAAAGCCGTGTACACTCCTTTACTTTGTAGTCATGCATTCCACGGTGCCTGTAGAGAATATGCTGATAAAGATATTGAAGTATTTGCAAGTTAAGTGACAAAGCTGAATGTTTTTGTCAATAAACGTATGCTTTACAAATGCTTTCTTATGACTCATAGCAGCTCAACGCTCTATATCAAAAACACGTTTACGCAATCTTTCGTATTTCACATTCTAAGAATGATGTAAATGTTCCGATCTAGAAAAATATGATGTTTTGAATGATTTAAATAATCTTTACCTTTCTATTCAGTTTCAACCAGCCTGGAAATCCTTTTACGTCAATGAAATGAAGGCCAAAATACCAAATCTCTCGAAGTCCGACGGTTTTGGTGACTTGATCAAACAGTTGTTTACCGGTGGTGTTACTTTGGATAGCAAACTCCAACTCGGCATCGATGGTCATAACCCGAACATTGATTGTTTTAGGCATGGTGACGGAATGTTGCAATATATCTGCAAGTAAATCGAGGAATTATATAATGATTGCAATCAACAACTTTTAAAATTCGTATGATGTTCTTATGGCTACTCTGATAACTTATCATGAGGAATGACCACAGAAATATGGTATTGAATGTTTTAGATGGACCTGAGCGGATGTGACAACGTCGTTGATAACCGTTGCTGTGATGGGAAATTCGCGATGCATGTTAGCATTTCGCAAAGCGCTAGGAAAATGTTACTTCGTAGTCACGACTTTTCAGCAAGTTATACTTCTTGCAAGCTGCGCGCTCAAACTTTTTTATGACTTTTAATTTTAACGCTTTTAAGCGGACAAAACAGCTTTCCCGAAGTATGCTACGTCAACACGTGTAAAAGTGAGTAGAGAAAGGGATTATGGAAAGCTGGAATTGCTATATAGGCCCACTTATTAAAATTTTGCGTTTTTCAATGATGTAGGCCTATTATCAATCAATTCACTAAATATAGGCCTATTGTAAAATTGAGTAAACATGCAATGCATGACTACTTGTAAAACGTATACCGTGTGCATTGACATTTATGCATTTGTTCAAATGCTGAAACCGTATGTTGCATTTTAAAATTGAGAAATCCACATACACATATTGGCTACTTAATGAACGGAAGTTTTTAGAAAATACGGAGAGAAGGTGGTCGACAGATTGGGACACATGCGGTGAAGGACGGGGGGGGTAGAAAAATGTCATTATTTAGCGGACAGCCTTCATCTTGTTGTAAAAGCTTCAAGGCGGGCTACTACCCTGTCAATGTGCGTTGTAAAAACTCACAAATGCAGCACTTGCATTTTCGATTTTTTTTCAAAGTCCGGAGAAAATCATGGCTCGTAAGAATTGCTCTATTTGAATCGATTATATCTATGAAATTGTTCCAAGCTGAAGTAGGCCTACACGTTTACCGACACGTGAAATACAGATGACTGATGAGCATTAGTAACTAATGCCCCTTAGCGGCAACTGATCACAAGTGATACTACACATAAAATGATATTTGCATGCAACACGCGTGCTTGTGAAATCGGACAAATTGTTCACAGATTCAGTGAGTTAATCTGAGACCATGTGTCTGAGACATCAAATTTGCTTGTCTCAAATATGAAAGAAAGAAGTGATGCCGATGATTTTGTGACAGTTTGATACGCTGTGAGAAAATACGTGTCAAGGCTGCAGAGAGTGACTAAGATACTTTAAAAAAACCATGTTGACTGCAGACTTCTTCAATAGCGGTTTGTTTCTACATATATTAAATCACATTCACTTTAATCCTTTCCGATAAGAGCTGCGGGTAGATATGATTGCAAGTCTATCGTAGATCGCTTGTATTTTTAATAAACAATTGATCTGATGTTCTTTGTCAATTCTTTCAGTTTTTTCAATTGATTCTTTGTTCATTTTCTCTCGATAAATTGTCAGAAGACTAAATTGTCAATAAAAAATGCTTACTTGTTCTTTCATCGTTTTTTGGATTGTTTCTTTGTCGTGGTAGGGTGATGTGCAAGCCTATCCACAGAGTAGACATTCATCTTATGTGTTCAATGTCCTCTTGCAATCTGCCCAGCTATTGTTCTCGCCACTTCTCCTTCTTACAAATTGCTACATCTTGAAATCCCCTTGTTCTACGCCGTTAGGTCCTTTATTATATTCGATAGATGTCAAATAACTACAGTGCGATTTTTTCATCATTTTTGTTCGCACTCATCACACAACAATCGATCCGCGAATCTGTATATTTTAGATCTTACACAACCTTAAGCTCGAGAGATTAGCTCGGTATCTATGATGGCAACGCATTTCACTCCTGTTATGATTTCATCAGTGCTTGCTCCAGTATTGTTCATAAATTTAGAGCTTTTGCAGATAACGCCACAACTGATGTAATGGTAGCAAGAGTGGAACATGCATAGATGTGGACCCGTACAGGTTATTACTTAGAAGTACAATAGTAGAATCTCCTATACTGCGATGGCGCTGTATCAAATGTGACTAATTTGAGCTAATTTTACAGGAGCCAGTGCCTGCGTTAAGCAAAAGTTAAATGTTGCGTGCTGACGCTAGGTACATTGTGGTTTATTTGGGCAATATTTACTGGACTGTTGAAGCACTTGTAGTGGCACATACGGACTTACGTGGGCTTCACAAGTCTAAAACAGCCATTTCCTAATGAGTACCAGCACCGAAACCCATGCGGCTGGCCCATGTGGTCATTAGGCCAAGCGGTACTTTGCTTTTTCATTTCCTACTACTATATCCTTAGAAGCATATTGACAACGTCTTTTTCTGTTTCAAAAAGGTGCTTCTAATGTTTCAAATGCCAACTACCTTTTTCTAATTGTACTAATCATTCTGTATCCTTCCAAGCTGTCCAATCGATCTTACTGTATGTAGCACGAACGTATGCGCTGTATGATGCACAAGAGAAATGCTTGACACACAGGCATACAGCTTTATCGCACACACGGTGGCAGTATTCATTGAAATAATAAGTATTTGTCATTCGTATCTGCATCTGCTCGGAATTATTGAGTTGCGTTTAAAAGCTTTTGATATGAAATAGACATCATAACGATATTAGTGTCAATCAGAGAAGACATAGAAAAACTTAGATTTTACCGAAAACTTCAATCTGCTTTACATTCGAAATACATGAGTGTTTCCTTTGATCCAGTCTGACAACAGAGGGAACAAGGCCTCAATTTCGGCCTTGTTCCCAACCTGTCTACCGGGGGGCCGGGGCTGGGCCGGCGTTTAGAGAAGTCGGCCAGCGCGGGGACGGCGGTTGGTGTATTCAAAACCGGCCGATCGGGAATGGGACGGTGGCTGGTATCTCTACACCGGTTGCTTAAGGTTTTGATCGTCATACATTATTTCGTCAACTGATGCCATTAGACGGTATTCGATTTCCATACAGCAATTTCCAAATGCATGAATGGTATGCCTACTGGTACTCCAGATAAGCGAGAGTTACACATTGCAATTCAATGTTAAACGTTGCAATTATTCGCATTTTGATAGCATGTTTTGTGTGATGAGTGGCAATACGTGTAGTGACTTATTTAATTGTCCATTGTAGGCCTACTTTATGATTTATGATAATGCTAACTACATTTTCAAAGTCAATCAAGCACAGGAAAACTGAAAACAGATGATCAAAATATGACCCAAACGGGCACTGATGTAATAATGATATGTGCTTATATCTATATCTCGCCTGCACAAGAAAGCTTTACGCGGACAAAAAATTCAAGGTTCCAATATAATAAAAATTTTTCGAACGACAGAAGCTCTGTGATGACCAATTTGATAACTGACTGAGTGCTGATATTACGAAATGTTTTGTCTGTGACGTTTAAACTTGATTTAAAGTGATTCACTTAAGTGAGATTTGCTTCTTCATCTGTGAGGGAATTCCAGTGATTTGCGACGTCAGTTGCGAGCTCTCTTCACTGCAGTTTAAATTCAGGTCTTTTGATTTTACATTGATGACCGCAAGCTGACGTATAAGGGTCTAGACCAATGAGCTCGCCAAACTTGTCATCAAGTTTTCATTTCAGTGAGTGTCCCTGTACAGAGTCAATTAAAATTTATCTCGTGCCATTAACTTATCTTTTAATCCACGATTCACGCTCAAATGTTCATGCAGTAGGCCCCAGGTTGCATTCAAATCCATTATTCATTGCAGCTCTAAGCTCCACATGTTATATAAAGCATACCATGCAGTGAAATTATTCAATATGTGGAATAATTATACAATAGATAGGCTAAGGAATACACAATACTCCCAAAATTCATACACAGACTAGAATATGTGATTCTGGAAATTACATCATAGATGCAGTAGGGTTTGAACTACATATATAAGTTGCTGGTAATCATTTTTTTAACTGTTTAAAGAATGATTCGCAATTTTTATGTCGCAAAACATACGCGACTCTCAAATTATGTTAGATTTATATGCTCCGAATGTTGTAATTATTGACTATGCAATTCATTCTAGACTGAATGTCGTCAACGATCGACATGGGTCTAATTAAATTAACCGTCCGGCCGACGTTACGAGAACCTGTGTCCAGTGTCCAATTCCAACCGTTGTGCTCATGATGGCTACCGGACTAGTGTCGGATATCTTAAACATGTTTCATATGATTGTGCGCACCAAATTTCAGTGCAAAAATATTCAAGTAAGAATGCCGTCAAATATACATTCTACATATATTCAAATATACATTCAAATATACATTCTATTCTTAGATAAATTAAGTGTAATTCGCAATTAGTTTTCTATCGCAACCCGATGAAATTCGGAGATCATTTAATTAAAAATTGTAGGACTGTTACAATTGGCGCACTCTTTGACACAGGGCATTATCTTTTTCAGATAGCATTTTATGCACATATATGGAAATGATAGATTAGATGCTCAAATATTAGAACTGTCTCGTGCAACATATTTTCTATTGCATCAAAATTTTTTATGAGCAACTCTGCCAAGACAAAGGACATTGTTCCCGATTTCTGATGATTTGTAAAAACAAATGAAATAGAAAGGACGCATTCTGCGAAGGGGGAGGCCGTTTCGAAGAAGAAAGGAAATATTCCACGCAATCTCAGCTTATCTGCAACTATTAGCAAGAAATCAACAGATTCCATTGTGCCTTACTGATATCCAGATGAAAGCAATCAGTTTTTCTTCATATACCTCATCTTCTGCTATTTGGAATTAATCCGTATATTCTGATGAAACCAAACATGTTACATAATCTGTAACAAAACATCTAATTGCTTCATACTTCATGTCATTCAGTTCGATGAACAATGGGAATGAAGTGAAATAAACAATGAATCAAATTGCCATGCAAAAGATGCGCGACTGGTAGGACTCAAACCTGAGACCCCAGGTTATCTGGACCTACCACTCGACCAACCGAGTCACGAACCACTTCAATGAGACCATGTAAATTGGGAGGATCAATCTCTCACCATCACAGTCAGTTTTCATGTCAATTGCAATCAGTGAATAAAAGTCTCGCCACAATAGTGACAGCCGATATGAAGACCATGAGCGGGGATCGGTGTCTACCAGTGCATCCAAAGCCATTTCGTAGCCCACAATAAGAAAGTAGTAAAACATACGAGAGATCGACATTGATGAAATACATTGTGCAGGCTGATAGAAAAGAGATTGCGATCTCCAGAAAAAATGTGAATATACAGTGATGATCATAAAAAGTGAACCACCTAAATTTGATCTGACTTTATTGAAGTTTTGTCAATTGCAGGTACAAATTCGACAGACTAATTAAATAAATATTGAAACAAAATTTTCTTTGATATTCAGTGGCTCTGTAGAGACATATGGCCCCTAAAAGGGCCAGTGGTGGCAACCTCACCAAAAAGTTCAATCAATTATCGAATCCGGAAAGACATGCTTTTGATCAGGCTATTGATTTGATCACTGCTTAATCTAAACTGTCCCTCTCTGGCCTTAACAAAACTTTAAGTTGAGGAAGACCATCTCCAGGAAGAATTAATCGACTCACACCGAGCTTCAGTAAATGTGCATTTGCAAATTTTTTACATATCCATCGGAATTCATGTCGCCTTTCGATATGGAGTTCAGTTCGACCATTCATCCATATCGCAGCACAAATAAGCAATCTTTTAACCTTGATTCAGGCAATGTCAAATGATCAGAAATTTCATTACCTGACTTCATCCAAGCTCTCAAACGGCCATCACAACCTCGGAGACATGCAGACGATTCATCAGTTCAAGCTACTCGATTCCATTGAGAAACCCAGTAGCAATGCTATATCGCCCACTTCAGCCTCAAGCTCTTTTGGTTGGCAGTCAATTCGATCCCTGATGGTCCCTAAGGCTATGAAGGTTCCCACTATTCAGACGACGTGTCGCCGATATGGCAGAAAGCGACGGTTTCAGATATGAACTCCTCAACTGGCTGACGACGAAGTGAGATCGTTTCTTCAAGCGAACAATGATCCGAGCTGTTCGAAAGCTTCATTTCTTTCCCTTCCAACCGGATCCAACTTTTCTAGGACGACAGAAAAAAAATAGTTTTCCACCTTTGACGGTGGTCTTTGGGAAAACTGCTTTTCGGCAAACTAACCGTTCGGACTGTCCGTCTGACAAAAGAGTAGAAACTTTGCCCTTCAAAAACCTTTTCACAAGCTTCGACCGGTCATCGTGACATAAGATGAATTCGGAACCGAATAGAAACTTTGTTTACATTATATGTGTCATCTAACAAATTGATTTGAATGTGCAGAGCAGACGTCTAGACACCATAGATATTGAAAGCGTGAAAATGACCTCGTTAGCGCCAAAAGATGCAAAAACTTTTCATCAACATTCAGATACAGTAAATTATTTCAATAAATTTGGAACATCACAACTTCTCTAAAAGTACACCGATTTCGACGAGAAATACTACAAAAGAATGCTCAAAGAAAGCCCTTTCACCTCGTGTGTGATTCATTATCATGCACACATACTTCCATAATGAAAATTTGAGATTTTTGAAAGTGGCGATTTTAACATTTTGACCTCTGTCCATCTTAAACAATGACGGATACGAATATCTGATGGCTCATTGAAAAGATGAGAACACAAACTCTCGAATGGTGTGTGGCCTGTCAGTGTAAAATTAAATTGAAAATCAGGAGAATCGATTGAAGTTTGACATAATTTAGGTGGTCCGTTTTCTATGATCAACTCTGTAGCTATTAAATGAATAGAGTACAAGCTTTCGGCCGAAACTTTCGTCAGATGAAATGCACTTGCCATTGAACGTGACGAAAGCCTCGGTCAAAAGTTTGTGAACAATCACCTAATACACACTGCAGCGCGGCGTACGCATGCATACAACCGTGAGCGATCCACTTTGACCGCATTTTACCCAAGCGATTTTGATCTCTTGAAAGCCGGGGGAGTTTCTGGACTCCCCTCTGACTTCGATCTTCCTTTGATTCGCAAACACAAACATTTTGAGCAACTTTATCCACATTCAACCACATTCTCACATACATTACCGATCAGATAATAGCACATGCACATGATAGGAAATGACCTGAAGACATTCCATGTCTAAATTTCGGACTCTAGACTTAATACTATGCAGTTGATAAGCGAAAACAGAAAATTTTATTTCAGCCTAAAACTGCAATCTGCGTCCCATTGGATTTACATGTGTTTTTCTTTGATCCTGTCTGAGGAGAAGAGGAACTCACTTGAACTCGGCGGACGTGCCGATTCGTAGTAGGCATAGGGTGTGATTCAATATGTGAAAGTCTCATTTTCGGCCTCGTTCCCTGCAGAAACTTGTTCTGGCTGCCGGACTACTAAGTCACATTGTTTGCGTGTTTTACCATCAATAAGCGATTAGTTTTCGCATCTACCGTCTTGTAAAAACGGGTAGCTGTTCAACGCTTAGAGATCACAATGCGCGTTTACTCACCCTTACCTTGTATAGATAACTTCCTCTGATACTTGTATGGTGTGATTGATAAAGATTTGTTTAAGTTATGACACCCATTTTCATGTTTTTCATCAATAAGACACACCTTTTTGCAAGTGCTCTCTTTTGAATATGCATAGAAATTCAGGCACATATATCAATTATGTCAATTATATATCTGATTATCGACCTATTTCTCTTATGTCCGTGATTTCTAAATTTTTGGAACGTATAATCTCAAGGAAATTCATACTTCTTCGTGCGACTGCTTCTGTCAGCACTTCTCAGTTTGCCTACATTCCTAGACCTGGATGTGGCACAACCTCATCACTGGTAGCGGCTCAACACAAAATTTTGCAGCATCTTGATGAGTGCTCTGGTGGTGTTCGTGTGATGTCATTGGATATCTCAAAAGCTTTTGATAAGCTTCCTCACTCGATTATTGTGAATGCTTGTGCTAAATTTCAACTTCCACCTCTTCTCATCAAATGGATTATGTGTTTTTTGCGTACCAGCGTGTTATGTATAATGGTGATTTTTCCAATTGGATTAAAGTAACTAGTGGGGTGCCTCAGGGCAGCGTCCTAGGCCCTATTCTCTTTGTCCTGGCCACGGACGATCTTGTACCTGTGTCAGACAACACGTCAATAATTCGGTACGCTGATGATATACTATTCCTCCACTTCGTTAGAAATAAATCTGATGATTATCTTCAGCTGGAGTGGAACAACTTGGTGAATTGGGCAGATTCATGTCACCTATCTCTGAACTGGTAATGGATGTTATCACGAAGAGAAATCTTGTCATGTCTGATGTTATGATTGCTGATAACGAATTTCTTCGGAAAGTTGATCATTTTACGTTTCTTGGTGTCATTTTTGCTTGTAACTTAAAATGGAATGAGCATGTTGATTACATTGTGAAAAAAGCCTCTAAACGTATCTTTATTATCCGTAATTTGCGCAGATCTGACTATCCTATTCATGTTATGAAAAAATGTTATTTTGCGTTTATTCGTTCCGTCTTGTCTTATGCATTCCCCTCTTTTTGCAACTTATCCAATTACCTGCTGATGTCTCTTGTTAGGATTGAAAAACGTGTTTTTCGCATCATGGGAATTGATTATGCTCCCGAGGAATCTGTTTGTGTTATGTTGAACAAGACTGGTGAGAACCTTATGTCTTCCGTTATGAATAATGATTGTCATTTACTTCGTGAACTTTTTACTTCAGTTGATCTAAGTGCTCGTATTGCCACTCGTGGTGTGAATAGTTTACGTGCTCCTTTTGCAAAAACGTCGCGTTTTAAGAATTCCTTTATTAAATTTTGTAAATAGCTTTCTTACTTGTATTCTTACTTTTATTTGCCTATTCGCTGCCATTTGCACCTCATGATTCTCTCCTACATGTATATTGAAATCGATGTGATTTGTAATGTGCTTGCGGAGTTTGTCAGCGAGACAATAAAGAAATTCTATTCTATTCTATTCTATTAAAAAAAACGCTTGCCCACGCTTCTCTTCTAATACACGTTCCGAAGTACCTGTAGATGTAAAGGCCCGTTCAGACAGAGAACGGTTTACGGTTTTTCGGTTTGTCGGTTTTGCCCCCTCCATCATTGAAGAGAAACCGCTCAGACAGAACACGGTTTTAGCAAATGCCCCTCGTCAACTTCAAAAGAGGTGTGTCTACTGTAGTGGGAGATTGAATATCACAGTATGTTTTCCTTTGAAACTTATCAGATCTAATGAAAAGTCACATCTTCATAATGACAATTTTACGAGCATTCTGAAAATATAAAATTTATCAAAATTACTGGATAAATACACCATTTCAATGAAAATGGACCGACTGCAGTTTCTTGAACTGACTTTCTTGAACAGCATGAATGATGTACATGTATTCAGCCGTTGCACCCGTTTCTATTGCGATCAGTTCATGCACTCATTTATTTCATCCATGGACTTCTAAAGCATTACTATATTTAGAAGTCCATGAGTTCATTTCAAATACGCTATTCAAGAACCTAAGGATCGGACTTCCAAGGTCATCAAGCCGTCTCAAAGCTGAAAATGTCACGAGCTGCGAATACAGTTGTCTCATCAGCGGGGATACGCCACACCAACTGCCTTGAGAGTTGACCTCAGTTGACTTGGATCGTAGTCCAATCACATACTGATATTCTGTTAACTTTGAAAGCGAATTGTGACACTCTGATGATAATAAAAAAATAATATTTATGAAACTAAGAAATCCTTGCTCTCATCAGATTCATTCTATTACTGCGATTTATTTGTGGTGTAGATCACTTGAATCGGTCCTGTAGATCGAGTACAAACGTAAATAATGACTTTGGTAACAAGCGCTTGTTAACTATCCCCCGCACACTCAAAGCATGAGGTTCGTTATCAAATGGTTTTTTTGATCTAGTTTTCTCAATACTTGACCAAAAATACCAAAACAGACTTCGTTTAGATCGAAGTTTTATGGAGAATACGATGGTACTATTCATTTTGCAATCAGAAGCATAATTTTTCTTCTAAAATGAGAAAACCGCAGTTCAGATCTATTTGAGAGCACGGCAACCGTGCTGTGTGTGAACGCCATCTGCAGTTTTGTACTGACTTTAAATGCTAGAAATCGAGAAACCATTTAGCTCGGCAGAAAATAGCCGTAAAACCGTGCTCTGTCTGAATGGACCTTAAATTTGCCTGTGGTATGAGATAAATGTTTGTGTATTTCTATCACTATAAAATCTTCTTCAGCAAGTCTCTCATAAAAAAGAATAGACATGCATACATTAAGATGCAAGCTTTACTATTTTTGTCACGTGGTTCGACGAAGTTCCTTTTGAGTTCAGACGGTCTCCTAGAATGTCAAGAGTGTCAACCATGGGCACGTCAGGCGAAATTAAGTTACCGCTGAAATTTTGCTTTTGAATAAGAATATCCTTGCATTTGTCAGCATTGATAGTCAAATCAATTTCTTTAGACCAAGATAGCAGGTTCTGATGTCTATCAATAATGTGGTCATTATTTGAATGGTGTTCTGACGAACTATAGCTTGCAAGTGTTTATGTGGTTCATGGACATCATGAAACCTTTCTTCTCATACGATGCTCATATCCATTGATCATTAATATTTTTTGTGACTTCATTGAAATCGAATGTGTTTCTACATTTATGTAGTGAATTATTTAGAATTCTGAATGTATTGCTGTTTGTTATGTAGACAAAAATATAAGCTTAATGCCAGGAAAGAAGGAATGATCCTTTTACGACAGTAGTGCTCCACATTCAAGAAATGTTTTATATCTTGAACAACATCAAATCGATGCTATCTATTCAGCAGAAAAAAGTTAGAGACTTTTCCAGCACTTCAAAATTAAAACAGGTTTAAGTTGCCTAAAATTACTGATCACCTTCAAATGGTAAACAGGCTTACACAATGCAGTGCTGTTAGCGTATCTGAAAACTTCGCAGCTGCTGGATGCGACTCTGAAAGACGCGATTTTTAGTGCTGCGAATTAATATGGGACCAAGCGGAACCTTGCGGAATCCCAGATGTTACTTCGACAAGAATACTTTTCGTCGAACCTATGTATTGTTACGTACTGCCGTCTTTCTCTCAACACATTTGCTCAAGTCACATTCTGAGAGCCTTTGGATGATGAAATCGCTCCTCAGTTTATATATAAAAGCTTTTGAGTAATCATATGCGATACAAATGGCTCCGCAAGTACCGGTGTCTTCAAGGGATCTGGTCAGGACATCGCGTAAAGCAATAAGAGTGCACTGAGATAATGAATTAGTTCAACATCTCATTATATACCTAGAAAATGCCTAGTATATGATACATTATACAGTACAGTAGACTCCGCCTATTGTGGACAGCCGGTTATTGTGGACAGTTGCTCCTGGCCCGAGGTGTCCACAATAAGCGGAGTCTACTGTAAATGTATATGTAGAAATTTCTTCATCATATTTCAAGACCGTACAGAAAGCAATTGCCGACGTGAATTTTGTAATCTGATATGCATCTGTACATGCAAGTAGGACGAACATGATAAATCGAAACAGCGTTTCAAAATTTCTTCATTTAAGAATGAAGTGCATAATTCGCATAAACAATCGACTGTTTTCATCATAAATCATGGTTGAAATATGTGGGTACGTGAATGAAGTGGGTTGCCTATGATGGTCAGATGAGTTGTGGGTCAGATTTTCGCAAAAAGTTAATGGATCAGTGGATCACATGTGCCTTGTGAATGGCTTGTCTTTCACCTGATGAAGGCCTCGGCCGGAAATTTGTGATTAACTCTTGATTTTCTCTTAATACATTCAAGTTTTATACATATCTCATGATCCTTTTTTCCACATAGGCCTATGCCGTAGGTCATGGGGTCAAGTTTCTTTGACCCCAATTCTTTGATCCAATTCTGCGTAGTACACGTTGATTGGTAACCTCTTTTATATCATGATTTCAAATATTATATATATATGTATATATATATATATATATATATATATATATATATATTATATTATTATATTGTATATTATTTATATATATTTCAAATAGGTGAATTGTGATGAATCTACACATAGACATGTAGACTTGCAGTGTTCTTCTTGTATGCACGTCATTGACACACTCGAGGCTATTAGCAGCTTAAAACTGTTGAACATGCGCTGCACACATAGAAGTAGGTATATTAGGTGGAGTGGTAACTCCGCATTTATTAAATCACCAATGTGTATACACTTTCGATTTTATTAAATGAACTCAAGGGAGATACAGTCGGAATTGTTTCAAAATGTGAGATATGCACATTTATGCAGTTTTGAAGAAATTACAACGGAATTGAGTGATCGTGATTGTAATCACTATTCACATTCAAGAAATGAAACATGAATTTAGTGAATCATAAATTCATGACGATGAAAATTGAAATAAAAAATATGAAATTTCAGCCAAGAAACCACAATAAGATCTCAACTTTTTCATGGAGACTTCCATTATAATGCCGTTCATTAGATTTCTTTGATCATCAGCATAATTTCCGTTTAGTTACGATACTTGTTAGCGAATGTTCATTCCTTTTGATGCCCAACTTGTTTCATACTACTTATATAGGAGCGTCATCTCGGTAGTATACAATTTGGCAAATTTTGACTTTTTTCAAAATTGATCAAATAATTTTTTGGACCACGGGAACGTAATCTCCGCAAAAACTGAATCTTTTGATATACAAATTTTCACTGTATACAGATACTTTTTTGAGTCGACGCTCTACCTATATATCCCTACTCTATGGTTGCTCATGTGAAAATCATCAGCACAGATATTTCATAGAATTTGAGAGATGAGATGGTAAGCAGCTTCATAATTCAAGATGGGATTAGATTGTGTGATTGCTTCGAGTGGATGCCAAAAGTCATTATTATCCCCAAAAAAATCCACACAGGCATGCTGTGGGAGCTGTGGGGATGACCGCAGCATCCACATCCACCCAATGCCTATGAGTACCCTTGCCATTGGGTATACCCACTGAATCCCCACACCCAAAAACCATGTAAGCATGTAAAATCTCCCTGCCGATAGTTTAGAAACGTTTTCGCGTTTTAGAAAATTTGAGGCCATTTGTTATGTGGTCTGATGTCATTCATGCAGCTCAGACTAAGGAAATTTTGTTAATTTGTTAGAAAAATGTGGCGACAATTCGGTTGCGCAACTCTGCAACCACAACTGCGTTGTTGTAATCTATTTTGTAATCTATTTTCTACGGATAGCTTCACTGAGTCACTGAATTAACCAAGACTAAAAACTACTATGAATGGTTGTCAACACGAAAATAAAGCATGCTTAAATTTCAAAAACACAAGCACTATCCGAATGACAAGTCTCATCATGAGTGTTCCTGTGGAGTTCGTGTCAGGAACGCGGACTTCTTGTTCAAATCCACCTGATATAAACGTTGATTCTTTGAAATATTTCATTAAATATTTTAATATCAACAACATTCACTATGAACAACACTTTCTTTGACGAGAGTATGGCCTAATGCCTATCACTATAAAAAAGAATCTTTGGAATGTGCTTGTTGCTATGTTTTCAGCCATTGTGACTTGGAAAAACTATATGCGACTATAAAAGCATAGTGTTGGCGGTAAATCCTACCAGCCGCACATTTGCGTGCCAATTTGATCGTTTATTTCATTTCAATATATTGCTGACTCCATACTCGATTTTTGGCATCAGTGCAACAAACAGAAGAGGAAGGACATCCACTTTTCTATGGTGCTCGCGCAGTGGAGCACAACACTTCCGTCCTCCTTGATAACTCTTTTTGTGCCGCTTATTTGCTCAGATTTGAAACTGCTACCTGTTTAGCTAGTTCATGTCTTCAACCATTGACCGTCGGAAGTTATCAGTTAACCGAGACACCTAATACGTCGGCAAAGCTATCGCTACGAGAGTATCTGTGAAGCACATTGAAATGTAAATTGGACTTCGTTTCATTGATCAGGCCGTGAAGAATTGTGAAATAAACTGTCTTCTCATGTCATCGAAAAGTCGTTTCACAGCTCACTGATTATCGACCAAAGTGAAATTATTGTACATTTTATGATCTCAAACTGAATACATTCATTGTATAGCAAATGCACTAAGCAATTCATCCCTCATCCACTCTTAATGAAGCGGGCGCTTAATGAATCGCAAGTTATTTTGAACTGTAAAAAACCATCTTGCAGATATATTAGATAAACTATTTTTTATGGAAATTCTTCCACAATTCAAACACGCACATATTAGTTGCATTACTTGTACAAATCAATACTATCGATGTCATTTTGCTTGATAAGTAACTTTTCAGTACATTCATCCTGCTTGGCATCGCAAATTGCACTTATAAAAATCGATCAAAATTGGCGCTGCTTGCAATTGAAAATACTTGTATTTTGCGACAATATTTAGCGTGAAACAAACTGTCATGCAGTCATGAATCATGAATGTGTTGGCAATGTAGAAATTAAGAAACTTTTGATATTTTTGTTTATAAATTCAAATGAAACATATCAGAAGTCGCATACATGTTACCACTGATAAATTTCACAATTGCTTTCCAATTGAAACTACATTTGATCAATTCATTTCAACAGCTGCATTAATTAATCATATAAATGAAATATTTAAAAATGCAATTATTCATTCTAAAAATGCATTATTCTGAGTTAAAAGCACATCTGTAAAATGTAGCACTAACTTAGCAAATCAATTGTTTACGGTTCATCATTGCAAGCTTGCATCAGGTCGGAACTAACGCAAGTTTGTATGCAAGATGGGTCTATCAAATGTTTATTTTCATGGGTGGGATGTTACGAGACCTTATTGCAGTGTGCATCGATGCATGTACATCAGGATAATAAGTAGCAAGAACTCAGAACGTATTTCAGGATAAATACTGAAAGTATTAAATTTTATATTTTGATGAACTTACCAATTCTTATTTCACATGCTGTGTGCGTGAAAGCATATTCTCATATCGTATATTGGATATCCTTTTATATATCTCTACTTATTGGCATAAAGTATATTCATAAATTATGTTTAATCCTTATGCAACATGTAACAATCGCTCAGCGCAAAAGGGGCAACTGGAGCAACCTTTTTCTCAAAGTCAGCGAACTACTGAATGGCTTCGTTAAGTCTCTAGTTAGCTTTCACTAGAAATAGTTTATTTTAGTTTGCTTTTATGAACGTAGAAGTTGCTTATAATACGTTCTGCATATGGAATCAAAGTGTTATGTTGAAATTTGATTGACAGGTATGAGAATAATGAGAATTATTGTTGCGTAGATAACCGGGGCGCTATAATGTTCGCTGATGGGTGGAAAGTCTTGGATAAAATTAAAACAAGTAAAAAAAATGATCGACTCAAAGTATATTTCAGCACATCCTTTTGTCACATCCTACTTTAAAACATGGAGCTACTTAGTTGGCACTGCAGTGCAGAAAAACATTGTCTGTATTCAATACTACGTGCGTGCTTCGTAACACTCACCGAGGATTTTTCCAGTTGAGTTCGTGAGCTGAGAATGAGCCGAGAAAGAGTGTCGGTCAATAGAAGCTCTGACGGTAGACTTGCATACACGCGCGCCACCTCCACACCATGGTCACTCAATAGAGAAAGAATGTTGAGGTTGAAATGTCACGAATTATGAGTGTTGGTAACTCATCTCTCAACCATCAAGTTGCAATATGAAGAAGACAAGATGCACGAGCTGTGCCGAAGGAGTAATTTTAGTAACCGCTATTTTTGAATAATTATTCCAAATTTGATCCATCATTTCCGCCTATGACTTATTTTCAATTCAATGTCTTAGACGCGGCATGAACTGGCCATAGACTGCAATGTGCTCAAGGATTGTCAGAAACTCATTGCAATTCAATTGCTCTTTTTAATTAATTCATCAATGGTTAATTGAGGCTACCGAACAATCGATTAATTGAGATTCATTACAATTTTGACAATATTTGCTGATATCTAAAATGAATATTTGGCTGAAGAATCCTAGATAATCCTGTGGCAGACATTTGTCACCTTGAAAATGATAACGACCTTGAGTACCTTGTAGCTGATGACCTTGTGCAAGAATTTTCCCGAACGAGGAATAGTGTATGGACTGCAAGATAATGAGGGGTGCACGAGTGCGCATCGCGTCCTGTTGCCGGGAGCAGATAATGCAGGCGTCCGTAGTGGACTATTGAGACCAAAATCTAAAAACTTCAAGACACATATTCTCATTGCGAGCCTCTGCATGATACACGTAAGTACTATGAAGTATTATATAGTACGGTAAAGTTATAAAATTTGATGTAGGTATTAAAAAGTGATATTTTTTGAATTGAAGGTAGCATTCTAGGAAATATCGTCTTCTGCTTGTAAATAGCTTTTCTTTCATAATGAACGATCGACGTAATTCGCCGAGAATCAAGTTAACGGGAATGTTTTGTGTCTGTTATCCGACGCCGAACCCTACACGATTGTTGCAGGGAATGCTAAAAGATTACTTTACCCAACTTATTTCTTGTAAACTGTGTTGCACATCTTCTAGACAGCTGTGCTATGAAAATCAGAAATTTTCTATTCGTTGATCAATTGAGTGTAGCTTTCGATTAAACTTCACTTTAGCAGTGTTACAACCGTTGCTACCAAGAGCAAAATATGAATAAATCTAATTCACCACAGGTGATTGTTGTTCGAAGTGCTAATTGGTTGAAAGCTGAGTAGTATTGAAAAGTTGAGCACTTGACACTCTTGGCAGAAATCATATATTCCTTCAAAATGATTATTGTCCGTAATGCTGAGGCTGTGGTAAATGATAGTGCCTAGTAAGAGGAATTATCAACGATTGTAGCTTGCCAATAAAGTATTGATTGAGTATTCAATTTGCAGCATTGTGCCGCAGCATTGCAGTAAATTGTGTAGGCTTCAGAGGCTTTGTATTTGAAACCTAAAATTTCATTGAAAAAGAACAATCTCTTGAATATTAATTGTGCTTTTCAATAATCCTCAGATGTCTTAAGATGTATTACGTGCAGAATGAGGCAAGGAAGTCTGTAGAAATATCACTCTCTAGGTTGAAGAAATACCGAGAAAATGTTGTATTTTTGAATGACAATTTTGAAACATACTATTTTTTGAACAATTTTGTTTTATCACATTCTACAAAATGATGAGAACAGCTGCGAGTTGGAAGCTTGGATATAAAGTCTGTGAATGGAACATGATACGCTCATTACTTATTATAAGGTAATAAATCAATGTCAGTCATGAATTTGCATTCTTTAAGTAATATCTGGGTTGCCCTAATGATGATCATGGAATCTGAATTATTAAGACATAATTTAAACATAATTCCCGACAATCAATTCGAACAGCAGCTGCTTTATAAGTAAAGAATCAATTTTATTTGGAATTTGAGGCAATTAATTCATCGACATGGGAAATCGATGCAATCATTATTCAATTGATAATTAAAATGACTGCTTCATCAACTAATCAAAATTGGAATAAATGAGCAACTAAATAATTGATTGGGATTGGAACTATTAAGCAATCAATTAATTGACATCACTTAATTGAAATTCTATTAGATTTTGATAATCCCTGAATGTGTTGAAAGCAAAGTAGGCCAAGGATTATAAGTTGATTAATTACATACTGAAACTTGTTTATCAATGATTGCTGTCAATTATTACATAGATTTCTGTTCAAATATAAAATATGTCTCAGGCCTGTTTCTTTCAGAAAACACCAGTCCCGGCCCTCTTACAAGATTGCATGCCATGGATTATAAAATGATGTCTTCCACACCAAGCTGTGCAATTTAACATTTTCTTGATATTAAAAAGTTTTATTTAAAATATAATATTAATTATATTTAATAATTAATATTATATAAATAATTTTATATTTTAATAAAAATTATATCAAAAGTTTAATTAAGTAAAAAACTTAATTTATGAAACTATAAATACAATGATCTCAAGACAGGTAACCTGGCAACTGATAAATTTGTCAAATCTCAACAGATGTAACCACCACGAGACATGTAGCATGTTTCGGCCTGTTGGTCCTCATCAGTCGAGGGTAGGTTTGAAACAGCGACGTTGGAGCTAGAGGACGTGCAAGCATATCCTCTAACCACAAGGCCACCGGACCATCTGTTGAGAGCGTGAATTAGCCAGGAAGGCACTGCTTTAACGCAGGCACGTGGAGGACGGACTGCTTTCTGCAATCACTTAATACCGCATCCGAAATTGAGGCGCTTCCCGCAGGCACTACTCATTATGCATGTTAAGACAAGTAACCTGGCTATTGATAAATTTATCAAATCTCAACAGATGTAACCACCACTACATATCTCGTGGTGGTTACATCTGTTGAGATTTGATGCAATAATCTTAATATATAACAGATTTCACTAACATGCATATACATAATAAAAGATGAAGCCTACACCCATAATCACAAATACCAATTCATTTATAAAAATGCTGACCTGTCCAACCTTAATTGCAGTTTACTTTAAAAGTCGCTTTCATTTTTGGTTACCGCGACATGTTTCGTCTGTTCTTGTTCACGCTATACATAGGACTGAAATGAAAGTTATGGATATGCATTCTAAGCACAAATGTGCATATCAATGTGTCAGAGAGCCGCAATTATGTTGTCTTCATTAATGCTTAGAATTCATCATCCGTAACTTGCATTTCAGTCCACTGTATAGCATGAACAAGAATAGGCTAAACATGTCGCTATAACCAAAATGAAAGCGGTTTTGATTTTCATATTCCAGGTATCCAAGGGATCTAATTTTTTCACAATTGTTAAATGTAAGTTTAATCCAAACTAATAGAATGCTCTAAATAATTGAAAGGAATGCATCTGTGTGATTGGAAACACGCCCACCGAGATAATATTGATATTACATGGACGCAGTAAGGAATTTTAAAGTTGAGTTTTAGCTCAAAGGTCAATTGTTTTCAACCAGTGATGCTTCTGCAGATTAGTATCAAGTTTTTCCTTGTCACTTTCATTCTGTGAAAAATGAATGTATCACTTTATTGCTTATTGCCGGTTGGTTGATTCTGATCAATGAACATGATTGAATTGTACAAAGCAGGAGCTTAAACGAAATGTGTTTAAAGAAAGGATTTTCACAAAGCAGCCTGGCATTTGATGAATTAATCAAATCTCAACAGATGTAGCGACCACAAGACATGTCTCGGCCTGTTGGGCCTCATCAGTCGTGGTTAGGTTTGAAACAGCAACATTGGAGCTATAGAGGATGTGCAAGCATACCCTCTAACCACACGTGAATTGGCTAGGAAGACACTGCTTTGCAGTAGGCACGTGGATGGCGGATTGCATTCTGAAATCGCTAAGTGCCGCATCCGAAATTGAGGAGCTTCATGCAGGCGCTACTCATTACATACTTTTACAATTAACCTGACAGGCGCCCTTAACAGATGTTCCGGTGGCCTTGTGGCTAGCGCGCATGCTTGCATGTCCTCTAGCTTCAACGTCACTGGTTCTAACCAACCCGCGACTGATGAGGCCTAGCAGGCCAAAACATATCTCGAGGTGGTTACATCTATTGTAATTTCATAAGAAAAGATTTGTATCAAAAACATTTGCATTGTACTAATTAATATTTCACTTCTGAGCATGAAAGTTTCGCGCAATCCACACCGGGGGAGGTCCGTCCTACCCTGCGTTGCATTTTTGCTGAGTACTTCGTAAAACAAGCTGCTTGAGATGCTCCTTTGTGACTTCGTAAATATTTGGCATCTTCTCAAGCTTCACACCAGAAAGGATCATTGGAAGGTCGAATTTACAACATTTCTTGAAAAGTAATTTTTTGAATGTTTGATTTTTCCTGTAAACATTTTGTGTGATAACTTTCAACGAAACGCATGCTTTTCATTGTGAGGACATGATTTTACAAATGTGAGTTTATGAATCACATAATGGTAATCCATTATACCACAGACATCGAATAAAAAGTTTAATCCCAAATATCATGGAAGTACTACTTGCTAAAAGTTTAGTGGCAATTGCGAATATAAGTAGTCACTTCTGTGAGTTCCCCAGTCATTGATTTCTCAAGTTGTCTTCAAGTCATCTCACACATGAAGCTGGGTATTTAGATCTGTAGAATTGAAAACCACACCCACCATGACAATGAGTGCGCAAACCGCTCGCACCAATAGACAGACAATTTAACCCACGAGAAAACATATTAGAGTTCGGAAGATCGGCTTCCAGGTGACTTCCAGGTTCAGTACTTCATCCACTCCGAGAGGTAGAAGTGTCAGCATACAAAAGATATCCGCTTTATAACACAGGCACGGTGTGATTTCATGAACAATTGAGGATTCTTGCCAGTCTTGAATCCAGCCTAGGTCATACATACTCTGGCAGAGACTGAACACTCGCTTGTTGCCGATGTGTGTCACCAGACCCGACCGCCCCCGCTCAACTGGTGACAGCTTCCAACCCGGGCTGCCATATCCGCCGATCAAGCAAGTATAGATGAACGACATGTCCATCAAATACATTCCCAACATCTAAACAGAAATATTCAAATGGAGAATTGTCAGCACAACATAAATATCGATTGATATTCTGACTTACTTACATGTAATTCTTTTAATCGAATGTACTAAATAAAATAATCGATGCGCCGGTCACTTTTCAAGATATAAAAGTTTCACGTAAAGCATGATGCAAAAGCACTCAAAATGCAAAAATTTGAGTATTAAAATTCGAATTGTGAGAAAACTAAAGATTGACCGATATGACGACTAAGCATAGCCCATTTGAAATACGTGGCACAATCGAGCTGATCAGAATCAGCTGAGGAAACATTAGCACATGAAAATGCTCTTTCTCTCGCAAACCAGTTAGTTGGTTTCAAGGATGTTTCACTATTTTTGATGATTTGAAAAGAACTATAAATAGTGCTGTCACTGTCAGAAAATTATTGAAGGACAATTAACTTTTATGTGCTGCGTGTAGCTATCTATCTACCATCAGGTGTGAAATAAAAATGCGAATTTCAATACTTAACATGCAATTTACTTAAATAAAAAAAATTAAAAACAAAAAAATACAAAAATACTCAACATCTAATTTACTTAACATGCAATATAATGAGAAAATTAGATACTGAAAGTGATATCAAGAGATGCGACAAAATAGAAAAAAATCAGTTATTCTTTTTCCACTGTTTCTCAAAGTATACAAATATAATTAGGTTAAATATCTCGCTTACTGCATGAATACATAGCAAGAAGCGAATCTAGCATGTGGTATTTTTGTAAACTAAATGTTTTGATGATGTGGCAGGTGGGCGGTAAAAGCTTCATTTGCATGTGTATGAGCATTCACTTATCAAACAAAGTTATGACAATTTATTTCAATTAACTTATGAACACTGAAATTGTTATAGAAACATGATCCATGTGTAATTCATAATTTCACTTAGAACTCTCTTTGAAAAATCTGTGCGCGAGTGAATTTGCTGATGTCTATCAATTTTCTTTCAACATTCTTTTACTTTCATTTATTCCTTGTGCAAACACTTTCGAATGCTAAATGGAGTGAGACACATTATCTATGAAATTATCAGAATATCAAAAGCATATTTTCTAGAAATATCAACAAATATCCATTATTGAGAATGAAGCAAATATTCTGTAATCCACATCTAGTAAAAAGCACAGTATTTTCAAAACTTATTTATGAGTATTGGACAGCTGTTGCAAGAAACTTTATATTCAGCACTCTTCAACTAGTATTGCAACAATCATTTCAGGTCAAATTGCTAAGTATCAAGTAGTTGATCAGACATTTGTGTTATGCTTAGATTCATCAAAATTCATAAGCAATGAATTTCAAGCTACACAGTGATAATGCTCAGTTAAAATGAACTAATCATCAATCAATGTGCAATATAATAAATATATATTTATAAAGCCCAAGACCCTTTGAGTTTCTTTGAACATGGCGTAACTTAATGTCATAGACCGATGTTTGTATGCGGGAATATTTCTTGCCGCCCCACTTATCATTTTGCGTTCAAACAAAGTATCAGATTTCAGCTTCGCCACAAGCATCATACTCGTAGTATTGTATGCGGCCATCAGTAGCTAGCATGCAGACAGGTATTGAAACTTTTCCTGTCATTTGAATCATCGCACGCGAATAACTTATTTTAAATTTGTTTCAGCTTTTATTCAAATATGCTAATTTTCTGTGCAGCAGTTTTACACGAGCAAGTTTTGGTAATGCAAAGGTTAAATCCAGGATGTGATTTGTGATAAAAAATAAGCGTGTGCTGTTTACGAGAAATTCATATGACTCGAATTGTGCCATATAAGGTATTCAAATATAACATCTGACAGTTTGTGTTTGAAGTGAATTGTGACATCAAGCATTGTTTAAATAAAACTTTAGAGTTTTATCACTACGTGCGATGAATCAAATTTGATTTTGAACATTTTCTATTGGAATGACAGTCAGTTAAAATCGGTTACAAACTTTATGGAAACCCTTTATATATAAAGCCCAAGACCCAAACCATCAATTGAAATGTGTTGCAAAGATATTTCACCAAAATACAATATGGCAGTATTGAACAAGTCTTCGAAATAAGATGCCTGATTAACCTTCATCCGGAAACCTTTCCACAAATGCAGGTAACACGCCGCTATGCGAGAATATCAACAGAATATCAACACATTACATAATTATTTAAGTCAGCAGTAACAAGCTGAATGTCTGATACGCCGCAGCATTGTTATTACAGTTTTGAAAGTTGCCATTCAGTTCGATTCCATCGAACTGAATACTTTTGATCTTTTCCAACCAATATTTTCCTTTGTTTTGACTTCGCTACGGCCTTTGACAAATTGCCTCATTGAATATCATGGTCAACCTGTGGAAGCTGCTAAATGGATTGGAAATTTCTTAAATGATAGAAGACAGTGTTTGCGCTCAGGAAATGATTTCTCAGAATGGTTTAGTCCGTAAATATCTCAGCCTCTTGCGGTGCTCCTCAGGGAAGAGGAATTGTCCATTTCCTTTTCTGTCGGGTCAATTCGGACATCATCAAATATGCTGACGATATCACAATAATATATTTCATACGAGGCATAGCACCGAAGAAAAACCTAAACTGGAGTCTCTGCTGCCATGACTTCAACAAGCCTCATGCGCACAGATTCTGAGAGCTATCTTCTCAAATGACATGCTTTGGTCGTCTCAAATCTTCATGCTTGTTTCCAAGGCCACCAAGCGTCTTGACATCATTTGGAACCTAAAGCGTGCTGGTTGTCAGTAATGTAATCAGTAAGGTTTACTAATCACTATTTCAGTCTGTTCTCCTATATTGCTTCCCCCGCCCGTGTTATACAATTATCCGTTATACCTGGAGAAAAGATTGCTGTGAATGCAACGGCGAGCATGTCGCATAAATCCAGTGTATATCCAGGTAGTGGCATAAATCCAGAATTTACGACAGCTTCTAAGAAGCTTGGCGCCAATCTCAAGATGATCGAATGTGAAGAACATCCACTTTGGGCGGTCTTTCTACTTCGCTAACGACTACAAGAAATGCATCCATATTTCGACCACCGAGTATCGAGGCGAAATTTTTTAGCTGATCCTTTATTTAATTTATCTTTCATTATTTTACCAAGGAAGCAGCCACTTACCCCAATCATGCTTTCAGATATAAACGCTCAGAAATAATATGCCATGAATTTGATTATTACCTATATTATGTATTTGCAGATGAAAGTGACGAGTACAAAATTGTTGTGCTTCGAAACATATTTTTCACGCAATTGTTGTGCGCATTTGATGAATGTCCGTCGAAATTTCACTAACTTTGCTAATTGTAAATCTCAAATTTACCCGGGCATTTCTGCAACTTAAAATACGCTACCCCAGAGATGAATTCATGTCTTGTTTTGTGACAAAAACAGACAATGCAATGTTCGCCGACAATGATCATCATTGACTAAGAAAAATAAATTGAAGACACACGCGGTCGAGTGATAGTAAAACAGTATACTAGATAGTATTTCCGCGGTTCTGAACGATCTTGTGGCTACCGCCTTTGGTTAGAGTTGAACTTTTATCTACTTTTTCGTTATCAGGCTCTCATAGAGTAGGCATATTAGGTAGAGTGGTAACTCCGCATTTATTAAATCACCAATGTGTATACACTTTCGATTTTATTAAATGAACTCAAGGGGGATACAGGTGACATTGTCACCAAATGTAAGATATGCACATTTATGCAGTTTTGAAGAAATTACAACGAAATTGACTGATCAACATTAATTTAGTGAATCATAAATTCATGACGATGAAAATTGAAATAAAATAAGATGAAACAAACAAAAAAACGCGACAGCACAAAAAGATCTCAACTTTTTCATGAAGACTTCCATTATAGTGCCGTTCATTAAATTTCCTTGATCATCAGCATAATTTACGCTCAGTTACGATGCTTGTTAGCGAATGTCCATTCCTTTTGATGCCCAACTTGTTTCATACTACTTATAGCGGGGCGTCATGTCGGTAGCATTTAAATTGGCAAAATTTTAGCTTTTTCAAAACGGCTCATATAATGTTTTGGACCTCAGGAACGTTATCTCCGAAAAAACTGAATTTTTTCATATAAAAATTTCCACTGTATACATATATGTATTTAAACTATATAAAAGTATATATACTTTTTTGAGTCGACACTCTACCTACATCACGTTATGGGATCTATCAGCAACTCCTTAATGCCTACCGAAACTGCATCTTCCTGCTTTTTCTTAGGCACTGAGTGCCGAGGGATGTGATATAGCGGATTACTTACCACATCCTACCATTATACCGTTTGACCAAAGACTGTGCTATTTCGCTAGAATGAAATAATATGTAATTTGAAGTGGTTTCATCAATATCTTATAGTGTTATGCGTGGGTATGAAGACGCAATCCATCATCGATGCTTCTTGGAATTAGAAAATCGTTGTCTAAATTGACAAACTTGTCAAGTGTTATATTCTTTAACAACTTCAGTCATGCAAATTATACGGAAATTTGGAATTGGAATGGTTTGCTCAATTTTTTGAATTAGATGTTACATTCATCATTCATTTTCCTGACAATCAACTGTTCATCTGGCAATTAAATTTTGATCAAAGTGCAATTGCTATTTTCACATGTGTATACGAAGCTATATCAAGCTGATCAAGTTTACTAATTTCAAAAATAACTTTTCGCGCTTTTCTCCATTAAGAGAAAACTGATTGAGAATTTTGGCTTTTAAGTAGCTAAGTTTATTCAGAACACAAGCACTAGTCAAAGCGGTTTTGTATTTGTTCTTCTGTCTCATGTCTAGAATCATTTCACATTCAACGTTGTCGCATGCGTGAAATAGATCTTGGCTTTAACATATAGGGTTAAATAAAGGCGCTTGGTACAATTTCCTCAACTTTCGCCCTCTTTGAAATGTCAAATTTCAAAATAATCGACTTCTCTTACTACCGATTTAGCGCTGCGCAAAAGGCAAGTATTTACACGCAACTACTATTGTAAGTATTGTAAGTAGTATCATTTATAAGTAGTATGAAATAAGTTGGATATCAAAAGGAATGAATATTTGCTAATCAGCATCCCAACTAAGCGGCAATTAAGCTGATTGTCAAGGGAATTTCATGAACCGCATTATGATGGAAGTCTTCATGAAAAAGGGGAGATCTTATTGCGCTTTCTTAGCTGAAATTTCAAGCTTTTGATCCTATTTTGATCTATATGATTTTATGATTCACTAATTAAATTTAAATGCTTCATTTCCTGAATCTGAATGGTGATGTAGATCCCTTACATCTTTCAAAGCTAATTGAAATCATTGTCTTTGATCATGTGATTTTGCTCTACCAGTGGCAGGTTACCTGTCATATGACCACAGTTTAGAAAGGTCGAGAGGTTGAGCATGAGAGTAATAGCAGCCTATCGAATTGTTAATTTAACAAACATCACCTCTCCACGGTTGTCATGGCACGAAGGATCTGTAAAATACCATCTTTCCTTCTGCATTACTATCATGATCAGTCAGTTCCGTGGTAATTTCTTCAAAACTGCAAAAATTTGCATATCTCATATTTGGCAACAATTCCCAACTGTATTCAACTCGAGTTCATTTAATAAAATCGAAATTGTATACACATTGGGGATTTAATATGTGCGGAGTTACCACTCTACTCAATATACTTACTTACTCTATGGTTTACTCTCGAAATTTCAGTAGTGAGGAATAGCAATGATTCACAAACTACAAGCATCACAAGAAGAGAAGGTCAAAAACGGGAGTAAATTATTGCAATGTCACCTAAATTAATCGCAAAATCATCGTCTCGTGCATGATTTGCCAGATGAAAGGAGTACATTAATTAGTATGGTAGCAAATCAATGATTAGAGTGAAGCGATGCAGTAACAGATCATAATTAGACAGTTTTGTTAGTCTTCCTATTTAGAAAGCACTTGTCGAGCGATCAACAATTTGACATTAATGGACGATGAATTTCTTATTTTAGTAACTTCCTATTTTTGCAATTATTATTTGCTGCTCTCAGAAGCTTTAGTTGTTAAGGTTAACAAGTGAGACACGCATCATAGGTGAGCACTATCCAGTGACTAGACGATATAGAGAAATATATTTACGAGCGCTGCATCTAAGTGTTGAAGATATATTGTTTTCGAAGACACCGAGTTGAATCTTCTCTCTCATTCTCTAAATCTGGTTTTGTGAGAAATGTAAATGAATGGCCATCGAATTGAGGCTGCTATTCATTTAATAATTTCGGCCCTGTATTTTAAATGCATTTAATATGACATTTATGAGTTCATCATGAGTGTTCGTGATGGCTCCGAATATTCAGCACAAGAAACTTGTAGGCACTGTATGCATGCACCCAGGAAGAAATGTCTATGATATTAGACTAGCTAACTTTGTAATGTTCTCAAAATTTAATTGCTGGTGGGAGATCACTTATCCTTAACTTACATATTCTACACATATATGTATGTCTGTGTGGTCATCAGACTAATAATAATGTCTGTTAGGACGCATTGATTACCGTATATATCTGAATTCTAACTTCATTGAATGCTCATTTATTACAGTCTTATAGTTGCGTTGGAGGTTATGACCAGAAAAAGATTATCGTGATAACATAATTTAGTGTTTCATAGTCTGCTGTGTCAATGACACTATACTGTACTATCGTGTCAGATCATTTTACCGTGATCGCTGATCAGGCGTCATATCAGAGAAAGCTTGGAACAATATCACTAACACATACGATTATTAAGTTCTCACTCCATTTCTGTGAGGAACAAATTTTTGCTATGTGTGCTAGCTTAGTCTCATAGAATGGCCAGTTATTGCACGAAGTATGTTTAATACAATATCTCTACTTCGAAAGAGTTCATCATCTTCATGAATGTATGTGGTTATAAGCTCACTCATCGACATACCCAATTCCAAACCACACTGACAATGCTGTAAGGGTAAATACTAATTAAATGACAGGTTCTGTATACCAGAGGTCAAAAATGAAAATGTAGAGACTTAGGTTGTTGAGAATTCGCAACTAACTAAGCCTGTCTTTCCTTTAATCAGTTTGATGCATGAACTGCGACAGAGTGTTTGCTCAAGCCAATTGTGCTTCGGATGTGAATCTTGAATGACATTATGACAACGGCTACGCCGCCCCATACGCTCATAGTCAAAGCTGAGAATGACATTTACAAAGTTACTTAAATAATGCAAGCACGGGTTGTTTATCAACATCAAAAAGCTGATTCACAGAGCGAAAGCAGAATCGTGAGCATCAAATGATTTCAAAGCAGATCTATCGACGATTCATCAAAAGCAGAAACAAATACTGTAAAATCAGGAATACAGTAGGAATGCAATAATATTCGGATATAATTGCTGAGCATGTAATGGATATCTACCCATAATTTATAAATCTGGAACCCCAGACTGAAAATCTCATGCCGGATAGATGTTATTCATCTCTTATTTTTCAACATACTGACTATATCACATGTTAACCCAATTTTGTCCGCTGCTCATTTTATTGACATTGCTCAAATTTGTAGGTAACAAGTAGCAAGGTTGGGTCTTGGGTTCACTGTTGGGTTTTGGGTAGTCTTGGGGTGCGGACCCAAGAGCTTGGATATCCCCCAAAGAGTGAGAACCCAAGAGTAGAGAAATTGACGATGAATGATCATTTGCGGTTTTCTTGGAAAAATTCTGCCTAAGTATATGACCACATCATGTCATGCCAAGTCATCTACATGAAAGCTTACATGCATGTGCATGTAAATGTAACCTACTTCAACCACACGATTGGTCTTTCTATGATAAAATTGTGCTATCATCAACTTTGATATAGACCTGCCGTAAATGTCTATCTGATAGTTTGTTTAGTTAGCTTTCTAAACTATGCTTTGATTACCTATGGCTTCCTTGTGAATTTAATCCATTATGTACATTAGATGTAATGCACATTGTGTTAGACAGAATTTTGCATATATCACTTTGCGTGAAATAAGACAAATAAAAAATGAAAAAAATCCAATCCTGTATAACGCTTATGCTGTTAAATTGGTAGCCTACAACAATTCGTAGATAGCTTGCTTCATATAACCTCCTGCCTTGAAAGTTAAAATCTTCGGCCTATATTGTTTATTCTACTACTAGGCTACATGTATTAGAAATAGAAAGATATCGGCATCATTTAATGCTGTGACATTCTTTGATGATTGCTTCTTACGATTAGTAAAAAATATCGCTATATTGTGCTATTTTCATCTTATACGAGGCCTATGTTATGTGTGTTTCGTTTCTCGATCAGACATGTTGTAAGGAATGTAGCTTAGTCATGCATGTTGTTCTAATTAGGAAATTATTAGGCTGTAGACGATAGGCTGTAGAAATATCTTCATGCAATTTTAAATCTCAATCAAAATTCCAAACATGTTCTGTAAATTGGTGTTCCACTTCATTAGAGAAATAGCCACTCTTGGGTCCAATCTTGGGGGGTACCTAAGATTAATCTTGGTCTTGGGTCTTGGGGGGTACCCGAAGATTGGACCCAACCTTGTAAGTAGTCAAGACTCTATTTTTTTGGGACTTTTAGCTTCTAAGTATTTCTAACAATCATCTGAAATGTCATCGAATGGAGCATAAAACTTCTGACTACAATTAGTTTTCTTCGAACATAGACATTCTTTGTTGATTTCTTTGTTGGTACAAGTCATCAACGTATAACATTACTGTTGTAAAAAGATAGACAGTTGGCGTAAGTAACAAAAGCAGTTGCCGCCCGTTATGCACTGTTTATAATGTGGAAGAGGAACCTGTTTGTCCGCTTCGATCTCTGCGGTAAAAAGTCGATGGAGGACGTGTTTTAGAGAAACGATTGAACGAAATAGCTTCATTGTCTGCTTATATTGACGAAGGTCTAAGGGGGCATGCACATACGGGTACAATCAGACGCACATAGCAGTCAATGTGTTAGGCCGCTGTCACACAGGAAAAGGCGTCTTCCATCTTCCATTTGGGATTTCCCTTTAGTTGCATGTAGAAAAGAATACAACCTATCACACAGAAAAAGTCATCAGTCATAAGTCGTCCGTCACGCTGTCACACAGGAAAAGTCATAAGGCGTCGTTCATCGGACATAAGGCATGAAATTATGCGGTTGATGAAGTTCATTTCCATAAGCCGTCAGGCGTCACCCGCGAGACCATTCTAAAAATAGAACAACGTGAAGTGACGTCTGAGGGAAGATTTAGGAAGCTGTCATTTTCGAAGAGAAGCAGTCAGAAAACAGCCTTTGTTCACAATGTCGAACGAGGACGAGGATCAAGACAGTAGTCATAGCAACGGCAAATACTGAAAAATAGCGCTGGCTGTATCGGAAATGGATTTCCCTAGTGTGACTGTGGTAGGTGGAAGATGGAAGGTGGAAGACGGCAGATGAAAATCGTCTCATCACGCCTTATGGAAGACGCCTTACGAAGAATGTGCAAAGAGGCGAGTGACATGGAAGATGGAAGACACCATTTCCTGTGTGACAGCGGCCTTACTGTTAACACACATTAACTCATTTGGTGCCAGCGTAACGTTTTCGCTACAGCACTTTCCGGAATATGCTGTCATCTCCAGTTTGCGACATCTAATACAATATTTCGATTGTCATACATGATTTATGACATATTTTCAGGTAAACCATCGCCAATTCAAATCAGCATTTTTCAGTGCTTACAGCTTATCACAAAATCAGACGAAAACTGGGCATAAAACCTGCCTATATACTGGAAGACACAGTGTGTGAACGTCCACATTTAATTTACTATTCATGTGATTTGCGCGTTCTTATTATTCATAAAATACTGAAAATAGCAATCAATACTTTCTGTGATATTCATTCATGACAGGGCGTGTCATTTTTTTAAACTGTAGCATTTAGGTTACACTGGCGTAATCTGATATACAAATGTCAAATACAACAGCAATGTAAATGAAGTAAACGGTGGTGAGTACTGCCAATTTTCTTCAAACGTTATGTTTGTTGAATACTGAAATCGAAAAATTTCATTGTAATATTATTGTATTCTTAGTGTATTGAGGTATGTATGAAGTCTATGTAATGATCGCTGCTATTTTTAGTCTATGGCTTTCAAGTCACAAAACCAACCGAAGTCCATTGCCATAGTATTTTCCTCAACATTACACTTGTTAGCTCATGTACGACAGCAAGTCAAAGAGAGACATCAAATCTCAAACATCTTGCAGCCTTATCATAAAGGTTGCAGAATGCCAGTTCTCCTGGGCATAGAATACAAAGCTGTCCTCCGACTTCAACAATTTCAACACAAAGCTTCCTTGGCAGCCGTAGATGCTGCGTTTCGCCCTACAAGGGCTCGCCAGCGACTCGAAATGGCCCAAACTACTTTGAATATCTATAAAGGTTGAACTTGACTATGTAAATCTGTGTCGATATAGCTAGTTCTTGGCCATCTGAAGACAATGCCCAAGCACTTGCTAACTATGAATCAAGCAGTTACTGAAATATGCAATGGTGCCAACGATGACTGCATATGACAGTTGCCACAAAAAACTCCACAAGCAAATGCTTTATCAGAGTTATGAGACGATGATGAGTTGATGATGAGTATATAAACGATATGTCAGAGGTTATTGACATCGCACGGCAGTGTGAGATTTTAACGAAAGATGACTAGACTGATCATTTCAGTAAACAGAAGAAGCTGTCAATAAAACGGCAAATATCGGTGTTTCTCATCTTCGCAAATAGGACAAACATCCTATGGATGCATTTCAAGGGTAGAATCCTTATGAGATATTGAATCGCATGCTGATGGTCTTATCGATCTCTTAATGGCAGAAACTAATGATTACCCGGGACAAAAGAATTATTTAGGCCTACAAAAAGCTGAACAATCTCAAATGCGTTCATTTCTTAGTGTTCCTAATTTGAGTGGACATTACTCCGGCCAAGATTGAATCTCGATTAAGATTTATGTAAGATTTCTCCAGCGTTTCGTCGGTAAATGGGGAGGGCCGCCGCCTTGCTGGCACTGCTTTTCTTGTCATAAAGGGCACAACTATATCAGAGAGATATGACAATATCGCGCGCTCTCCAGTCATCGTTTCTGTGGATATATCAAAGTATCACACTGCAATGGCTAATGCACACACACTGTCAGACTTGCAGCTCAGCCAGGACTACATGTACAAATACGTTTCATTGAATTCTCAGATCTCCATATTATGTTTTCTCGAGTCACCACCAAGATTGAATGCACATTCGTCAGAAAAAGCGCTTTCTCTTTCGAAATCTGGATCTCTTGCGAGCACTGGAAACCTCTCGCCACCAAACACATACGAAGGATAGATACCAAAATATCTTTTGGCATGCTGTTCTTAATCAGACAATCACAGAAAGAGTTGTTCACACCAATGGTCACGAAACACATACGAATATATACTGTATAAATGCAAGTCAATATTCGTATGAAAAACATACCAATTCTCTGTAGAGATGCGAGAATCTCGCATCAACTGTTATGTTTCAAATTCTGTATGAATTTCGCATTAATCTGTATGCAATTTTGGTATCCAGCGATTTACAGTGTACTCAATCGCATCTTTATTACCATAGGTATATATTTCTTGCTTCATCAAACTATACAACTTAGCCTTTTTTAATGCCTAATATTGGAAAAAAAACATGGCATAATATAATATGAAACTGTATTGCATTATGAGAAGCGATGTTAATAATTTCATTGTTAATGCTAAATACCGATATGACATGCCAATGATGTATGGAGTCGATGCAGCTAGGAAATACGACTTTGTCATCATTATTGTTATTGACCATTCGCAATCGCTCTGTAAATTGTGTTGAGTTATGAGACAATCGACTTTAAATAATCGAATTGGTGGTGCCATTCTATTTGTGCTGCTCGAGCTCTATCGGGTTCGAATTTCACTTAATAGCCGCTGTAGATCTCTAGTAGTGGTGGCAGAGTTGGAAAAGTCGGAATTGGAATTGACGATATTTAAATCTACTGGAATTGGAATTGGAATTGACCTTGATAAACCTCAATTCCACTTTTTCGATAGACCTGTGATAAATCTATTTGTACAAAAATTGAAATCACAGTACTCGGCCGTTGTGTTAACTGCACGCAGAGATAAGAGAGAGAGAGAGAGAGAGAGAGAGAGAGAGAGAGAGAGAGAGAGAGAGAGAGAGAGAGAGAGATCGACAGAGGTAGCTTTATTCTATAGTTTAATAAAAGGTGTCTTTGTGACTTCGATGGGCCTACAGCCCCGGACAATGTTATTTCAGCGATTAAGCAGACAATGAAAAGACAATCATCTTTGTTCAATCTGTTATTTAGTCATTTATCAAGAAAGATATTTAATCAAAATAAAGCAATTGCTGAATTTAGCTCTTGATAGGATAAGCACAAAAAAATGGAGATTAACTTAATTGCTGTGCACACGAAAAACAATTTGTTTGGAAAGAGGAAAATTAACGCTGCATTAAAGGGCAGCAACCCTGTCAGTTCAAATAATAATACAGACAGTGTCAACAAATTATTCTAGTAACTAATTATTCAATTACATGAACTATTATTCAACTTCTAGTCACAACAATTAGTAATATTAATTTTTAAGACTATAGTTATATAGATACGATACGCAACGATAAAAGAAAAACATTACACTTACAATTCACCTCTTAATGTTGAATTCACTTCAATTCGATCGGACTCACTTATACCAAAATAATATCGTAAATATCAGTGTCATAATCGCGCTCGCTGATATGTTGCCGTATACGCTGCTGTGTTGTTGTTGTTGTTGTTATTTCTGTAGTTAAGTTACACCGCGAGAGCCTGGAGTTCTTCTAACTGCTACTGAAGATGTCGTATGTGCTGTTGTTGATAGTTGTTGTTGTGTCAATTTCTCATCGTTTCTAATTTATACAAATTTTTGAGACTTGACGATAAAGCCACTTTCTTTTGAAAATTGAAAGATTTTCCTTTAATCTCTGTTCGTTAGCTTTCGACCCGACCACATTTCGTTCTTATCACGGAATTTTTAATCTCCTTTTTTAACATGGACCATTAGTCAGATTTCATGATATCATTTTTATCGTCGCTTTTTCTTTCATCAACAATCACGTTATTCCCACACTGAATTTCTTTCTTCTGTCATTTTATTAATAGATTTATTCGCATTTCATCTCTCTCTCTCTCTCTCTCAGCGTTTGATTCTTTGCTGACCGTTAACTTTCTTTTCTTTTTTTCACGAGATATTGAATATCTCGTTTACGAAACGAAAACGGCATAGGCTGACCGCGGTTACATATATACATGTACACAAGAAATATGAACTATGAACATGAAAACGCACATAGGAACGACGCAGGGAAGGGTATATGGGTTAGATTTAAACGAACAAACGTTAGATGCATTAGCATAAGACACTATACGCGACATGCAATTATCGGAATTGAATCTTATTATAGAATTGGAATTGAATTGAATTGAACTGTTTCGACTGGAATTGGAATTGGATTTGGAATTGAAATTTCTGCTCCGGAATTGGAATTGGAATTAAAAAATTTCAGTGGAATTTTTCCACCTCTGAGTGGTGGGGTCCTCAGATGCTGCGTCTCAAACAGTTGGAACGAAGGTGGTCTGTTGCAAGAATACCAATCTTCATAAGTTTGTCTCTCCAATAGGAGACTGTTCTTCTAAAGCAATTTTCGATGCAACAGCCTTGGCGGCAGTAGCTACTTAATGCTACTGAATATTCTATCATGAGACAGTGGCAGTGGAGTGGTTATTCTGGGATACAAGTAATTATTCCTAAAATATCATTTTGTCATTGTGTGCTCATCTTCGGTAACAGCGATCTGTCCTGTGTTGCTATTTTTCACTTAGTTTGAAAGTTTGCTATTTGTATACAGAATACTGTATTTACTACGTGTGGGAGCACTCGACAGGGATTGTGAGCAAAAGCTGGATTTTATCGGTGTGTTTACATCGAACTTTGAAGCGCATGTCCTAAGCACTAATGCTTCGCTCTCATTGCAAAACCCCAAACATCACAATATGACATGAAAATGTAACGAAAACAAAGTGCATTTTCAGAATGTCATCTTTGCAATCATTTTTAACCCTCCTACACAAATCTACCTACATGCATGTAAAAGTATTGATAAACATATTTGCAACAGTTTGACTGAAATAAGGTAGGAATTTGCAAGGTTGACATCATTGATTCCATATGGACAGATCATCTTTCCAGAGAATGACAACAATAACATATCCAGTTTAACGTAAATATTTGACAGTTTTAAAAAAATGAATGCTTTTTGGAATCCCATATAAGAGAATGTGGCAAGAAGTCATGACAGATCAATTCCCATATGATTTGGAATTAAAAGATACTCAAAATAATATGTAATTTAGTTTGAACAGAAAGTAGAGATTCACTATATTTTGTGCTATATTTTGTTAAGGCGTTCATGAATATATCGGCACTCTTTGGCCCCTTTCTTTCTATTGTACTGAAATGACCTTAGTAAAAAGAAAACGATTATTTAACGCCACCTAATGATAGTTGTTATGGTCCTTTCTTCGAAGCTACGAGATATGTTCCAGTCTAGCTAAAATAGTTTCCGACAACCTCGGAAACATCGTCAATTCTAAAGTGAAAAATAAGCAAGACTAGATATGTGATAGTCTGGCAACTAGAACGAGTTTCTGCAGGGAATCAGACCATAAAAAGAGACCTTCATAGAGTGATGTACACCCTTTGGCAACTATGCCAATCCTCGTGTTTTCCGAGTTGCACCCAGTTCCTTTTCTTGCCATACAGGATAAAAAAAAACAGGGCTAATGGGAAGCAGATTGAAGTTTCGGTAAATGAGATTTTCAATCTTCTGAGTGCTAAGTATAGAGCCGCAAATTTTCTGCATGCTTGTGCGTTACTTGTGTTCATACATCGTATTCTATGAAGCTAAGCACCTCCGAATGCCGACAGACGTAGCATTTTTTATCAAATTTTGCCCACAATTAACCACATTCTCGCATACATCACCGATCAGAAACTTGATAGATAATAAGATATACACTAGAAACTCACTCTGGCTTCCGTACCATAAAACCACGTGATCATGGAGGAATGGGTTTATTGGGATCCAGACTGGAACCATTTGAGGGAGTTTATGGACAGGTGAAGTCAATCGTATCTAGTCATCTAAGTGTAGATACTGCATGAATGTTGAGTGAGACATGCTAGTTTACCAAATGCGTGGAATCATAGATTAGGTATATTAGGTAGAGTGGCAACTCCGCATTTATTAAATCTCCAATGTGTATACACCTTCGATTTTATTAAATAAACTCAAGGGGGATACAGTCGGAATTGTTTCCAAATGTAAGATATGCACATTAGGGTGGTTCGATTTACTATAGGAAAAAATAAAAGTCTGAATTTCGACTTGAATGATATTCGCCGCTGCTTTGTGCATGAAAAGAAACTTCCATGCGAAATTTCATGAAATTTGAATGATATTTAGAGGCTCCGCAAAATGATCGATTTTTCTACTTGTTGTAGACCTACAAGCCTGTTTTGACATCATCCGCCTTTATTTCTTCGAAAGTAAGATGTTGATTCAATAATTCGATAACAAAACGTTCCATAGAGGATAATTCGCATGGCAATAGGCTATAATTCTTAATAAATATGAAAGTGTATCTTTTAATTGTCTAATTCAAGTTTCCTTTGAATAATTTGACTCGGTTATTGCTAGGCATCATGATGACTGGTTATTATTGAACTTATAGCCAGTTTCGTGCTATATTGACTTACCAGGAAACGTCGCTTATAATGCATGTCTAAATGATACATTTGGTGTAAAAGGAGGTTATTTGAAATATTGCAGGAATACATTGTACCTGCATTAGATCATGAGTCCATGTTTTTCCATGTATAACCGTGGTGCTGCATAAATGTGTATAAATGTGCTGCATGCAGCTGCCTTCGAACCAATGGCACAGATCTACCAATGGTATGCAGAGTTATTTTTAGTACTGATGCGATTAGAAAAGAGTTTGTCATTTAGAAGTGCGCATATTGTTTACTTTGTATCTGCACGGAAGCGTCGATATGTCTATGGCAGCCGGTATATCAACTCGTCAAGAAACTGAAGAATGGCTGGTAGGACATCCACAAAAGGCTCTAATCTGCTCCAGGCTCCCGTCAAACCGACAAATTCTGTTGAAATTTCTCTACCATCACAAGGTCGAGAAACTGACCGTCTATGAAAGTTCCAGGGTTACTAGGTTGGCTGCATGTGAATATTGGAATAAAGCAAGAATACCTACTACCCCACTGTATTATGCCATGAAGAAGTTACAGAAATTGTACACAGAGTACCAAAATCTAAAGAAGAGTAGGAATCGAGAATCAGAGACACAGAACATGAAAAGAAGTGTGTTTTCAACTAACTTGGACGAATTATTTGACATCGCTCATTCCAAAGCTGATTCCATAATATCGAACGAAGAAGACAAAGAGTTTTTGATGTTGCAAAGAGAAGATCTACAGAGCTCAAGTTTTGGTGGTGTTGATAAAAACCTTGCTGAAAAAGAAGAGCGTGCTAGAAAACGAGAAAATGCGAAAGCTAGGCATGCTCAGATAATGCTGTCAAGAGATGATGAGTCAACAAGTATCACGGATATAGATGGATGTTACATTGAGGATGGCCAAGATGACTATTCCGATGAAGTGCAATCTGATGGTGAAGTCACAACAACGAAAAAACATCCTTCGAAAATAACTGGCAATTACTCAACAGGCCTCGTATCCGAAATAATTGAAGCATAAGTGAGAAACAGGGTATCCGATCGTGCAATGCCGCCATCGTAAATGCAACTCTTAGAACGGTTGGATCCCCTATCGTGATAGATAAGTCCAAGATTCGGAGAGGTTTAAGAAAAAATACGGATGAAATGGATGATACCATTGACTTCAGTGGCTGTCTTGGATATAACGGGAAGATGGATATTACACTGAAAGACATAAAGATTGGAGAGAAGAATCACAGACGTGAAGTTAGAGAAGAACACTACTCGCTAGTATCCATTCCTGGAGGATACATGGGACATGTGGTACCAGATTCCGGCACTTCCAAAAGCATCGCTGAGTCCATTTTGCACTTCGCCAAAGAAAACGTATAGATGATTCTATATCCGCAGGTGAGTTCCAGACTTGTTTAATGACTTTTTTAGATAAAGAAAATGATCTGGTGCTGCGCCACAAATTCTTACGTACCGGTTAAGATACATGTACTTTGTATATGATTGTTTACTAAGCTACCTTTTAAGCCCATATCTGCCTGTTTCTTGTTTATCTGTGTATATAGCAATTCAATACTTGTAAATGTTTTCATGCTTTGATGTTTTTTTTTGTGTTTCTAACAGTTTGACTAAGCAGCATGAGCTTTAAGATTGTAAGTAAAATTGACGTTTTAATAAAAACGGTAGCTATGTATTCAGGACAATCAGAAATATTAAAATCAAGCAAATCAAACAAACATAATTTGTTTTCAAACACAATGAAAATTGTGCAAATGCACAAAACAGAAGGAGAATAATTATGAATAAGTACATTTGGGTTTATTACAACGTGTGCATGTATTATGGTTAGTCCCTTGCATAATGTGATATCCAAATGTGATTAATACTCGTAGCAGGCTTACGTAAAAAGAGGTACAGGATGATCATCTACATATAACTGATTCGTACTATACATCTTTTTTACTCACGCTATTCATTTCTTTGCAGTTTGCTGTGATGGGACTAATACGAATGTTGGAGCTATAGGTGGAATTAACAGACTCTTGGAGATGAAGCTAAATCGACCATTGCAATGGTGTGTCTGTCTCCTTCATCTTAATGAGCTCCCATTGCGTCACTTGATAACAGAAATGGATGGTAGAATGTTGAGTGGCAATCAATTCTCACGGCCGATCGGGAAAGTACTGCCAACAATTGAATTTTAAAGCCAAGTCATGGGTCAATATGATTGACTGGGAATTAACAGATCTGTACGAGTCTCCGCTTACACGAAGCCTTAGCAACGATGACCTGAAAGTTTTTCAGGGGGTTCAATACCGCGGGCAAGGTTCCGTGTTTCCCTGCCATTCGCAGATGGTAGAGAGGATGGTGCAAGAAGTAACTAAAGCAAACTGTACAGTTGTCGGCTCAGATACTAGAGACTTCGTCGTTAAATCAACACTGAGCCATCGCACAAAACACAGAAAACAGGAAAGCAAAAAGGATTTTATTTCGTAAGAACCTCACAAGCAAGGATTTTTTGTGCTTCCACTTCTTCATTTTTGTTTTATATGGTAATACACCGGCAATTTAAAAATCGATTATGCTAAAAATGGCTATTTTTGATATTAATGAAATAAAGCTGCTATTTTGCGGAACCTCTAAATATAGTCCAAATGAGCTCAAATTTCACATGTGAATAATTATGCACCTAGAAAGCAAGGGCATCATACATTCTGATCGAAATTCGAACTTTTAGAAAATCGAACCACCCTAATGCACATTTATGCAGTTTTGAAGAAATTACAACGGAATTGACTGATCATGATAGCATAAAGCAGAAGGAATGATGATATTTTACAGATTCTCAGTGTCATGACAGCCGTGGAGAGTTCATGTTTGCTAAATTCGATGGGTTCCTATTACTTTCATGTTCAACCTCAAGAGTATTTTCTTAAGCGTGGTCACAGGCAATTACCTGCCACAGGCAGAGAAAAATCACATAATTAGAGACGATGATTTCAATTAACTTTGAAAGATGCAAATGGGTCCACATCACTATTCAGATTCAAGAAATGAGACATGAATTTAGTGAATCATAAATTCATGACGGTGAAAATGAAATTATAAACTTAAAATTTCAGTCAAGAAAGCACGAACAATATCGCGACTTTTTCATGAAGACTTCCATTATAATACGGATCATGAAATTCCCTTGCAAATTAGCTTTATTTCCGCTTTAGTTTGGATGCTTATTGGCAAATATTCATTCCCTTTGATGTCCAACTTGTTTCATGCTACTTATATAGGGGCGTCATCTCGGTAATATATAAATTTGCATAATTTTGGCTTTTTTGAAAACTGCTCAAATAATTTTTTTGGACCACGGGAGCGCAATCTCAGCAAAAAACTGAATCTTTTCATATAAAAACGTTCACTGTATTCAGATACTCTTTTGAGTCGACACTCTACCTATATATCCCTACTCTATGCGTGGAATGCTAATTTCACCAACTATTCATTACGTTATTGACATTCAAAGTTTATCAATTTTCTGTGATATTTCTTCCTCTGATAAAACATGGCATCAAATGTCTCCAACATGCTACTCCCCAATTATCAAACGTGTGTGAAAATGACCTTTTGACATTGGTTTTTTCATTTTTTCATTTGTTATTTATTATGAGTAACACTTTAGCTCTCTTCTCATCAGCATACAGTATATCTGCTGCTGTTTTGCGCCTGCTTTACTCGGGCTATTTTGGTTCTGAAATAGCCCACCCCGAGTGAAATAGGGCTAAGTCTGTTGAAACCTCGAGTCACTGCGGAGAAGCATCGAACTGATATGTCAAATTATTCTTTTTTTGCTTCGAAGTGAGCTATGTATTATATAAGTTGACGGCGGGAAAACCCCGGTTTGACGATGTTGTTTATTCTGCTCACCGGCTACAAGTTTCGACCGTTACTTAGGTTCTGGTCACCCCAACTGACGCATCAAGCCCTGAGCACATTTCACATAAGCGAGAGATAAAATCTTCAGATAAACGTGACCAGCGGTGCACGTGCAGTAGATATTAAAATAGAAATTTAAAACATTAACTCACTTAATCCTTGCTACTGACTGAAACAGCAGTAGTATGAATAAATGTCTATAAATGCCACAGAATGTGAGTCACTATTTCGAAGGCAAATATCTCCAAGTGTCGTCCACCACACATTTAACTCTATTTGAGGAGCTTAACTTCTTCGTCCACCACGCCTCATTGAAAACAAGCTTCTTATAAAGAGACTGCTTCTTCTGAAGAGTAGTCGCCGCCTTCGAATCCACGGTGTGACCGAGCTATGTATCCTTAATGATATTTTATGTGCAGTTTTGCATAGACAACTGTCTTGGCACGCTTGATATATCGGAATAATACTCTCTCGCTGGTAGAGAATTGTCATCCTAGATCCCTCAAAAGGATAAAGCAGGGTGACTTTTCGACTTCCATGAGCGCAGAGGGTGATTAAGAAGTGATTATTTACAATGCTCAGTTTTGGAAAACTGGAAGTCAGCTTCCTCAGCGAATCATCCGCCAACCGATCCATTGCACCTGTCTGGATTAAAAGCTATGCAGGAATATTATCAGTTCATTTACTGATTAACAAGAGGTGAAAAATTGTCTCTTACTTTAACAGAGATATTTCCAAAATTGCATTAGAGATCCTACTTAATTCTGATTGCTTCAGTTTCGTCTACAAACCATCAAGACCCAAACAAATGAGAAAAGCAAGGCAAAATTACTATACATGAATATGAAAACATTTCGGTTAGAATAAAATTACGTCTGCGATGGCACATTACCAGTCTGTTTTGAAACTTAGGATATGACAATTGCGCCTAGTGAAGAATGCCTCACTGTCTATTTTTGATGAAAGCTTGTCTGTATAATACAGTGTGATCATGAAGTCGCTGTGGGATTACATTCTCTATTCATGAAAAGTGAGTGAGTTTAAACGATAACTACTTATGAAAATGAAAAAGAGCATGACTTAAAGTTTTGTATTATGATATGAGAAGGCCAGCTGAATTCAATTTGCGGTTTTCGAGTTGTCAAGATGAAAAAGGTATTATAAAGCTACTTTATGATAATCGTAATGAAGCACCAAACGCATGAATTTCATGAGCTCACATTATACACACAAGTAACGCAGCTACGTCTTCTTTGTAAGGAAATCTTGGCGTATGACACAGCTACCAATCAGGATTCTCCTGTTGTTCATTTCCCTTAAAGAATCTTTAATTCGAGACTTTTTAAATCAGTTCCAAACTGGATATTCAGCAGCGCATAATAGCGAGATGCAGAAAGAAGCGGTCGACCATCATTCGATGATGAGAAAGCAAAGCAAATTTCCGAGATTATTCGTGAACAACCTTCAACATCAATTCGCTAAACAGCTGCAGCTACTAGCTGTTCTTGCGGTTGTGTTCACAATGTAGTAAGACAAGATCTAGGACTCTTCCCTTACAAATTGCATGTAACACAAGAGCTACACGATGAAGATTGCTCATTGCGAGTCAGCATGTACGATAGTTTACTATGTTTTCTCAGCAGGATGAGGCACCTCCCCATTATTCAAGATCAGTTAGAGATTTCCTTGACAAGCAGTTTTGCAATCGTTGGATTGGCCGATGTGGCCCAATGGTATGACAATTGTGGTAAGAACGTCGAACAATGACTTTATTCTGAACTTTCTTTCTTTTTGTTTGAAAAATTTAAGATCTTTGCCGAAGAGTTTTTTTAAGAGTTTTACCGAAAAGTTTCATTTAGAATTGAAATGATCCATGGACAAGAAGAGGTAATTATATAAAATGCATGTATTTTTATTAGTTGAAATATTTAATTTAATTTGAATTTGGCAAATTAAATAAGTCAATAATGCAATTTTATGTTCTATTCATTTAATTCATGATATTGGCTAGTGCTTTATCCTTATATACATCATCTAGGAGATATTGAACTACATTATACATGGCAATCAAACCCTACAGCGGCTTTATGATCACCCTTAAATCATTGTACATACAACAAATTTCATTCATAATCAAAACTGTACATGGCATGTGGCGAAAAACTCCTAAAGGACAAATCTTGATCACTATTATTTTTCACTGGCACTGGTATACGTGTATGTGCTAATGAACCATAATCATCGGTTTGTCTACAATAATGGTCGACGGTCGTATTCACAATTTTAATATTAGATTATTAATCATTTTAACAATACATGTACATAACAAAGAGATAAAACACCCTCGTAGTCGCACGAGTGTCCAAAAATTTTCCAGCAGTGTAGCAACATTTATTTTAGCCAGGGATGCGGAGTCGGAGTCCCGGAGTCCTATTGAGTGATGATTTTTGCTTGAGTGATAGGATTCCGAACTCCAGCCTATAACTAGACACGAATTACAATACAAATAAATTGTTTATCTTCGTGCATAGCTGTCACTGTCTTGATATCAACTTTCTCCATCAAACAAAAGTACAGAGACAGCAGTACATGCAAAGCTTGCAATAGTTGAGGGAATGAACCGTGATAGTGAAAAAAGGATTCCTTTTTCACTCGGTGATTTAGTTGAGAAGACAAGCCTTCCTAGCCTCGATCACACCTACGCACTAAAGGTCACATCAGAGACAAAAGTGAAATACTAGTTTGTTTGAGAACATTACCTCTGCCCTAACGTTAATCGTGTGTGATGCCTTCTCCAAAGCGAAAGTGTACTCATAATTTTTGGAGAAGGATGGGGATTTTCTTGCCTGGTAGAGACTGGAGAAAAACCGTGTGAAGCACACATCAGCAAGACGGGAGGAACCGGGTCGTATGCATCCAACTTAAAGCGACATTTGATAAACTATCATCGAAAATGATTGATAATTGATACAGCAATGATTACTAAAAATAGGTTCAGGTAAGCCTATAATGAGATGTGATGTATGTCACCAGTTTTTTTTTTAAAAAACTAGTCTTATATACTTGCCACACGGAGTCGGAGTCCTATCGAAATGATAGGACTCCGACTCTGTGATCCTAGCGCATCCTGCATTCTTGATCCACTCTTAGTACGAAAGAATGAGAATGGAACTCGACCTCATGTGCTCCAACTAGGAACTTTCACATGTATACTAACTGAAAGTTGCACATCTTTTATGTTGATGATAGTCACGAGCTGGTGCTGCAAAAAGTGTACACGCAATACCAAAAAGATATGGCAAAAATGAAATAGTAGCACCACTAAAGTAACCATCATAGAGCTCAACGCATAACTGCGTTAGCTAACAGCATCAAGTTGTCGCAAAATAATATCTTAGATATTTGTAATTGTTTACGATTTTTACACTACGAGAACAAAGATTAAGAGCGTTGTCAATATTCGTTATGCTTGTCTTCATATTGGATAGTCTCAGTCTTATCAAAGTTAATTTTGAGCTCACCTTTGTTGCAATATTTTCATGATTTTTCATTTGCTTGATCAGTTCTACAAACATGTAGGATGTCATAGGCCCACATTACAGAATACAAAAATATGATGAAATAGCGATGTAGTTCAATTTATTGTTTATTTAATGACTGCATCATTTCATTGGTATACAGTGAGAATTAAGTTGATGATGAATTATCACGTTGATCCTAGGTTTCATTTTACTGAGTGGAGTTTTTTCCTTTTAATAAAATTTGACACCTATCGCTAAATATCATTTTACTAATCGCACTTATCATTCTGCAATTCGAAAAATACTTTTACAATCGTGAAACCAATATATGCTTTGAAATGGAATCAAATGCCGTAGGGAAATCAAAGAAGCATACATAGAGTAAGTATATCAGGTAGATTATCAACTCAGCAATAATTAAATCCCCTTTGTGTATACAGTTTTGATTTTATTAAATGAACTCGAATGAGACCCAGCATCGCATGTGAGATATGCTCGGTGATATTTTCTCTGAGGATATGCGCTGGAATTTGCATATCAGGATGCTCGTGTCGAAGGCGTCAAAGCGGATGTACATTCTGAGGAATTTGAAAAGATCAAGCGACTATCATCAAGCAGGTCTACAGATCGTTGATACAATCTCTTCTGTTGTATTGCTTCCCTGTCTACTGCAATTACCCAGCCTATTTGGAATCTAAGCTCGCAGGAATCGAACGTCGCGCAGCTAGAATAATTGGTGAAGATATTCAGCCTGATTTGATCTGTCTCTCAGAAAGTGTGCACTGACCTGATGCAGAAGATGTTTAATGAGAAGGATCATCCTATGCGAGAGCTTTTCTTCGATCGTCAGCCTACTAGAAGGAACTTATGCCCACTCCGTCCACCGATAGCCAAGTCAAAACGTTTTAGCTCATCCTTCATTACCTTTTGTAAATAGTTTTAGTAAGTACGTACTTCACTTTCTTTTATGATTTGTAATGCGCTGACCTGTCATGTCTGCCAATAAAGTCTACTGTATATTGAATTGAATATCAGAATATCAGAACGTTTATTTTTTCAATTGAAAAACACGTATATGTATGCAAAAGAGAATGAGATGATTGATGACAAGGCGATTGAGAAATTTACAGAATGATAAAATGGAAGTGAGATTAAGTAATGACACTGAAATACGAGATGACTCTGTCTGGAAGGAGAGGACATTTTCATTCATATTTAATATGTTTAAGCAAGTCATGATTTCATCTTTTAAAGTTATGCATCATTATACTTTTGCAATGAAAAATGTTAAAGTTTGATAAAAATAATAAACCACTGACAATGATCATAATTAACTTAAAGGATGTAAATGGGTCCGCATTACTAATCAGATTTGAGTAAATAATAAGATTGATTATACCGATGAGAATGGAATTGAAAACTTGAAATTTAAGCCAAGAAAGCAGAACAAGATGTTGACGTCTTTATGAAGACTTGCATTATATTTCAACTCATGAATTTCCTTTGATAGTCAGCTTAATTTCCGCTTAATTAAGATGCTTGTTAGCAAATGTTCATTCCTTTTGATATCCAACTTGCTTCATTCTACTGATCAAAGGTCTTCATCTCGGTAGTATATAAACACAGGAATAAGTTGCAAAAATTTAGCTTTTCAAAAGGTGCTCAAATAATTTCTTGGACCGCAGGAACGTAATCTCCACAAAAAAATGAATATTTTCATATAAAATGTTTTACTGTATACAGATAGTTGTTTGAATCGACACTCCAATTTTCTCTCATTTTTTGAATTTGAATTACTCTTTTGAAATTAATGCATTGTCTAATGCAAGGCTACCATGTTTTGAAACCTGCTTGTGCAGAATGAATTACATTGTGTTACTTTTTCCACGAATTTGCTCTTTAACAATTTTCTTGAACATTTTTTGACTCTTGAAGATAACACTACATAGCGATAAGAATTCCTGTCATTTTTTTCTACCATTTTGTAAAATGTGTATTCTAACTTTCGTTCTATGGGAAATTGCCATTATGACAAATTTTCATTATGACATCAATAAATATTTCCGTAAGGATTATGGTCGAGTCATCTTCATTCTTTTAAACATTTCGAACACTAATTGGTCAGGTCCACTAGATTTCAAAGGTTTCATTTCTTTGATGTTTTTTAAGGCTCTCCATTTGTTTCAAGTTCATATTGCTTACTATTTCTGAGTCAATTCTGCTACGAGGTAGGAAAGTGTCATCATTCAAAACACTGGAAATCCTTGACTCAAATCCTCCACTATTTTTCACAACATTTTGTAACTCATTTTGCATTTTTAAATTCTTGGAGTTTCATGGCTTCAATTCTATTTTTTCTTTTCTCAATGCCCTATTTAGTTGTCCCCTATCTAACTAAAATTACTCCGACTTTATTTTGTTCTGTTAGCATTGAAAATACTATTAATGACTTTGCATTTCCTTTTCATTTCTCTAACTTTCTATGAATGTGCTTCACGATCATATTCTTTGCATTCTATATGCATTTCGTGGATGATACAGTCACCATAGGCTGTATCAAAAAAAATTCTCACATTAAGGAGGTATTGAGAGCCTTTAACAGATTCCATCCCAAAGATAAAGGTGACATTGGAAATAGAAGGAAATGATCAGTTAGCATTCTTGGATTCATTGGTTCAACGTTCGATGGGAGGTGAAACTCGAACATACGACTATCGCAAGCAAATTTGGACAGGCTTTGCCCACATTTTCGGAGTTTTTGTTCCCACTGCATTCCAAAGTTGGCCTGGCTACGTGTCCTTTTCACATGGCAAGGACATGCTTTGGAGCAGACACTTTTAGAAAATGGTTGTCCCATACATTTCGTGGCTAAACATATGAAAACCAGACATAAATATGCTACAGACGATCTTGAAAAAAAGAAAGTGCACATTAAAATTCTTATCTTGGAGAACCATCGGAAAACCACAAGAAGAAAATCAAAATGGCAATTAACAATGTATTTAATGCATTGAATGTTCTCTCCTAAGCCTGCTCTGTCAAAATCGAGCAAGGCAGGGTTAGAACCGGCCGCCGGCCTCCGTCACAAATTTAGAAGACCGGTTGACCGGTTAGCCTACTACTCAATGCGCCGGTCGGCCGGCTTTTCTAATTAGGTCTACGTAAATCGACCATTGACGAAATTCATTCATGAAATTATGGTTTAGTCAATTATGTGAATTACAACATTGCTACAGCATGAAAATATAGCATACTTTATGCTATTCCGCCTGGAGCCGTTGGCTGTCAATTTAATATACCAAATTGCAGATAGTTCACGATGATAAAATAGTTTAAGTAGTCAGAGTAGCCGGCACATTTTTTGCAAATTTTTTGTTTTTTTCCGATTTTAAATGACAGGTCCGGTTACGTGCATCCAAGGAGATGGATTCGTCTGTCGCTATTACTCTAGAGGTGACGGATTCTATCTCAGCCATTGTATGCAATGGTAGAGCGATGTAGAAGAACCGTCTCCCTTTGGCTTACGTGATTGGCCAAGCCCGCGCAATGCGTAAGCAAAGTTGTATTAGGGAACACACGAGCTAGTGTTGTCACATTGAAATCTAAACGTCTGCCCAGTTGACAGTACCTATCTTTGATTCAATGTTTCTCCGTGATAGATTCGTCAAATAGAGTTATTATTTGCATCGTTCGACTCCCCACGATCTAAATTTAATGACTACGAGTATGTACGTTCAATGCGATGTCAATGATTTAGTTCGTCAGAATTCAGGCTTAAACTTGCATAATATTAAATGGAAAATTGATTTTTCCGCCCCTCGGGATGAGTTCTTGCCGTGACCATCATTACTAAAATATGTCATCTCTAGACCAAACAACGCAGACAAAGCAATTTATCTCTGTGCGTGCATCAGTGTGGAGCGATTATGCATGTGTCACGCTTGTCTATTGTTCAGCTTGCATGTCTGTTGAGATCGCTGTGTGTGAAGATTCATCTAATGTCTGATTGGTCGGCTGCGTTGATTGATGTAGTACATGTGATTCTAGGTGTCCTGACAAGTCGTTCACTTGTCGTGAACATGGCTGGTGGACGCTGGCCGAAAACGTTTGATAGCATGTAAATGTCATCATTTTGCAAAATATGAAACGAAAGATCACTTGCACCAGGGTCCTTCCCCTTATCAAAGCAAAGCACGATTATTTGGAAGTCAAAAAACTAATAAATACTAATAAATCTATTGCTGAATTCTCAGCGGTTTTTGTTCGAGGATTGTGAACTGAAGTGTTCTGATTGTGAAGCTAGTCCTTTATATGCGCACTACGAAGTTCTCATCGCTGGTTTGGTAGCATGAGGGCACGTCGACAAGGCACTAATTTTTAACTTACATTCAGTTTTTTGAAATCCTTCTTTTTCTCAAATAAATTTCCAGAATCATGTTTTCTGACCTATATGAATTTCGCAAGATTTGTGTTTATCCTTATCCTATCTGTCGCAAAATTATTCCATATCTTAAATAGGCTACCACTCGTATTGCTGCTCAAATGCTTCTATAAGCTTGCAAAATATATTGTCAGAGTGCGGATAATACAGATTGTTTCATAAAAAATGGATCACCCTTAAACATCGCCTTAACTTCAACTTTGTCTAACTCCGCCAAACTTGAACGAATTTCTCTGAAATTTGGAAGATATGTCAGTTGTGCTTACTAATATCATTGTTGGAAATTTCAAGCATGAATATTGAGTTGTTTCCCTGTTATAGATAAAAAAAGTAGTAGATAATTTGATCTTCATTTAGCAATGTTACACAAAATCATACCTCACTCTTATAAAATTACATTTGTTTCCTTTGTTATGAAATATGTTGTTCTACAAGCCAAAAGCTATCAAGCAAAACAAAAATAAAGAAAATCGGTCAATCAGAGCCAGTATAGCACCATTATTCATCAACAATAATGTAACTGCTACATGTGATTAACTGGACTTCATGTTCCATAGCTTCGTGACTTCGTTGCGGTGGTGTTGGCAGCACTCCTGATTGCTTTCAGCCAGAAATCTATCTTTTACCGGTTGAAAGCAATACAAAGCACAAATGAACAATAACGAGATCGCATTCACAAAAAAGGCAAAGTGTCAGCCTTGCTAGAACTAGGGTTTTCTTTGCGAGCTACAAGCAAGCGACTAAATGTCCCTTACACAAATGTGCATCGATGGCATAATGATGATTTTCGACTCTGTCGTAAAGAGGGCTCTGGCCGTCCACGCAAAACATCCAAACGTAGAGACCGCCTAATTTTGAGATTTGTTAAAGTTGATCCAAGTCTTTCGTTAACTGAGATGGCAGTAGTATAGGGTATAGGATTCGGCGCATCGCTTCGCTCAGCACCGAATCCCACACCTAGGTAGTTACAAAAAATGAAAAAATACAAAAAAATAGGGTCCTCCTGAAATTTATAAAAAAACAGACAAAATAGATACAAAAAATGAAAAAATACAAAAAAAATAGGGTCCTCCTGAAATTTATAAAAAAACAGCTAAAATAGATGCGAAAATAGGAAAGTACCTTAAAGTATGACCCATGAACAAAAATATTCATTTAAAAATGGAAGATGAAAAAACAAAAGAACCATCAGCCACTTTATATCCTTCATTATCATATGAAATAGATATAGCAAAACACAAAGATAGAGTCAGGTACATGAAAGATAAGGAAGCCCAATTATTACTTAAACTAGAACATTATAATAAATTAAGAAAACGATGGACAATAGTTAAGTAGGCGCTCTCACTATTGTCATTTCATTTGCCGTTCTTATATGATTTAGAAAAAAAACTGAGTTTTAGATAGTTATTGAATCACTGCTTGCTTGCTTGCTTGCTTTTCAGATGTAGTTGTCAACCATCATCTACTAACTATAATATTACAAATTGCATGAACCATATGTCCACGCGTGGACGAGGTTTCATTGGATGAGAGAAAAATGACGTCATATGTCAACATAATGAAAATTATTATAACGAAAGCTTTCATATTTTCGAAGACAATCTTCTAACAATGAGTGTTTTCAGGAATCCACAAATTCATGTCGGGTAGATAAACACGTCGGTAATTGATGAAGAAGGTTGACAATCTTTTCGCCCATTTCTCTTTCTTTCGTTTCTTCCACGAGTAAGCGTTAGTAGTATAGGGTATAGGATTCGGCGCATCGCTTCGCTCAGCACCGAATCCCACACCTAGGTAGTTACAAAAAATGAAAAAATACAAAAAAATAGGAAACTACCTCTAAAATCACTAATTTATGGGTCAAAATAGATGCAAAATAGGAAACTACCTCTAAAATCACTAATTTACGGGCTAAAATAGATACAAAAATGAAAAAATACAACAAATAGGTAACTACCTCTAAAATCACTAAAGTATGACCCATGAACAAAAATATTCATTTAAAAATGGAAGATGAAAAAACAAAAGAACCATCAGCCCCCTTATATCCTTCATTATCATATGACATGGATATAGCAAAACACAAAGATAGAGTCAGGTACATGAAAGATAAGGAAGCCCAATTATTGTTAAGATTAGAACATTATAATAAATTAAGAAAGAGATGGACCATAGTTAAGTAGGCGCTCTCACTATTGTCATTTCATTTGCCGTTCTTATATGATTTAGAAAAAAAACTGAGTTTTAGATAGTTATTGAATCACTGCTTGCTTGCTTGCTTGCTTTTCAGATGTAGTTGTCAACCATCATCTACTAACTATAATATTACAAATTGCATGAACCATATGTCCACGCGTGGACGAGGTTTCATTGGATGAGAGAAAAATGACGTCATATGTCAACATAATGAAAAATTATTATAACGAAAGCTTTCATATTTTCGAAGACAATCTTCTAACAATGAGTGTTTTAAGGAATCCACAAATTCATGTCGGGTAGATAAACACGTCGGTAATTGATGAAGAAGGTTGACAATCTTTTCGCCCATTTCTCTTTCTTTCGTTTCTTCCACGAGTAAGCGTTAGTAGTATAGGGTATAGGATTCGGCGCATCGCTTCGCTCAGCACCGAATCCCACACCTAGGTAGTTACAAAAAATGAAAAAATACAAAAAAATAGGGTCCTCCTGAAATTTATAAAAAAACAGACAAAATAGATACAAAAAATGAAAAAATACAAAAAAAATAGGGTCCTCCTGAAATTTATAAAAAAACAGCTAAAATAGATGCGAAAATAGGAAAGTACCTTAAAGTATGACCCATGAACAAAAATATTCATTTAAAAATGGAAGATGAAAAAACAAAAGAACCATCAGCCCCCTTATATCCTTCATTATCATATGACATGGATATAGCAAAACACAAAGATAGAGTCAGGTACATGAAAGATAAGGAAGCCCAATTATTACTTAAACTAGAACATTATAATAAATTAAGAAAACGATGGACCATAGTTAAGTAGGCGCTCTCACTATTGTCATTTCATTTGCCGTTCTTATATGATTTAGAAAAAAACTGAGTTTTAGATAGTTATTGAATCACTGCTTGCTTGCTTGCTTGCTTTTCAGATGTAGTTGTCAACCATCATCTACTAACTATAATATTACAAATTGCATGAACCATATGTCCACGCGTGGACGAGGTTTCATTGGATGAGAGAAAAATGACGTCATATGTCAACATAATGAAAATTATTATAACGAAAGCTTTCATATTTTCGAAGACAATCTTCTAACAATGAGTGTTTTAAGGAATCCTCAAATTCATGTCGGGTAGATAAACACGTCGGTAATTGATGAAGAAGGTTGACAATCTTTTCGCCCATTTCTCTTTCTTTCGTTTCTTCCACGAGTAAGCGTTTGCCTTTTCTTCTCCGTTTTCTCTCCTTCTCAGAAAATGCAGGGTCAAAAATAATAGGAAATTTACCCATTTGTCCAATGATAAAAGTGTTATATTCTGCCTTCTTGTCATTGGAAATATATCGTTTTGAAATTTTCTGCAAATAACTCCGGAAACACAGCAATAATGTTTGCCTGCTCTTCGATAACTTCTTGTGTCATGACTGAACACAGCGGCACACACAATACAATGACAGAAGAGAGAGAAATGTAACAATGCAGCTGCCAGATGCTTTGACGTCATGCGGTTGTGCTGACGCGCTGGTAAGAATTTAAACAACTTGCCTAACGTACAACTAAAATCTAATTGTATTACAAAGCTGTAGCAACAACAGGAATTGTATTGAGAAGTTCATGAAAAAGGAATTCTGTTAAGCAATGTAACTTTTTAATTTAGATTAAATTAATTCATTTCAAAATCGAATAAGTAGTAAGGAAAGCCATCAATATGAGGCAGTTTTTAAATCTAGGGGGCCCCTATAAGAATTTTTTTTATTATAAAATGAATAGCATAAATGACTTCTTAAAGCATTATGGAACGCAAACTACGACAAATTTCGACCTAAAGAAAATCGCTAATCGATTAGGAATAAAGAACTTTCATGTATTAATGAGAGACGAATTACATTTGATCAAAAATAAGCCAACTGTAAATTTCATAACGAATCTTCACACTTCAGACCAAAACGGCGTACATTGGTCAGCAGGCGTTAAAAATCATCAGCAGAACTATTATTTTGATTCATACGGTTTGCCCCCTACAAATGAAGTAAAAGAATTACTTGGAAATGGTATTTATAATACGTTTCAAATTCAAACACCAGGCACTACCTATTGTGGTCAATTAGATTTATACGTTTTGTACAAATTACAAAAAGGAGTACCATTTCTAGATATAATGTTAGAGTTAAACGAACCGTAGGTTCTATGGCTACGCCTAATAATAATGATAATTAAAGCTCGGTTTTCTGTAATTCGTTTTCATAGAATCTACCTTTGATATCTTCATCATCTAAATCTTTGATTTCATAAGTAAACGGATAACTTTGATTTATTTTAGAAACTTCAAATATCTCTTTCGTCCAGTATCCGACGAAGCCCTTTTCAAATTTGTTCTTATATTTAAATATTCGTACCCTATCCCCAATTTTAAATTTCGGCTTACGTTTCTGTAAATTCGGATTACTCTCATTCGAATAATTATTTTCGAATATTTTCTTTCGTATTAAATCAGGGTCGTCAGAAGCATTCTTTGGAGTTTCTTCAATACCTGAATGAATCTTATTGTTATACTCTTCTACAACTCCTGGTAATATCTTCAACCATTTCTGATTTCCTTGCTCAGTAAACTTCTTAAAGATCTTACCTTTTAGCGTTCTATTAAAGCGCTCTATTACTACAGCCTTTCCTGCATTTTCTGTGGAATAAATAGTTTCAAATAGTGGCTTTACGTTTCTATTGTAAAACTCGGACCCTTTATCAACAAACAATTTCCTTGGCTTTCTAAAACTTTCTTTAAAGATTTCTTCAAACGCATATTTAACTGACAGACCACTTTTGTTTTTTAAAGGCTTTACCCAAGCGTATCGTGTATATAAATCTATAACGGTCAATGCGTACTTAAACCCTCTTTCATTAGGCATATTAATTAGATCTGCACTCCAAATATCATCTTTATTAAATACTTTTACCTTCAATAGATATTTCGGCTTTCTATATTCCCTATGAATTTCAGACGCATAGCGGCTTGGGTCATTCGGCATTTCGGACGCGTAGGTTCGAGCGTTGCTCTCAGACAGCTTTGCTGCCGTTTCATCTATCCCCTGCCCAAAAAGCATTTTTGCTTGTAAAGCTTTCTTAACAAACATTCTTTCAATTCTTTCTCTAAATGTAGGATTTTGAATACTATCTAATTCTTGTATCATTTTCTTATCTGCTTCATGACGAGAACTTAGGTCATGATTACGATAAGCTAAATCATGTTTATAAGCGGCGGCGTCTACTCTATTTATTGGTTTACTATTTTCTCTAGGCGTGTCATCATCGTTTAATCTTAAATCTAATCTTGTGCCGGGGCCAGTAAAATTATGATTTGGAATATGTTTTTCACCTTTATACTTTGCCCAAATAAAGCCAGGAAAGTTTTCTAATGCTTTTTGTATATCACCTCCGGTGTGGTGTGGAACTTTGTTCTTGTCACCTTTTAAGAGATAATCCGTTAGATCTAGATTTGTAATCCTTAAGTTATTCAAATTCATTTTTAAAGATTAAATCTTATCGCACCATACTAGGATTTAGATATATGCCAGATCCGTCTTTTGTTTCTTTTATTTGAATCAAATCATCAATATTGTGTAGGACATTTTTAAGAACTCGTTTCCCTTCATCAACTAAATTTAATTTGCTAATGAAATTATCTACTATTCCGTCACCTCTAGCAGCTTTCTCTAACTCCCTATTATGACGTTTTTGCTCTTCTAATGCTGCCTTCTCTGATTTATTTTTATTTACTGCCTGGACAATACCAGCTGTCCCACCTGCAACACTTCCTGCTGCTGCTATACCACCTATGATTAGCGGAATTAATGGGAGAATTCCACCATTCTTTTCTTCTTGTAATTTAATATTCTCTATCATTGCTTTACTTATGTAATACTTCCTTTTGTTAATCGTAATAGTTTTAGGGGTATTTTTGTCAATGATGTTACGTAGTTTTAATTCAACCGTTTTATTATTCACTTGCGCCATTTTTTAATAAAAAATTTATAGTCTTGGGTTTTTCTAACCAATCGGAGCGAAGCTCCTCTGGCTTTAGCCTATCCTAACCATCTTTCCATTAATAATTTCAATAGAATATTCAGCGTCTTCTAGCAATAAACCATAAGCCATCAATGATGTTGTGGAATTTGCCTTTTCAATATTAATTGTCACATCACAACCGGTCTTGATAATATCTTCAGATTGTGCACTTAAATCAAAACAGAAAACAGGATATAAATTCTTCCAATCTACAGGATTTAATTGTGCTTCAACTCCAAATTCTCGGCACAAATTTCTATAAGCATCATATCCTTCCATGAATTGATTATTTGCGTTATCAAATCGCAATGGATCAATAGGATAACGTGTTTGATTTAATGAAATTTGTAAACTTCGAATTGAATTAATATGGAAAAGATTATTGTTCTTATCAAAACTGGCTGTTTCATTCTTTTGAAAAGTGAGCAAAAAATATCTTGGAGTATTTGATGTCCTTGTGAAATGCCAGTTAAATCTTTGTTCAGTAAACGTGACAGAGCTCGCGGTACGCTTCATAAAACTTACTGGAATTGGTTTGCCCGTATTTAATCGTTTCGTAATACTTGTTTCAACCTCTAAACTAGGAGTAATGTGCTTAATCCACCATTCAAGTCTATCAATTTTTAGGTATGCTTTCTTCCCAGCCTTTCCATAAAATATTGATTCATTATTTACAGTGCGATGAACTATGAGTTTGAATTTCAAGTGACATGATATTTTATTGTAATCTAAATACCCGAATAATGGAGACAATGACCAATCAACAGTTTGTTTACTTTTATTATTAAAATTACGTCTTTTCTGGTATGAGCTATTTTGTGTACTGTTTAACTGTTTCACTATGTTTTCTACATCTTTCGCAATTCCTGTTGAATCTGTTCCAGTGTGAGTTAAATCATCTTTAAGTATGCCGGTATGGTTATCAGGAAACCATCCTTCGATTTCATGCATTTTAGTATTTTCACCTATTGTTACAAATCGAAGCATTGAATCAATAATGCCAGGTGAATCACGTATGGTTTCTATATTTTGTGTTGCAACATCTAAACGCATTTGTGTGAATAATCTTGGGAAGAAATTGTTTTCTAATGTAATATTATCCGTAGCCGGTAATGGTGTTGTAAAATCAGCATCAGAATAAAGAGAATATTCACAGTGTAAAAATGAATCGGGTAAATATAAATAACTTTGTTGATTGTCAACTTCAAAAATTAAATCGCCTCCTGTATTCACTCTACCTGAAGAACCGGGGTTCATAGCAATTCTTATATAGTCATTCTTTTTTTGATTGTAACTAATGAACGGGGGATCATCTAATCTAAATTTGCTTTCAAACAGAGTTGCCATTATATTTTTTTATTAGAAAAAATCAGTTTGATACTCGGCTAAAGCCTCTGAACAAGGTTCTACTAGAATTTTGCTAGACCATTTCCCACGTTAGTGGTTAGGGACTGCATCCCATTTCCTCTCATTTCTTCAATTGTTTTTTCATCATGTTTACTTTCCATCTTCGCTAATTTAGCAATTTTGTTTTTTGTTTCCTCTGAGAGCTTTTTGTCTTTTTGCATTTCTTTTGCATCATTCCTAAGTTTGCGAATAGCTTCTAGTTGCTTTAATTCGTTTTGTGACTTAACAGCATTCGATATTGCACTAGCTGTACTACCTATAGCAGCTGCTCCTTTAGCAGCAGATGAAATCAAATCTTTATTATTTTTAATCAAGTTAACGATACTTCCGATACCAGAAAAGATGCCAGCTCCTTCTGTTTGGACGGCACCTGCAGTGCCTAGGAACTTTGTTCCAACAGTTTCTACACTATCATAATGGTACACAGGATTCATACGTGGTTCATGAGCAATTTTATTATTTGAAGCAAAATGTTTAAGATTGTGTTTATAAATTATAGGCATTTTTTTAAGCTTAAATTTGACTTTTGGGCCGATCGGCTAAATTCTATTAAGATTTACGTTTGTGAATGGACAACAACTTCGCGGTAACTTTATTAATTGCCTATTGCACTTTATCTATTGCGTCAAGCAGCGTGTGATGTACTTTAATTTCTTTTTCATTTACTTCTATTTTTTTCTCACTTTTCTTTACTTCTGTTTTAAGAGCGGCCAATTGATTATCTAAATTCGTTTTAAGGGTCTTCAATTCACTAACCTTTTGTTTAAGTGCTTTAACTTCATTTATCATTCTGTTCATTTGCTTTACTTGTTGTGTGATACGGCTACTTAATTCACCAACACTTTTTTGGAATGTGGATTGCAGCTGTTGTAAGTGTTGTAATAATTTCCGATTCTTTTCGCTTACTTTTTCTAACTCTTCTTTCAGTTGTATATTTTGTTTTGTATTCTTTGCAATGGCGGACTTTAAATTTAGTGATAACAGGATCACAAGTTTTGAATGTTCTGTTATTTTTTTATGAAGTTTTACTATATCTGCTTCTAGATTTTCCTTGTTTGCTACTTAGGTCTGTTAGCTTTTCTTGCAGTCTTTCATCATTCTGCTTTAGAAGCTTGGTTTCTTTCGTTAGTGGAGAGAGCAGTGACACAATTCTATCGAACTGTTTATCAACATATTCTTTATTTGCTAACTCAGTACTTTGTTGTGGAAGAATAGAAAGATGTAACGGTCCTGTTAAAATGTCTCCAGTTTTCATGATATAGTTGTCTAGTTCTATTTCTGATTCTTGTTTATTCGGTGTGTAAGCACACCCGCCAACATTTGTTAACATCATTTTTTTTATTTAAAAATATGTTATCCAACAATTCATCATTAAATAAACATATGAGAACATGTAGTGATTGTGGAAAAAGTGTAACATCTAAGAACTTTACGCGTCACCAAAAAACATGTCAATCACCATCACAACCAAAAGTAAAAGATAGACAATGTTCGAATTGTAATAAGTTTTTTACTAGTCAAGGTTTCTTGAATCATTCTAATTCATGTGCTATTAGTACACGAAAATGCACTAATTGTCAAATAGTTAAGCTCAAAACAGAATTTTATGATAGTAAATACCGGTGTAAAGAATGTTTAAAAACACAAGTGAGATGTAACAAGTGCAATAAAGTTCTGTTGGAGAGAAACTTCTCACGACATGCAGCAATTTGCATGATTTAATTAATTTTATATCCGTAGTAGTCCGACACTCACTTGAGCTTCCGTAATAGTCCGGCGCTCTTTTGAGTGTTTTTCCGTCTTTTGGGCCCCGGACTCAATACACTAGACGTTATTAGAACAGGCATTAATGATTTTCGCGATGTACTAAAAAATGTACATCCTCTAGTCAATGATGCTAAAAGTACATTGAGTGACATAAAACCAATATTAAATGAGTTAAATAATATGTAATTTTTTTTTCTTTTTAAAATATGGAGTACAAAATAGAACACGTGCCAGTTTTAAAAGATTATCGCCATCCTGCAAACCCTGTAAATTCAAAACAATCAGTTAAAAGTCAATATCATCGAAAATATATGCAATTCGTGCAAGATTATAAAATAAAACATGGTATAAGAAGTTACGCTAAAACAAAAGACTTTCCACTGTGTCTACGAAGTTTCAGAGTATTTTTAGCATACAATAATTTATGGTGGTTGGTTAATAAAGAGCGATTAACAGTTTACGATTTGGAAACATTACATCAACTAAATATTCCTGTGTATATGTAATTAAAAACATAATTTTTTCTTTTAAAAATATGAATTGTAAAATGAGTAACAAATCAACGCATACGCTTGACGAGTTAATAAAGAAACAAATTGAGGAGTTTGATGCACAAATTGAACGTAGACGTAAACGTAGTAAAGGCACACCAATTCCTGACATATTCTCTGATGATAGACTTGGTGATGATCTATTGAATCTGTTTAATCCGAACGCTATCACGTATGAAAATGAACTTTTTACTCATGTAGTAAAGGATATACGCGACCTTTTGCGGAATGGGAAAGTTTTAAATTTATTGGGTGTAATAAACAAAGAAGATGGAACCACAATAGAAAACTTTTACGCTTCGTTTTATAATAAAAATTCATTTGAAACATGGTTTCTTAATCTAGAAGAGAAATCCGATGCTAGTGAATGGATTTTTACAGGTAGTATCAAATACGAAGATTTTGGTATGAAACTCGTGCAAAGATCACATAGAGGCGCTGGTATTAATATGAAATATAGAATCAAAGAATACATCGGGCAATATTGTTACATTCCTTCTGAGGATTTCTGCTTTATAAAATGTTACAACGCCTTACGTGGGTTCAATCAAGAACAAGCTAAAATTATAATCGAGATGTTTAATGACTTTTTATATAAAGAGAAAGCTACATCTAGGACAGGAGTAATGGCAAACTGTAAATTTTCCCAATTCAATAAATACTTTGGAGAATGTGTACAGTATTATAGTGCTACTAATCGTCATTTAAATCCCAGAGGTATTACAACACCTTATAGTTATGTTTATTACAATTATTTTCACGAAGGTTCATCAATAGGTCATTATTGTTTAATCAATAAATTCCATAAAGCAGAAGCTATTAGAGAAATTGAAAATAATTTCAAACCAATATATAAAACTGTCACTGATGAAAATCTAACAACACTTCCGTATAAGACCATAACAAAGAAACCAATTGACTATGGTTCAACATATATATGGGATCTCGAAACTTATCCAGATCCTCGTTGTGCAACAGCTCATCCTATTCCTTATGCTTTAGGTACTATCAATTTCAATAAATTCATGTGTTGCTTACCGAAGCAAAGATTGGAAGAAATAGACGCACGATTGTTACGCGATATGATTAAAATAAAAAGGAGCAAGGATGAACATGAGATTAAAGAACTTAAGAAACAGATAAGTGAATATAATAACTTAACTGAGCAAGAACTTAACAAACTTCAACGTTGTGTGAAAATCTTTATTAGGAAACATAATGAATGTCCGTCCGGGGGAAACCCAGAGGACGTATGTCCGATACATCAATTTTTCAAAAACCTTGGATCTTTTAATCATTCGAAAGTAACTTTAATAGCACATAATTCATCAGGATTCGATGCATATTTTCCACTCAAATCTAATTTTAAATTAACTAAACCACCGCTTAAAACATCAAGAGGAATACTCACTGCTTCTTTACAAAATCCTTATACAACTGAAAGTGTTAGTAAGTATATCCAACGTTCCTCTAGATCTAAGCAACTAGGTGACTCTACAAAACGTAACATAAAACCAAGCAAACTTTTACAAACTATTGTAATGAAATGTAGCTTACAACACGTGAAAACAAGTCTTTCCAAATGGTGTGAGAATTTTAAAACCCCTAGCAATATGTGCAAATTAAATTATGAAATTGGCGAAATTACACATGACAATTATCTAGAAAAAGAACATGAGTGGAAACCGTATTTAATTAACGATGTTCTTTCATTAGCATTTTGTATCTACAAGTATAATAATGTTATGAAAGAATTAGTTGGCGAAGATATAACTACTAATTTAACATCCTCCGCTTTAACATTTAACGGTTGGATGAAGAGTGTACAAGAAGACAACATAAATATTCATTCGCATACTGATTTATGGACTAGAAACTATGTTAGAAAATCTGTTAAAGGTGGAAGAGTGTCAGCAAATATAAGACATTACGAATCTCCATTTTGTAACATCTTGCTACCAATATTACAACGATATTTTCCTGAGCGCTACGCTGAGGAGGTTTTGCTCCCTGGTCATAATAATAATTTAATAGATTTAATGAAGCAGTATAATCAGTTGCAAGACAAGAATGCTCTCTGTAAAGAAATTAAACATAAACTACTCGACCAACGAAATGAATTCTTAATGGCTTTTGATGCAACATCTTTATATCCATCAGCTATGTATGACGAACATTCAGAATATCCTAAAGCTGAATCTGCTAGAAAATTTAGACAAGAAGAAGAACAAGCAGTATTATATCAATTTAACACTCAATCATTTCGTCCTAAAACTGGAATATTCACAGTTGTGTTTCATTATCCTGATGAGATGTTTTTTCAACCAGTTCCTGCGAAAGATAAGGTAAAGAATGAAAACAATTGCAATCAAGAAATAATAAGGTTTAGGAATGGAATGTGTTATGATGTATTAACTTCTGTAGACATACAGGAAATTGTTAGATGTGGCGGGAAAATATTATCTATTACAGATGGTATAATTTATGAAGAAAATTATCACATTTCACCATTTCGCAAATACATTGAAAAGCTCTTCAATTTAAGAAAAAAATATAAAATAGAAGGAAACACTGTAGGCGATGAGTTAATTAAATTATTAATGAATTCACTATATGGAAAAACCGTACAAAAAGACATAACCACTAAATATCATTTATGGAATGAGAATACATTGAGAAAAAATTTCACTCAAGAAGTAAAAGATTTTGAAAAAGTAAATGATGAACAATTCTTAGTGAAAGTAGAAATGGAAGATGATGAGTTTCTTAAAGCTAATATTACAGACACTGAAAAGACGGCCAAAGGCCTGAGCAGCTACGCTACGACATCATTCATGCCATCACATTTAGGTTCTTTTATTCTTGCTCACTCTAGAAGAATCATGAATAACTTTATTTTAGAAATTAATGGTTTTAAAGAAAAACACATACATTACACAGATACCGATAGTATATACATTTCCAATGAACTCTTCAATAAATTAGATGCTGCTGGATATGTTGGTGGGGAATTGTGTCAAGGGAAAAATGATTATGGAAATGGGGGAATTATATATGGATTGTTTATCGCCCCCAAAATAAAATACTGCATTACTGTAGATGACCAAGGGAGACTTAGTGAAAAGAAAACATTTAAGGGTTATACAAAAACTAAAGTAAAAGTAGAAGATTTCATTCAATTATACCATGGGGAAACATTGACAACAATTGTTAATAAACCATGGAAAAGATCTTTAGAAACTGGTATTAGTATTCCTGATAAAAATAATAACACTGAAGAAAAAAGATTCACTGGTAAAATAAATATTCTTAAACGTCAAGCGCCTAATGCAAATGGTATTATGCTCCCCTATAGCGGAGAAGATGTACAAGACGAAATATTTCAACGAATAAAAAAAGAATGTAATATAATTGAATACAATGATAGTGAAGACTGGGAAGAGGAATTATAATACACTAGTCAGAGAACAATTGTTCGATAACTCTATCATGTACTTTTTTTATCAATATTGACTGTGATAAAACCATAGTCGTTTGCCCAAGCATTGTTACACGATTGTTTAAATTCATCTTTATCTCTTATACATAAGTCTCTTAACAAATCACTTAGGTTTCTTTGGTTGATTTCGAAAAGCATAAAAATATTAGCATTCTTTCTAATAACACTTCCATCTAATGAATACATACTTTGTGTTAAATAAAAGACACTACAGTTATTATGTCTACCTCTTGTAAAATAATTTCTCTGCACTGCCTGATTTCTGTCATTAACACAATCATCAAACACCACACAATGTTTTTTCGTTTTATTTAGTTTACTAGGATCTTGCATATTGCCACTATCATCTATTAATTGTATCGTTATGTGTTTATTTTTATTGGGTTCTACTAGTTGTTTATTTTTCGCTGCTTCTTCACACCAGGAACTTATTTCTTCTTCATACTCCGATTTTTCATATTCTTCAAACAGTGAAGCTATAGTTGATTTTGTAAGATTATTTTCAAAACCATATTTCAAAAATTGATAAATAGGTTGTTCTGCTGTTGTTGTATAAATGATAAGATTGTTATAATCCAAAAATTTGGGTGTCGTGAGAATTTTAAATAATAGATATGTTTTTCCACAACCTGATCTTCCACAAATAACTGATAAAACTTTATTTGACAAGTTATGATGATGATTGAATTTCACTTTCTTGTTTAGTGGATATTTTTCACAACTGCTTTCACTCATTTTTAAGACAATATTTTTTTTAATTATACCTCCCGAACCAAAAGATCTATCATAATTTCTTCGCCTCCAAAATTTATTTCCTTTCCTTTCTCATCTGTTATTCTAATTGTAATTGAATTAATTGTTTTTCTTGTAACAGGGAAATATATTAATGATTTTGGGATTACATTCAAACTGTAACCAATCGGAACTGTAAATGCTGGATAACTGAAGATATTATTTGACAGCTTTCCATTAACATAACCACCTTCTATAATATCACATTGAACGTTGATTGAATTTATTTCAGTTACTTTAGGTATATTTTCACTTATATGAAAACCTTGTGCATAGAGTTTCTTTTTAAATCCTAAGAGTCTTGATAAAGATTTGTCAATATTAAAATCTACTTGATGATCTTCATCTAAAGTAAGAGAAAATTTATTTACTGCTGGTTCAACTGCGAAATGTAATTGTTTCTTGTCTTTAAATTGAATGCCTAAATGTCTTTTTATTTCATTGGAAATCGATTCAACTTCATAAGATCCAGGAAGAAAAGTTAATTCTTTCCAAGTTTTACCTTGATCATTAGAATATTTAAATCGGTCATTTACATCTTTGATAATATTTTGTATAGTGTTAAATGTTGAAAAACTAGTTAGTGCTACTTCATAATGTTTGTCTTGTTCTAAGTGAATAATAGGATCTAAATTACAGGTATGGGTTGAAGTAGTTGTTATAAATTTTAATGTCGTACTAAATTTTGATGAGGTTAAAATCTCGGTTAAATTTTCTAAATGCTTATTAATTTTTTCTAGTTCTGCCGAAGACATTTTTTAACTAAATTTATGTCCTTCTAGTGCTAAGGAACATAATATAATTAGAGTTATATTTGTAGACTTCTTCAGTTATAACGCCGTTTTTGAATAATTTGTCTAAGATTGCATGCATTTCGTTAAAACTGGAGTTATGCCCTTCTTTTGCTGCAGCGAATAAAATATTATATCTCTTTATTAATTCTTGGGGATCATCTGATAAAAATACAACAGGTGTTGAATAACCAGTTGCTGTTGGAACACTGGTTGATGTTGAATAACCAGTTGCTGTTGGAACACTGGTTGATGTTGAATAACCAGTTGCTGTTGGAACACTGGTTGATGTTGAATAACCAGTTGCTGTTGGAACACTGGTTGATGTTAATAATAATTGTTCTAATTGTTTATAACGCTTAAGATGTTTCCCAGTTCCAACCTTGTCTAACATAGTTTTGTATTTCAGTAGATCATCGGGGTGATAGTTATCTAAATCCGCTCCTCTTAATAAATCCGCGAAATTTCTGTCTAAACTGAAAGCTGTTTTGTCTGGTGCAAAAATTAAACTTTCTTTAGGATTTATAGATAATTCTTTTCCACCTAAGAAAAATCTAATAAATGACTTTCCATCTCTAAATGAAGTAGAATGTTCAAAGAGCATAGATTTGGGTAATTTCTTTTCTATGTTTGCTTCTAACAAACCATAATCATCCATGAAGATTTTCTGCACTGGATCCGCGATATCAATTCGTTTATCATGAACTACAAGTTCTTTCTTAATATCAGATTTAACTTGTTCAACTAATTTGATTTTGTCTTTCATATCGGATTGAACGCCAGCTTGTAGCATTCGATATTGTCTATATTTTTTCTTCATAATATTTTTCTGTTTTATTAATTCTTCTAGTTGTTTTATTTTTGTCTCATTGCTCTGCATTATTTTATAAGATAATATTTGAATTTTGTGGTAGCATAGAGACACAGCATAAACATTTTACTGAACAACTTATTTTTGTTCTATGGAACTTTGTTCTAACGTTTTTAATAAAGTTCTTATTTCTTCTAAAAAAGCTTCATTGTTTACTTTGTCTTGAGGTTTAACAGGAATTTTAGTTGCTTCTCTTGCTATTTGGTCAAATTTTTCAATTTCATCTAACGTAATAACATTGTCATCACACACTCTCTGGAAGTAGTAATGTAGTTTATCATATACTTCTTTGACATGCGCATGTTTCTTAGTTAAGGATTTTCGTTTCTTAGTCATTAAAGATTTATCTATCACTGTTGCAAGTGACGTTGTGAAGACACCTGTGCCTGTTAAAGCAGTAGCGACAACAGGAATTATAAGAACGCCAGACGAAATGACAATAGTGAGAGCGCCTAAAGAAATTGTTAAACATATACCAACGCCTTGTGTCACATTCTTAGCTATCGTCCATCTCTTTCTTAATTTATTATAATGTTCTAATCTTAACAATAATTGGGCTTCCTTATCTTTCATGTACCTGACTCTATCTTTGTGTTTTGCAATATCCATTTCATATGATAATGAAGGATATAAAGGGGCTGATGGTTCTTTTGTTTTTTCATCTTCCATTTTTAAATGAATATTTTTGTTCATGGGTCATACTTTAGTGATTTTAGAGGTAGTTACCTATTTGTTGTATTTTTTCATTTTTGTATCTATTTTAGCCCGTAAATTAGTGATTTTAGAGGTAGTTTCCTATTTTGCATCTATTTTGACCCATAAATTAGTGATTTTAGAGGTAGTTTCCTATTTTTGTATTTTTTTTATTTTGCATCTATTTTTACTGTTTTTTTATAAATTTCAGGGGGTTCCTATTTTTTTTTTCTTACTTGTCCTGGGCCGGCCAAAAATACACTACTGATGGCTGCACTAGACTCGTCTATTTCAAAGTCCACTATTCGTAGAAGACTTATTGAGTCGAATTTCAAGAGCTGCAAGAGCTATAAGAGCTCAGATCGAATTATCAGATCAGCATACAAAAAGACGTCTCAGATGAGCAATGAGTCATTGTCACTGGCGAAATCAATGGGATCGGGTTGCCTGGTCTGATGAGGCATCAGTCCGTCTGAAGGATAGTGATGGTCGATTGAGATTATGGATAAAATCTGATCAGGAAATTCCGAGACATTTACATCGTCCCCGGGTACAAGGTGGTGCGACTCTACTGATTTGGGCTGGCATTTGGACCAATGGCCGCTCTGAACTTCACATACAGCAAGGAACCATGAATTCTGAACGCTATGTGAATGTTTTACGAATGAACATTGGCCAAATGACAGATCAACTTGGTGATCCATCGACTTGGCTATTTATGAATGATAATGCTACGTGTCACAGGAGTAGTAGAGTCAACTTATGCAAGTCTCAATTAGGGCTTAGGACATTGTCTTGGCCAGCTCGTTCTCCTGATCTGAACCCCATAGAAAATGTATGGAGTATTCTAAAACGCAACGTTCGTCGCTCACTGCTACCTACAGATGGCGTATCGCAACTTACGTCACTGTTAAAAAGAGAGTGGAGAAAGTTAGATCAGTCAAAAATCAACGATATCATCGAATCAATGCCTAGACGAATTGGTAATGTCATTGACAATAAGGGTAGGGCCACAAAATATTAGCTTCTTAAGAACCGCTACTGTATCATAGCTTATCAGATTATATAAGGACATTTAAATATATTAGGGACATGAAATAACATGAAAAATGCTTTCTGTATCATACTTATGTTTTATTTAGTCAAATTTTAGGATGATCCACTTTTTATGAAACGGACTGTATTACATGCCTACCTGATTGACGATCAAATTGGATAGAAATTGTTAAAAATCTCAGTATCTGTCCTCTTCATCGGAAAACCTTGCTTATCCGGAGTACCGACAGACCTACCACACCTATGCTATGTAGAAATCGAGAAATCGAATGTGTATAACGGCCTATGTTGACTTGTTGCCAGGCTTAATTAACACGCTACAGAGACGTCGGCCGGTTTCAGCCCTGGCTTCAGGATCTATTCATTTATCTGCCACCTCAAACGTCACTTGCAGATTTTTGTTTCAGCTGCGGTGACAATTACATCGGCAGAACGAAGCGGAGACTGAGCGACCGAATAAGTGAGCATGTGCCAAATGGTTCTTAGGAAAAAAAGCCTGATACCTCCACCATCACAAAGCACCTCTTTTCCTGCGCAAATCGCATTCATATCCTCGTACTGGATTAGAATTATCGGACGGGTGAGATCTGATAGAGGCTTGACAAGCCGAGCATCGGTGAAATCGATTGGCGCAATAAACGATTTCATTTTGAAGTGAGACTTCTAGCAGATGATTATTTTATTATATATTATATATATATATATATATATTTAGACAAGTAACCTTTGATAAATTTATCAAATCTCAACAGATGCAGCCACCACGAGACATGTTTCGGCCTGTTGGGCCTCATCAGTCGTGGGTAGGTTTGAACCAGCGACGTTGGAGCTAGAGGACGTGCAAGCATACCCTCTAACCACAAGGCCACCGGACCATCTGTTGAGAGCGTGAATTAGCCAGGAAGGCACTGCTTTAACGCAGGCACGTGGAGGGCGGACTGCTTTCTGCAATCACTTAATACCGCATCCGAGATTGAGGCGCTTCACGCAGGCGCTACTCATTACATGTTTAGACAAGTAACCTGGCAATTGATAAATTTATCAAATCTCAACAGATGTAACCACCACAAGACATGTTTCGGCCTGTTGGGCCTCATCAGTCGTGGGTAGGTTTGAAACAGTGACGTTGGAGCTAGAGGACGTGCAAGCATACCCTCTAACCACAAGGCCACATATATTTGATAAATTGAATAGTTTCATTTATAATTTTAATTTATCTTGATTGAGCCATTTTCACAAAATCTTTTTTTCAAGATGCCGATTTTCATAAACATAAGAGATCAATATGGAATGTCTGTCCTTTCAGTTGCTAGAGAATGGGAAAAATTTGAAAACAAGTTTAAAACAACAAAACAACAACTCCATTTTTACTTGACTGTCGTCGTTATGACACGCTTCCACGTTCCATACAATACAAACCTCCAGTCAGATCAAAATTAGGCTATGATACGGCAAAATTAAATGGTAGAAGAATGCTACGAGTCTTAATACAAGACGCTCATTACAGATTAGAAAGAAATTCTAGCATTGCTATGAATCTCAGAGAAGACTGTTCTAAACTACTTCGCCACAATGACTTTACTTGTCTAAAAGAAGAGATTGTAGTTTCTGGCATATGCTTGGTGAAAAAAAAGAAAGAAAAACTGTCATGTAACCTCAATAAACTTCTTCCAAAGCAGAAAATGAAAGCAACCAAATTGTGAATATATCAAATAAAATCTTGTCTGAAACAGATATTCATGTCTTACAAAAGGGATTATCCTTCAACACAAAAGATGCCAACAATGTCAGATTCCTCTCGGAAGCTGAATATATAATTGCATGATCTCCTCTGAATCTAGAAGACAAAATTTCCATTCGAAATTGCATCACCAGTTTGATAAAATAATATATAAAACCAAAAAATAATATTTTATCTTTTCAAGAACAGAAAGCTCTAACGCAGCTAAAACAAGATGAATCAATAGTTATTCTACCTGCTGACGAAGGTGGCGCCACAGCAATTTGGATCGATTTGATCATGATTCCAAAATGAAAGACATTCTCTCCGATGTGATTAGCTAGAAGCGATTAAGCAATGACTCTAACAAATCCCAAATTGCGAAGATTGAAAAAAAGAGTCTAAAAATACTATGCAACAAAAATACCATCAAGAAAGAAGATCAAATATTCATGTCAGCTAAAGAAACGCACATAGCAGAAATATGTGGTTTACCAAAACTTCTCAAGAATAATGCTCCCTTACGTCCAGTTTCTCTCTGATTGACACTCCAACGCATTTCTTCGCAAAGTGGCTTTACCAAAAACTTAAACATTTATCCCAACCATATCAATTTTCAGTGGACAATTCAATGCAATTTTTAAAGCAATTGAATTCAATGACAATTGAAGAAGACGAGCATGGTTTGCTTTGATGTGATATCTCTATATCCATCTATTCCAGTGGATCTCTCAAAATCTTGTGTTTTTGAAAAACTTGATATCAAGTCTTTTAATTCCGAATGAAGCTATACTTTCTCTTCTCTCTCTTTGTTGGGATACTTTTTTCTCATACAAAGAAGAATATTTTGAACAGATCAAGGGCACTCCTATGGGATCACCAATTTCTGGATTTCTTGCAGAATTAGTCATGCAAAAACTTGAATCGTCTGTATTTTCCACTTTGCAACCAAAATTTTGGATTCAATATGTTGATGACACATTTGCAATCATTAGGACAAATTCCGTTCAACAAATGCTTAACATGCTCAATTCCGTTCATCCAAATCTGAAGTTCACACATGAAATTGAAAAGTCCAATAACATTGCATTTCTAGACGTTTTAATCACGCGTTCAATCGAAGGATCTTTGAATACTTCTGTATTTAGAAAGAGGGCTTGCGCTGGATGCATTCTTCGATTTGATAGCAATCACCCAACTGTTCACAAAAAGAACTCAGTAAGAACTTTATTTCAAAGAGCCATATCACATTGCAATACAGAAAAATCTAAGAACAATGAAATCCTACATTTATATCAACTTTTTAAAGATAATGGTTATCCGAAATCTTTTTTTTCAAGACTTTGGGAAGAATTGAAAGCAAAACAACGAACTGTTAATCAAAGTAGTGAGACAGTAGTCAGACACTCTTTTCATAAAGACACATATTTTGCATTGCCTTATGTACGAGGAATATCAGAAACAGTGGCCCGAAAATTTCGTCAACACAACGTCAGCATCGCTCATCAACCAGCAAACAGAATTCGCTCAATATTTGGTAAACCAGAACGCAAGAAATCAGACTTAGATAAACGCAACGCAATATATAAAATACCATGCCATTCAGAATACATTGGACAAACAACTTAAGACTCGCATTCATGAACACAAGCTGGCAGTAAGAAGAATTGATCCGACATCACAAATTTCAACACACATTCAAGAGACAGGTCATCATTTTAACTGGTAACAAACCAAAAGTTTGAATACATCTCAACATCGCCATGGACGATTGTTTATGGAAGCATGGTAATCCAATTATAATTCTATCAATCGCCATATTAGTCTTGATAATATCTATGTTCAACTTCGTCAACAGTTAGTGTAATTAGGATAGCTACATTTTTATATTCTTTTATCAGCATATACGGTACACAGGACTATATTAGCATAGTTTCTTCATTTTCATATAAATTTCAAAATAATGTTTTGTAATCTTTCCATCACCTTGTTACCTGATGACGTATTGCAGTTGCAATCACGAAAATTTGTAACTCCCCCCACACTTGTTTGAGCAGACATGTCGTGTATAGGTTCATGTGTAGTATTTGCAACAAAGCGTATATCGGACAGACCAGTCGTCCTATTAAATCTCGTTTTCATGAACACAAAAGGAGTATAGACAATAAAGACCGCCATAGTGCTCTGTCCGAACACATAATCGCCGAACATCGCAATATCTCTATGACCATCAGTGACTTTCATTTAGATATTCTTTGCCAAGTCAGTACGCCTGTACTTGCTAGAACTGCTGAAAGTCGATATATTAGAATGTTGGAACCTGAAATCAATAGAAAACACGAGTTAACTTATTAAGAACTGTGTTTGAGGTGCTTGCTATTTAAAGTAAACCGTACCTCTTGCCCGCCATTTATGCGCGTGACCGTGAGCAAGCTCGGACGGTGAGCGAAACGTTGGTCCGGTGTTTCTTTTATAAAATCACTTTTATCGGCAATAAAGCTTGGGGAGAGACTACACAGTTGTGTTTTCCGAGAAAAATTTGTAAATATATTTTAATTTATCTTGATTGAGCCATTTTCACAAATATATAGCCTAATTAAACAATTTCTTTGAAGGAAATAATTGGAAGATGAAAATGGAAATTTCAAATGTTTTCTTGAGCTCAACCACTTTGATGTTGCCCTTTATTTACACCGACACTAATTACATTCGTTGATTCTTTCAATTGTCATATTGGTACCGTTGTCTTTTATCAGTAATGTAAATATCCCTACCATTTCGTTGGCTTGCACTATTTTGTTTATGTTTATTTCTCAATCTCAATTAGGCCTCCGTAGTAGATGCATCGGTTATTTCCATGAATCTCCTGAGGTTCAGCTGCTAAAAGGTCTTCTGATTGTCAGCATATAAAATGTTGTGGTCACATGAGTAGCTCATCCGTTAAAGTCTGCATGGAGGGAATTTTGACAGCCGCAAAATGTTAGATGATGCTACGCACATTTTCGGTCTTTGCCTTGATATTCAGACGCTTCAAAAACGTTATTGATTCGAATTATGTAAGTTCGACGCAACATTTGATTAAGGAATTACGATTGAATCATCTACAACATGCATGAAAGTCGAAACTTCAATAACGTCTTCTTCAGTTGAAACTGTGATATTTTGCACAAGTAAACTCTGCTGTTTGAAATGCAAAGGACTTGACCATAGAGTGAACAGACTTTAGAACCTTTTACGAAGTCTGGGATTTCTACGAAATAGGAAACACTGAAATCATATGATGGCAAGAAATTGTTGTCAGCTATTTTAAGTCGCTATTAACCAGCTTTTTTATTTTGTAGATTAGATCTAAACTTTGCTCAAACAGAGATGAGTGCTTTGGGTTCGCACTTTTAATATTATCGCTCAAGTCATAAAATATGACGTCTATGATGGCATTTTTATATGGCTCATTCATTTTACTCAAGTTGCCAAAAGACTTATTTCCCATGAAGGTTGCAGCAATGCCATTAAAAGAAAAAGTCAGAAAGTCAGCAATCCCAATTTTCAAACAGGGAAAACTTCTGTAAACGTGGATTTTTACATACGAGCATGTGTAAGATGCTCATATGAAAATAAATTTCATGAACTTGTAATACGCAAATAAAAGTCCACTTCATTGATATCAGAAACAGCATAATTTTTCTGGTAAAATAATTGATTAATAAAATTTAAATTATTTCTGAAATCATGAAACAGCGTTCCAACATCGCTACAATACTTGTTGAATACTTGTGCGTTGTCAAGAATAAATTCATTTTTGCCGCTAAGCAGTCAATATGCATATCAGCACATAAAATAGACATCATCATAGAAAAATTGAACAAAACTTAATGAATTTAATTTCTGAAATCCTGTGATTAGTTTACAAAATGCATTTATTGTTGCTAAGTAAACAGCAACACCTGATCTACCACTTCAACAGATTTAAGGAAAAGTCAGAATAGTAATTGGAGTGTTATGACTATAAAAATATACTTAGAAAACATGTTGAGATATGAAGAGAGGGCTCCTTTTTTAACAAAAGATGCCTCCATTTTCAACATCGGCCTTTTAAAATATCTGAGCATTAAATATTTTTCCTTTTGACAGTTATGTAATCCAGTTGGTCAGCGACGAAAAAACAGGTTTGGTTCATGGCATATTTTCTTAATCTAAATGTTGAATTGGGGACACTGTCAGTCGTAGGTAATTCAGTTTGGTGATCCAGAAGCTGGACATGGACGGTCTACATGAATGACAATGATTCTTTGTACTAAATTCTCATGCATTATTTCTTCATTGCTGCATAGTTCTTTGACAAGAATGACTAAACACGCTCGGAAACTTGGCGAAACGCGCAGAGATGTCCTCCGATTTAAACAAAATTGATGCACAAATATTCCTTAGCACGCTCAACAAACGCTCGTCAGTGCGGCTCGGAATGGAAGAACCCAGCTTAAAATATCTACCACGGCTGAACCAGAGCGAACTACACAGCAGGCTTCTCTGATTTTATTTATCCAAACTAGGCCGTGTGACTGAAAATCATGAAGATTGTAGAATGTCATTTCGCCTGGCATAGAAACTTGAACAACCTACGCACAAAACTTCCCTGGCAGTCTGTTGTGCATTCCTTCTTCTACAACCATTCTAAAGATTCTAAGCTAGTTTTTTCATTCCAAACAGCACTGACGAGCCGCAGTTGGGCGAAACGCAGCGTAAATGGCTGCCAAAGAAGCTCTTGGTGAGTAGGTGGTTCAAGTCTGAGGTTATCTATCTATACATGTACATACTTAGGGTTCTGTTAGATGTCCCCGCCGGGTTGTATTAGACCATCAGTGAAACTATTTTAAGTACAACTACATTTTTAGATTTTCAGATGAAAAACATTTGAATTGTGAAATACAGTGACGACCATTTACTGGTCGGCTATTGAAGGTCATTTGACGTGGATCGATTATGACAAAGCTTATTGACGAAGTGAGTGAGCAAAGTCTATCACAAATGATGAAATATAGTTTTCTTCAAATTCGCATGACTAGCACATCAAATTTGTTTGCTTCTTTCGAGGAAGCAATCATGCCGGTTTCAACCGATTATTACAGGTACTTTCCGACAAATGCATTGATTGGTCGCAATTGAAATTTGATGATTAGTTAGGTTATTGATAATTGATTACTAGATACCGATGGACAGTTAAGGACAGTTAATCCGATACCGCTTCTTTCAAGAAACAATCTTTCTTGATATACGGTATTGAGGCCAAGTGTTTTCAGTTTTTAAATGTATACTTTAGTAGGATGACTAGTATTCATGATAGTATGGAGATGGATGACTAGTTTCATTAAAATGAAAATTTGGCGGTTGAGCGGCTGTCAATTAATACGTTGAGCTACTTGGAGGAATGCTTCAAATAGGTGAAAATCAATGAATGCAACATAAATAATAATTAAGTTTCATCCACTCAACCTTGTCCAGAAAATCTTTAGGCGAATACTTGTGCTTGAAATGTGCGTTCGTGCGAGATTGATTTATTCGTTCAATCTTCATTTAAGATAAAAAGTTTTGAAAAATTCAATATCAGACATACTATACCGTACTTTCGCGAATCAAATAGCACGTCTGCTCTTAAAATTCAAGGAATGGAAGAGCGCTACTATGCAATTTAAGGTTAAAAATTCAACAGTCATAATTTTCAGTCTAATCATTGTTCGTTCTGAGTAAGGAAGCACACGATTCTTGCGTTTAAGGTTCTAAAAGAATCACTCAAAATACAGTAAAACGATCTGGCAGTCATGCAATGCATCGTTGAAACGCATTTAAAATTTGAGGTAATTTTTTTTTAATTGTGTAGATTTAAAGATCGCAAAATTCGATAATTGCGTTAAATCGCTAATTTCAAGCAATGCCACGATTAATAATCAAAATAACCGAATTGATTTGCTCTAACTCCAACAGTTATTGAAATCAAAACTAGCTGCTACATGTGTCCTGCAAATTTAATCTGATAAGAAACTTGAAGTGTATTGAGTGTAATGTGAATGATATGGGACAAATTTGACAAAAATTGCACTGCATTTCAAATAAAGTCAAACCAGTTCCGAAAGAGGACAAGTCGAAAGATTGAAAAGTTCGCATCTCTGTCCTGTGTAACAATGCCCGCATCTGAAAACAAGAAAAAATATATTTCAACGCACTTCTCCAGTATCAATCACCAGATTGAACAATTCAAATTTCAAGGGTCTTATCATCTTAAGACTATGCTCGAAGAAATGTGCATGACAGCATTAGGCGATTGCACACAATATATGAAGAAAATACAGTTATAATCTGAGATGTGAGATGAAAAAATACAGTGTGATGATGTAGTTAATGATCGTGGACAAAGTAAATACACAATAGCTATAGTTGTCTCTACAATTTGTTCAGAATAGAGTGATCAAGTAATTGATTTTTCAATGTATGAAGTAGCGTGAGGCAGTCATGAAGCAACAATGTCAACAGCTATTTTGACAGTGCTACAAAAATTTGAAATGTTGAAGGAGAGAAAGTATAGCTTTTACTTTGCTACTGGATGCGCAATTTATTATGATTTTCCGAATTTTAGATATTATATTTCATTCCCCCTTGCTTGATAGATCTGTGTTAGAATATCGTTCAGCCGCCACCAGGACACCCATTTATAAGGAGTCGCATTGTGAAAGCCGATCAAAATGTAGGATAAATAGATGAAAGACTTTCATGTGCCATAAATTGACAACTTCTGATTTTCTATTTTGAAATAAATAAGTGATATATAGACTTTACTTTAGGAACAAACTTAGCGTGACGAAGAAAAATATGATACTTAGCCCTATCAAGACCGGACCTTTTTGGTGTCGAAATGCCCCCATCTAGTGAAGTGAAGTTTACTCTATCAAATTTGCTGCATCTTTAGCGTGTGCTCATTTTAAGTGGTGATATCCGTTTTTGCCAACTCGTTCATCATGAGGCTACTAATAAATGGCAGTTCAAAAATTCAGGAAATTTCGGTGACACACTTATAATGTTCTCCTAAAACATCTATTACAAATATGATTTTCCTCACAATTGTGTTTGGGAAAATTCCAATGACTCTCTGCTCCACAGTAATATGCCTTAAATTTTGCTATCACAGTACATTGCAAACACTGTATGTTTCTAGCACTTTGAGTAGCAATGCGTATGTGAGTAATGTATTTTCGCTTATCCTGTGCAGCGAAATCCTTAGGTCAGTGCGTGCAGCATATCTCAGTCTGCTGAAAGAGAAACTGAGTACCCACATTGCAATTCATTCCTCACTAGCCTTATTCTGATTCACGATGGTGCCCCTGCCATCGAGCAAGAATTGTGTCTCAGGGCTTGATTCAAAGGATATCACGGTCAGGAAATTCGCCGGATTACAATCCGCATGAGAATGCATTGAGCAAATTGAAGAGCGAAGTTGTAGCCATGAGGCCTCAATCTCTAGATAATTAACAAGAATGCATAAAACTCGCTTGGACGACGAAAAAATCGCCCGAATAGTGTCGTCGCCTGGTCTATTCGATGCCTAACCGCTTGGCTTTTATCATTCAGGCAAAGGGGTATTACACCAAACATTGATAAGGTGAGTGACTATGAACTTGATTTTATAAAGCGGCATATTTTTTGGAGGAAAGATTTCTGAATCGAAGCTTTTGCAGGGGACTGTACATGTATGTATATGAATATAAGCACATGCAAAGAAAATATAGTGATATGCAATATACTGTACATCGTAGTGTTCGTCGTCTTTCAGCAATTATGAGAAGAGGAGTTATTCGACGATGACTTTATTGTAAAGATTCATAAATAAATTTGACCGATATTTCAGACAGCACCGCTATCCATCGTCAGGGCCTTCATGCATAATGCAGAATTCATGCCTTTATGCATGAAGGCCCTGACGATGGATAGCGGTGCTGTCTGAAATATCGGTCAAATTTATTTATGAATTTTTACAATAAAGTCATCGTCAAAAAACTCCTCTTCTCATAATATACTGTGCATCACTGAATTTGAGAGAAAATTGAGAATTTGGATCACTCTACACAAATAGTCCAAGTACATCTACGTCTGGCCGATAGGAATGCCAATTACTTTCGTAGCGAATGCACACGACCAATGGTGCGTTCGCACTTTTGCTATTCTCGATTTCTAGTTCGCTTTCGTGCTCTATAGTTTACAGTGTGCAGCCCCCTCTGATTCAAACGTTCCCAAAATTACAACACTGCACAATTGATGTACATGTATACTCGTTTCAATCGTGACAACAGCTTCTATCAACTCAGTCATCTTAATGCTGTAAATGGCAACTCAAATTCCATTTCTTTTCAAAAAGTGTATGCCTTTGTAGTATAAGCAATGCATTTTCATCAGTTGCTGCATGAAAGTGTCTTAAGACAAAGACGTCCTGGGAGCATGATTGATTGCATTAGGACAGTATTGCGGCGCTGAATGCAGTTCAAATAGAGATTTTTGAAAAATAATAGGAACTGCATTAAACGATTGAATGCACCAAATATATTGTGAGGCAAGATAATCAGTCCATTTTGTGACTTCAGTAGTGAAAACTGTGCCCTACTTGCCACGGATAGGTACATGGATAGGTACATGTAAAGTTTAGTGTTATCAATAGGTACATGGATAGGTACATGTAAAGTTTAGTGTTGTCAATAGGAACATGGATAGGTACATGAATAGGTACATGTATAGTTTAGTTATCGATAGGCACATGGATAGGTACATGTATAATTCAGTGTTATGAATAAGAACTTGTATGAGATCTGTTTTACTGGATAGGTACATGTGTTTGGTACACTGTGTTTCGGAACGTCTATGATCGAACTTGTGTGGTTTGGTTCTGAGCACTTGGGTACGTACCGATAGACGTCCGTTGTTTGATTTTGAATGGGTTTGCTCAATTGCGACTATTGTGACTATTGCAACCATTGTAATCAAGATGACACATTGATTTTCCTTTTACGTAGACAAACTATGCTATAAATATGAGATAGTTTTTGATGGCATACATAATGATGACTAGTATCCCAACGTCGTGGGTTGTCGCAAGAGACCTTGGATATTCGTTCAAAGCCATAGAAACTGTAACAAATCTCAGTGAAAATATCAACGCTGGTGATTTAGTTGATCGACTAATGGATCTAGATGAGCATGCTATGAATCACAATTTGGATCGTAGGTGGATAGAGGATTTCTCCATGCTACACTGCAATGATAGTGAAATTAGGAGGATCAAATTGGAACGATATGGAAAGGAGGAGACATCTGACAGTGTTTTAATAAAAAGTTCTCCCAATAAAAGTGACTTCAGAAGGAAATTAGAACAAGAGACATTTAAATTATTATGTGAACGGAACTGCGTTAAATGTTTTAAACAGGAACGATCCCTTCTCTTTTTGCCATGTTGTCATAGCGTTATGTGTTCTACATGTTATGTACCCTTTGAAACTTCATCTTGTCCCCTTTGCGATGAAGAAATATCTTCAACAGTCACTGTATATCGTACATGATGAGTCATCATGCAGGTCTGTGATTGGTCACTTTTGTGTCTTTGTGTGACTTTTCTATATAAGGAGGACATTGTACCGTTCTATTTCAAGCATAATTTGAGGCTAATACAATGTCAATCAGCATGTCGTTCACTACCAACATTCCCATTTCAATAATTTACCGAAGTCAACTCTTCACGGGCAATATATTTTATTCTGCCGTGAATATAACTGGCTATAAAGCGGATTTGGTGGATCTGATGGAGGAAATAGTGAAGTATTTCCGCTGCGGAGAGGACGTTGTGGTGCAGAGAATGTTGATGAGAGTCGTGAACAACGCTCTTACACGAGTTGCAAGATTCTGGCTCAACGAAGTATTTCGCCCACTATCTCAAACGGAGATTGTACCGGAATACTCTCGCTGTTGGTGCAGCAGTATCCAACGGAAACTCAACACATGTCTCCATGACATTATCACCTCCAGCTACTATGATGAGAAGGGTGAGAAGTGCAAACTGGACTTGTTCAGTGGACCGCCATCAGTAAGCATCAATGTGGCTGCTCAAGGACATTCTGAGGTGATCAGTTTGCGGGCATACTATGCCAATATTTTAAAGACTTTCCATTTAAAGCCTTGCTGTATGTGCTGTCCTATTTCAAAACATCTAATGAAAGACATTGAGCAGCTCATAACTGCTACAAATCAGACTCTAGCCGATGTGAGTGTATATCAGTTTCCCTCTACAACTTGCTAAGTGTTTTATGTAATTTTATACGTACCAGCAACAAACTCTGTGTGAATGCTTGTAAACTTTTGTATATAATGTTGTAAGTACTAAGCAAAAATTGTAATTGTATTATCTATTTCCATATTAGAATAAAAATGTCTGTAAAACGGAAGGCATCTTCTCGTCAATCGAAACGGTCCTTCAAACCTTCAAGTCAGTTTAAAAAGGCGTTGCGAAAGTTAAACAGGATACATGATAATAAGAAGAAGTGTAAATTGATTCAAAATTCAAGTGATGATTTCATTCGTGATTTAGCTTTTGCAATACACAAATGTCTACCTATTTACAAGCCTCTGTTGAATGCTGGCTCTTTGAATAGCATAAAAAAGTTTTCAAATCCAAGGAGTAGTGATAAGAAAAGGCGAAACTTAATTCAGCGCGGTGGTGGTGGGTTTCTAAGTATGTTAAATGATATTGGAAACAGTATTAATGGTGTTATCAATAGTCCGCTTGGAAGGATTGCAGCAACTGCTGCAATGTTAATATAAGGTTAGCGAATCATAAAGTGACACGTCATCACTTTGATTGATGAGTCATATATAGGTGTATATAAGGAAGACGCTTTAATGATATTTTACCACTTTCAAGTGACAATTCATTTGCGCTGGTTGAAAGCTCCGAATTAGTACTTGTTGAAACATGACTCAGAAAATGTATACAATCAGAGAGGAAGGTGACGCTTTTGATCAAGATCTCTTGAAGCTTCGTCCGACACGAAAGGTGCAAGGGATTGGAAATACGTTCTACTTTCAAACCTTGAATTATGGTGATGATGGCTTTTATCTTCAAGTTCCATTCTTCCACAGTAATGGTATGTCTACATCAGGGTATAGCAATATGAGACAAATGCGAGTGACTTTTCCAAAATGGCAACAGGTGATTCTTAAAACTATTGACTCTTTCGCGAAAGAATGTGTTGAGCTGCCTGAAATTGCTCCCACTCATTGGAGAAAGGCATTAGAGGAAGGAGTTGATTATAAGGAATTGCCGGAATTCGATACACTGTTTTTAAAACTATCTGATCATTTTCAAGCATTCGATCTCTTTACAAACGCGATGGAATGTGAGGATCTCAAACGGGGCCGCTATATGGGCTTAGTTCACGTTACCGGACTTTATATTGGCTCACATGGTTCGACTGGTAAAGTCGCATCTTTACAAATGAAGGTTCTTCAACTAGTCTATGAACCACTACCAATTGATAAATGTTTAATTAACATTGATAAGACTGCTTCAAGTGATGGGAAGGAAGAGAGCAAAAAGCGAGGTCGGAAATCTAAAGATGGGAATCCTAAATTGAAGTTGAAGCGCCAAGATGCTGACTTGAAAACTTTCTATAATCCTAATTGTGATGAGGAAACACAAATGTTTTAATTTGTAAATGTTTTAATTTGTAAATGTAACTTGAAAGTTTCTATTCTGAATGTAAATAAACTTGATCTGGAACATGTGTCTGTTTTGTTGTTCTAAGCAAAATTAGCGGGATGATGAGTTTAATGTTAATGGAATTATAAGATGACAGATTTTCGTCTATTCACTGATCGCACAATGTGTGTCGCTGGACCAAGTCAGTCCGGTAAAACTACATTTGTAACTGAATTGCTACAATATAGAAATGAAATGTTTAACAAGGAAATTAAGAGAGTCAAATGGTATTATGGAATATTTCAACCACAACTACATTCTGCACTTCGCCAGAAAGGTTATGAGGTGAAGCAAGGTTGCCATCAACTGAGGATATCAAAGCAGGTGACTTACTAGTATTAGATGATCTATTACGAGAAAGCAAATCTTCAAAGGATGTAACTGAAATGTTCATTCAAACTGCACATCATAGGGAAGCTTTTATTATCTACATCACCCAAAACATCTTCGATGGAGGGAAAGAGCAAAGAACTAGAAGTTTGAATACACATTATTTGGCAATATTTAAAAATCCAAGAGATAGCAGTCAGATACATCATCTCAGTAGACAGATATTACCTCAACAACCTAAAGTACTTTCAAAAATATATGAAGATGTAACAAAGAAACCACATGGTTATCTATTTATTGATCTAACCCAGGAATGTCCGGAACGACTTCGATTTCGAACAAATATCATACCTAATTCCGCTGAACCAATGACAGTTTTCTCGGTTCACAGTTAGTTTTAAGCAATGTACTTTGTTGCCTTATTATTTTCAAACATGTCGTATTCAAAGATGGTAGTCATTCCTCAAGAGGAGTATGTACAATTGACTACATTACAAAGTGCACAGGAAGTCAAAAATATAGATCAACCTATTACGAATCAACTTAAGGAACTAACACAAAAGGATATGGAAATTCAGAAGATTAAGGATCCCTATCGACGAATGCAGTTAGCAGCTGAAAACATTGACGAGAGGCGACAGATTCGTGACAAGTTGCGACGATTTATAACCTTGTCAACACCTCGACCATATCGTGTGCGCGCTGAGCGATTATTTGACTTCATTGATCCACATGTGAAGTTCAATGAGAGAGGGGAGATAATAGATGAAACAACTGGTGATGTTATTAGAAATAGTCACATAGATGACCTTCTACAATATGCTGTCAGAGATGTAAGGCGAAAACTAGGTGCACCACAAGGGTGGACATATTTTCAGAAAATTTTATCTGATCAAAATGTACCTCACAATATTATTGGAGGACCGACTGTGAATGAATTGGATAAGGGTCACTTACAAGATGGATCAAAGAGTAAAACACCCACGATGGCGGTCAAGCGAGAGCTTGCAGATCCCGATGATCTGCAACCAAAAAGAGCTACTAGGCGCTCAATGCGTGTTGCGAAGGAGTATAGTAAATATTAAGCAAATATGAATTAAGCCTTACCTCTCTCATATCATGTCGTTACAAAAATTTTGCTGTTGTTTGAAATCTGCGCTCGAAGGCAAAGGAGAAGAGGGCATAGAGGTTGATATCAATTGTGTTAGCAGTTGCTGTGCGAGTAATACGCGTGCAAATCAGAACAAAGACGATGAGTACAGCAGTGAAACTCAGAAAGATTTATTACGACTTAAATCATCCCGCAAGTTTCAGTCGTCCGGAGGTTCTAGCTCGTGCAGCAGGTGTGGGAATAGAGAAAGTCAAGAAGTGGTTGAGGAGTCAACCGACTTACACTCTTCACAAAAATGTGAGAAAGCGGTTTCCAACAAGAAAATATGTTGTTAACAATATAGATAGTCAATGGCAAGCGGACTTGGCTGACATGCAACAGATATCACAGTACAATGATGGCTATAAATACATCTTAACCGTAATAGATATTTTATCTCGCTATGCTTGGGCACGTGCGCTGAAATCTAAACGAGGACCAGAAGTTGAAGCGGCTTTTCGGAGCATTTTCGATGAGGGGCGTGTTCCGCAAAGAATACAGACCGATCAAGGGAAGGAATTCGAAAACTCTCATGTACGAAGTCTCCTTAAAAGTCATAATGTGGAATTGTTTAGTGTCAAAAGTGCTTATAAAGCTGCCATGGTTGAGAGGTTCAATCGCACACTGAAGACAAAAATATGGCGCTATTTCACTGCAAAAAATACACATGTTTGGGTAGGTGAGCTGCAGAAATTTGTTAAGAATTACAATGAAAGCTACCATCGAATCATTAAGATGAAACCAGTTGATGTTACCCCAGATAATGCGATGGATGTATGGCTTCGATTGTATGATAAGAAAGCGAAAAACATTTCCAATGAAAAGAAAATTAATGTTGGTGATAGAGTTCGGATTTCAAAGGTCAAGTCTACATTTGAGAAGGGGTATCTACCTAATTGGACTGAAGAAGAGTTTTTTGTGGATGAAGTAAATACAAAATTTAGGCCCACCATGTATAAATTAATAGATTACCATGGCAATCCAATTGAAGGAAAATTTTACTCTTATGAATTGCAAGTAGTAGACAGAAGTGAAGAGGTGTATATGATTGATAAAATAATTAGGAGGAAAGGTCATGGCAATCAAAGGAAATATCTAGTTAAATGGAAAGGATATCCTGATTCATTCAATAGCTGGATAACGCACCAGGATCTACAAAATGTGGAGATGGGAGACACTCGTAACTTTTAAGCTAATATAGCATGTGACTTCTTCCATATATGACTTTAACATGTCTACTAACTTCAATATCATTCTTCCAAGCAATAGCAACCCCAAGATATTCCCAAGTAACAAACCATCTCTATACTCTGTTGAATTCGCTAATCCAATTACTCTGCATGGACCCCATGAAGTTGCTCTAACTGAAATTACTTATTACAACGATATCAGTTTGCTAAAGAACAACTATTTTGAATTACATAAAGAAGTGCGAGAGAAGGATGATTGCTTTCGCATATTTCAAAATAGTCTACATGGTACATGGGCTTTTCATCATCTAACTTTACATCCTTTTTCAACATCTTTACCATCTGTTCAAAACATGATTAAAATTCAAAAGGCATTTGCAACGTCAACTTTTGATTCTAAGGTTCCCACAATGAGCTTGCAAGATACAGAAAAGGAAATCGGTAGAATGTTTGAACGAATAAATGATCTCTTCAAGCTGACTTTGAATAAATTCTACAAACCATTCATAAAGGGGTCAACAAAATTGATGAAGGAAGGGAAGCATGTTCTTCTTGTATTAGGTAAGGATTTGAGTCATACTTTTGGGTATTCCAGAACAACTTTCTCATCAAGGTATTGGTACAATGGACGTGGGTGGAATTCGGAGAGGAAAGTCACTGATTTTCAATGTAGAATTGTGCCATTGTATGCATTACAAAAGAGGAGCATCCGAGTAAAAAATAAATTTGAGGTCATTAGAAGTGTTGAAGACTTTGCAAGAAAGTTTCAAGGATCAGTGCCAGAAACGTTAATGACTTGTGAATATAAGAAAGAGAAAGTAACTTTATTTACTGTTGAAAAGGAGGTAGAATTTATTGTTTTTACTAAAAAGACACCATTGGAAAAGTCTGAGTCCGCTGTTATTGAATTTGGATCTGAAATGATTGGGATGTTTAAGGGCCTTGAAAGCGCACCTTGGTTGACAGAATTAAATGATACATTCAAGGTTCAATTGTCCTCTTCTAAACTCAAAGCATCAACAAATGCTTCATGGGATATCCACGTATACAGCGAAGACATATCGGGTGATGAATTGTCTACTTCCAGTGAACTTGTAAAAAGAGTTAATTTGAACATTGAAAGCTTGAAAACGCCATCTGAATTGTGTACAAAGTTAAATGAGTTTGGTGTAGATTACCTTGATGCAGATGAATATCACTTTTCTTATGACCCACATAAGAAACGCATGATTCTAAAGGTAGGGAAGAACTCTCTTATCAAGCTGGATAGCGTGTTAACGACCACATTGGGATTCTCAAAATCAACTATTTATGAAGGTACATCAATAGGCGATACAACCCCATCACTAGAGCGTGATATAAGTAACTTATACGTCTATTGTAACATTATTGAATATACAAGGGTTGGCGACATTGAGGCCCCACTTCTGCGCACATTTCCTCTCTCATCCGTAAGGAAGCAACTAATCAATCGAGAATTTTTTAATACAATGTATCTACCAATCAGCCGAAATTTCATCAATAGAATTGACATATCAATTCATGATGACGCAGGAGAAGTAGTACCGTTCTGTGGTGGTGTTACTGTTTTGACCCTACATATTAGGTCACGAGAATAAGGCTTTACGCTATTGTGACTTCCATAGTTATTCAATAGTCATAATGACAGGCATTTACAGTAGACCATCATATCAGAGCGGTTATCCCGTGTTTGTTGGAGGTAGACGACAAGTTGGAGGAGGCATATTTGGTGCACTAAGACGTATGGTTCTTCCAACACTCAAAAAGTATGGCGTACCAATCATGAAGCGTGTTGGAAGCAGGGCTTTAGATTTTGGTGCAAATGTTGCAGCTGATGCGCTTCAAGGTGAGGATATCGGTGAATCTATGAAAATGCGCGCGCAGCAATCTGCCATAGACGCATTAGATGATTTAACAAAGACGAGACGTACAGTTCGGAAGAAACGTAGGAAGTCAAGACAAGTTGGATCAGGCCGAGTTACTAAGCAAAGACGCAGGAAAAGTAAAAAGCCGACTAGAGCAGCACGTTCTAAATCTAGACGTCCAGTGAAAACAAGAAAGCGCAAACGAAATTCCACAGCTACTAGAAACAAGTCAAAACGAAGGAAGACAACATATTTGTAGAGCTAATACGATGCAGAGTATCAATTCGGCTTTGTGTTTCTTCGATTCTCCCCCTCATCAGACAGACATCATCTCCTCAACAATTGTAGACATAGTCCCCACAACAAATATCGATGGTAACCAGCAGCCTATTCAGTTTGATATACCTGCCAATCCTCAAGATTATATTGACTGTCAATCCATTGATTTAGAGTTGTGTATACAAATTAAGAAGACTGATGGTACAAATATCGATTCATCCAAGGATAAAGTGGGATTAGCAAATCTTCCTATTGCCAGTCTGTTCTCAGATGTGTATCTAATATTGAATGACAAACAGATTGAAGGAGGGGATCGAGCATATCCATATGGAGCATATATACATACAATGACTCAATTTCAAAAGTAAGCTAAACAGTCACACTTGCAAGTTTCTGGGTGGTATGATGATCAGCAAGGGAAATTTGATGATGTCTCAAATACAGGGTTGAAAAGACGAATGGATTTAACAGCGGATTCAAAGGAATTATACTTGAAAGGACCCGTCTATCTTGATTTCCTTCGTCAATCTAGATATCTGCTATCACAGGTTAAAATGCAAATAAAATTTATTCGTGCAAATCCTGAGTTCGCGTTAATGGCTTTTGGAGCTACAAACTATCAAGTCAACATAAGTAATGCCGTGCTCAATGTAAGGCGAGTAACAATGAACCCGTCAGTCATCAACGAGCATGCGACAGGATTGAGGAAAAACAATGCAATATATCCAGTTAATCACAGTGTGTTGACAAACTTCACAATTGGTGCGGGATCATCCTCACATGCCTACCCAAATCTTTTTCCCACTGCAATGCCAAAGGCGGTGTATATCACATTTGTGGAAAATGAGGCATTCATTGGTGCTTTTGAAAAGAATCCATTCAATTTCCAACACTTTAATGTTAGCAAACTAGCACTCTATCAGGATGGGAAATTTGTATCTTGCAAAGCATATGAGCCTAATTTCAAAGATGGCAAATTCGCACGTGAATATGGTTCTATTTTCACCGCCCTCAACATGTTTAATACAGACGATTCAAATGGAATTACAATGGATATGTACAAGAATGGCTACTTCTTCATTATGTACAACCTCACAGCAGATGCAGATCTAGGTGGTGAAAGCGTAGGAGTTACAAAGCCTGGAAATCTACGACTGGAGGTATCATTTGAGTCACTTTTGAAGAAAACAATTACTTGTCTCATTTATGCTATCTATGATAGCAAAGTTGAGATAACAAGAATGAGAGACGTGACTGTCAGCTATCAGAGATGAGTAACTTAAGCAACATAGAAATCTTGAGGAAAATGAGGAAAGCTCATCCCTACTCCAAGACAATATTTCTCAATGTCTTTTCTAGAGATAATTTACCTGATTCAATTCCTTTCTATCCTTGTTCACTTATCATCAATACGGATACCAACAATCTTCCCGGAAAACATTGGATTGCTGTATACATCAATCGTTATAAAGTTGCCGAATATTTTGACTCTCTTAATCAACCTCGTTTACATGATATCGCATTATGGATGAACAGGTTTTCCTGGACTGTTAGGAAAGTGACATCGTTCCCACTTCAAAGTAATACATCTCTAATGTGCGGTGGCTATGTACTCTATTTTGTCAATGAGAGACCATTGAAAAATAACTGTAAAAGTGCTTTAGAACTATTTTCAAAAAACTGTGATAAAAATGATGTAATTCTTACTAAATATGTTGAAACAGTTTTGAAATAAAGTTTTATGTTGTATCATTAACTTGCTCTCTTTTTTTCCAAAACAAGGGTTTATAAGGAAAACAAAAACATGCTCATATTTCATTATCTATTCACATATATACAAAAACATGTTCATATTTCATTATCTATCCACATATATACAAAATCTACAATTTGGTTTTCATGAAACATTTTTTCAAATCACATATGATGGGAGGCACATCACTTATGTCTTTAATGCCGGTTATCACAATCTTTCCATTATGGAACACATGAACATGATATGGATGCCAGTTAGTCAATTGAGCTGCTGGAAATAACTCCACTTCATAAGTTAGATTATGTGATGATGTAACTTTACGGAAATCATAGTGATAGTGTAATTCACATAACACGGTCATTGTCTTCACTTTCCAATCAGATAATGAATCACCAAGTAAATGTTCCAAAGTTAAGTGTAGATATGAGAGATCACCCTCCATGTCCTCTGAATCCTCCATGTTAACATTGAGGGTCTTCCAAGATGTAAGCTCGTTGTCGGCTTCAATTTGCGTTTTATCAGTAACCATTGCTTTCGGTTGGGTATATTCCTCTCGATCTCTTGTAGATTGAGTTTTGACTTTGCTTTTGTAGTTAACATCCGATTTACAACTTCCAACCGTTTGATGTCCTCCATCTTTAATGAATGACGTTATCTGTGGTAGTATCTCCCTTGTAAAGGTTTCCCATGTGACGTCACTGAAACGAAAAAATCGATATTCAACATCTTCACGTTTTGGTGAACAGACGTATAGTTTGACTGATGAATCACACTTTATCCATACCTTGTCATCGAGAGGAATCTTGATCCGAGTCTTATGGTTGTCAATGAGATCTGCAAAGTCTTTCAGTGAAGGCAATGAGTCAATACTAATGCAAACGCCACGATGTTTTCGATCACTATTTGCTATTGAATGACGAAATGCTATTCTTCTAGAATTTGTTATGTGAACGTTTTGAACGTCACTAAGTTTCCATGTTCTAATGTAATGAGGCATGTTCCGAAAGCTATGTTTCAAATTTAGGTTTAATGTTTGCCTAAAGTTTGTTATTTTATTAGCTCAACATATCGGAATGATGTTGAGTACAAATTCTTCACATATTCATTCACATTAGGACTACCTATTTATTAGTAATCATTTCTACATATCGGAAAGATGTAGAAATTTCAATTTTAATAAGACTACTTATATATTAGTAAGTGTTGCTACATGTCGGAAGATGCAGCAATCGCAAGATCTATTACAAGTGGAATATTATATTGTTTTTATTTAGACTTATTCTACATCACCTGTGACAGGAAGGCATCTCCTTCTCTTCGACGGTGGGGGAAGACCTAGGCTGTAGTGTCCATATGGTAATGATAAATTTTTATCCAGCCAACAGCGCTTATCCTCCCAAAGTGAAAGACCTCGCTTCCTAAATGATTTTGTGCTAACTATGTGATTTTTTGAATTTATAATTGTCATATCTTCAGTTGTATCATTCTCACTATAATAGACACTCCTATAGTCATCATGTTTTAATTTTTTAACTGCTGCTCTCTGAATTCCTTTTGCACGTTTGATGCTATGATTTGTAGAGTCTAGATATTTCATGGAATACATTTTCGGTTTTAGTAGGATCATTTCCTCAAGCAACTTTCCAGCACACTCATCCTTAAAACAACCTAATCTAGCTTTGTTTGTAGTTGAGTATAGTCGGTGATGACTGTCATAGTTTGAAGAGTCAAACTTTTCACCGAAGTATAGAAGTATATCTTCCAGACGGACAGATGGTGATGTGTATAAACATAGGAAGAAACTGTCGGTATCACCTCCACAAAGCCGCGTTCTATTTATCAGTGGACACCCTTTTAGATCATTGTAATATAATTGATACATTTCCAACTTACTATAGTCAAGTACTGCTTGACCAACATATTAATTTATTTAAAACTATTGAAGGCTTGTACATTTCCATACCAACCAGATCTTCATCAAATATTTTGTGTTGAACATAGAGAGGATGATTTGACAATTTCAGTAGTTGTTTCTCATTGTTGACTAGTTTAAATTTTTTCCTTCTCCTTACATTTTCCATTGTTTTACCATATAAAGAATTATTTTTCAATTTGTAGAATGACTTTTCGAAGTCAGTGTTTGATTGAGCCCTCTTTTGAGAGTTCATATCAATGTATGTTTTTAACCAAGGCTTTTGTGTGAATTTTATGCCACTATGAATCTTCTTGATTCTCATGCCCATGGTCAAGTAAAATTTTAAAATTGAGTAGTGGACTACATAATTTTCCCTATCAAATTGATGGAGCAGAAGTTTCTTGATAGAAGAAAAATGTGTATTTGGTCTTACTTTTTCATATAGATTTTTCATATAGTGTGAAAACATTCTCTTTTCAATCATCTGCATTTCTGGAGCTAATGGGAAATCGGCAGTGTCATCATGAATGGCTGCAGGATACTCTAAATCTAAATCAAAAATGTAGCCGATTTCACCATCATCATCTATATTTTGAACATTTTCTTCAATTAAAAAATTATCTAATTCACTTTCATTCAACCATTTGAAATTTGAGTGGGGTAGATTCCTACTGAGTGAAGAACCGTAAAGGTTATTAACATCTAAGTAGGTCAAATGTCGACTTTCATGTGTATTATTTCCTAATTCTTCAATGCGTGCACGCGCTCGGTGAATGTTGGTGAAAGTCATACCCCCTCTAATTCCTCGTTCAAATAGATTGTACATATTTTCATCTTGTATGTAGTGTGGGGGATCATTGGAAGAGAAATTTAGTGCTGAGGTAAAGCTAAGATGTGGGAGACTGACAAAATGTACAGGGTCGACTTCATCCTCACGTTGACTCAATGCTCTAAACACTTCAAATATGTCTGCCAACAATAAAACATCTAACTTCAGATATGCGAGCATGTAATCACCAAATGTGCTACAATTAAATTCAATCCACGCCTTGTTAGCGTGTTCATATTCACTATCGGAACAGTGCTCACGAGTAAGATCATTATAGAATTCAAATTGTGGTGGTAGACAGTCTTCCGTCAACGTGTTTAAGTTCTTGAAGTATGAATATGGAAACACTCCCTTCTGATATAAAACATTATCACTTAATTGTGGAAATTCTACCCTTAATGTCTCTACATGCTCATACGTTTGCAAACCCTTGGCTAATTCACTCAAGGATGCACTTAGAAATTGATATGAGTCTAAGAATTTTAGTTTAAAGTATACTGTCTTCCCTTTGTATTCATTTACAGGGACACTGGCGGATAAAGTTATATATTTTTCAGCAGTTGCTGCTACAACATCTAATTTCCAAGACTTCATTCTTCCAATCGCTTTATAGCAAACGATGTGGCTATCATAATTTTTAAAATTGTGGAGAAATATGGGGAGCTCCCGTCTGTTAAGTCTTAACCGGAGATTGCATTTCCTACATAATGTTTGCCTATATCGTCCGGTGATATGATCATGATCACGAACTTTTATGACATCATCGCTGAATTTTGATTTACATTTGTTGCAACATTCTGCATTCTCATGGCGTGCTTTTTCATCCGCTGACAGTGACATTGGCTGCCTAGTTGTTGCACATTGGTTGTCATATAAGTCTTGGGCTACAGTTTCTAAGTGGTGCAAGAAACCAATAATGCAATTTTCACCTTCAAAGAGGTAATACTTGTTTTCAAATTTTGATTGAAGGGCATTATGCCAGACATGATAAACTCCAATGGCCGCAGGTTTATGTATTTTATTATCAATGTAGCACTCTATATCTGCATAAATTACTAAAGGAGGACTTAGTTGATATTCCATGCTACTTGTTAGTACTTTTAGATCCGATGGCATTTTTTCTATTTGTGCTTTTCCTCGAATACAAAACTGGAAGTGTCGTTCTAGTGTTGTTTTATATGTGAATGACTGAGTGCATCTTTCGCAGAAGTATTTATGTCTTTTTAAAGTTCTCCTATACAATCTTGACAGCTTTGGAATTCCACAATAGTGTGCTGCTCCATTGTTTAGAATTAGCAAAATATTAACCGTTTGCCTACCAGTAAAGTTACTATTGTAACGAACACCTTTGAGTCCATTTTCATAAAAGTGAATGTTAATTTTAATATCATTATTTTTCTCAAATTTTGGAATATCTTTGATTGATACTGGTGTGGAAATGCCTTCCATATTTAGCTCAGATGTCCACTCACTATATGATTTTACTTCATTCCTTGAATAAGGTACTTCATTATAATGCAATATTGATAAAACTGCATATAGGAAGCAATCATTTGCATTTGAATTAACATTAATGACAGCTTTAGAGTTTTTTAACTTCTTTGGTAGAGGAAATGATTGTCCACCTGACAGTATTGGACTTGTTATTACATTGAACTCTATATTTTGTACATCATCTATAATCCAATTGCTACCCTTTTTTGTGAAGGCTTCAATATGATTTATTAGACTATTTAGATGATCCTGAAATCAAGAATCATAGTCATAAATACAGTTTGAGGATGATGAGGTAAAGTGTGCGAGAAAAGTTTCTTCTTCTTGAGGATTAGAACGGACATAACGAATTTGTGCAATCAGACGACCGCGCAATTGATAGCTCCTTAGTAAGTCAGACACTAAATTCCCTAACATGGAACGCATGCTTTCTAAGAATGATGTTATGTCCACAGTAGGTGTTGTTGGCGTGATATCATACACACGTGCATGGCCATTGAGTGCGCTTTCGCTGAGACTAACAGTTCCATAGTTATTATGCATATTCATCTCACTATTTGTGTTATGTACATTCATATGCTGTCGAAATCTACTTATAGAGTTATACGTTTTGCCACACCGAGAGCAGTATTGCATAAAGTTTTGTATGTTAGTTGAAGCGCTGGTTGTTGGCTTAGAAGTAGATCTATTTTGATTATTTGAATTTGACTCTGTTATGCTATCATTCGGTTTATTATTGCATACAAGTTTATGCCTCTTAAGATTATCCATCCTATTCGTCTTATATGGACACTTGCTACATTGATGTGTTTTTCCTAACTTACAAAATTTTTCATGTCGTTGCAAATTGCCTATGAGAGTGAACACTTTTCCACACTTGGTACAGACAACCATGATTATTGATGAGGATAGAAATTAGCAAGCCCTTATATACATCTACCATCTAATGACGTCAGCGTCATCACCAGCCAATACCGTATGTTCCGATCTGTTGTAAAGAGAAAACACATAAAATTTTCAGTAATTAATTTTCAAAGAAAAAAAGTCAAAGTTTAACACATTTCACAATACCATTGTGGTACAACTTCAAGTGGCTGCAGCTTTCACTGCAGCCACCCAAGTCGTCCATCCTTGTTAGACGCACCTTTCTAATGGCATTGTCTCTGCACTCGATGTGCACCAATGTTTCTTTGTCGTGCCTCTGAGTGTTGGTCACTTGCGAGGCCAACAGGAGGTTTGATTGAGTTATATTTTGTAAGGACTCAACCAAACCTCTGTTGTCCTCTATTAGTTGAGCCTCACGGGCCTCTGACTCCCTTAGACGCTCTTGACAACGGCGTAGTTTTGAGTACATGTCTTCATCCGTCGTTGCATCGAGGTCGACATCATACTCTCGCACTGGGAGAGGGGCCTTGGGAACTGTAGCAGGAGCTGCGGCGGGGATAGGAGGTGTCGCGGAGGAAGGAGCTGCGGCTGGGATCGGAGGTGATGGAGAGGAAGGAGCTGCGGGCGTTGGAGGGGGTGGGATCGGAGGTGCCGGACAAGAAGGAACTGCGGGCGATAGAGGACGCACAGGGGATGGAGGAGCAAGCGTCATCATCGGGGACAGCGGCAGGCGGACGCTCCAGCTGGGGGATGCCCGGATGTGGCTGAAGGACACCTCTTCCTGTGAGGCACACATGACGGACTCCTGTAAACAAAGGAAACAATTGTTTATTAGGATAATTGTCAACAAAGTAAGTTTCAAAATGTTTTAATAGAAAATTCTACACTGAAGCAGTTAACCAAGCTTCATACTTACATTAGTAACAGATTCATTGTCATCATCGGATGACGAAGTTGGTGAATCGTCGGATGAGGATGATGTTGCAGAATCCTCGGATGAGGATGATTCGCGTATGGAGTAGGGCCTCTCCTCATTGTCCTCAATGGACGTGGTTGTCGCTGGCGTACTTAAAAAGCTCCTGTGCTTTTTAAGGGATAGAGATCGCACAGCCTGCAGCGGAAAAATGTGACAATATGTTTATATAAAGAGATAGACATAGACAGGTTTTCAAGGTGTTGTTGTTGTTGTCTGTTATCTGAGCGTAGACCACAGCAATCACACTTACGGGGCTAGAAGCGAGTTTTTTGTCTCCTGGGGAATTCCCTCGAGGCAGCTTCGGGCATGCGGGGATTGATTGAACACTTGGAAACAGCTAAAAAAGAGATTCATATTTGATTTCTCCTTAGAAACTATTAAGCAAATTAATTTGTTACCTTTCGCAAGTTTTCCACCACGTTTCCATCTTCAAACCCGACTGTCATCGCTTGAGGTGGTTCAGTCTGAAATGTTTTAACAACATTGATTTAATTATGCATATGAATGATAACCCAAGTAAATAGATTCTCACATCTTTAACGATGAGTTTTTTCTGCACCAACACCTTTGTCTTCTTCGGTGGGGGCATCACCAAATCCTGAAATGTGTAAACGACATATGCTTATATTGACTTAATGAAGTAGCATTTTATCTATCCCCAGTGGATCAGTTATTCGTTGAAACTAGGATTGACATCACTTACCTCAAAATCGCTCAAAGTCTCGTCGACAAATTCTCGGGACTTAGGGGCCTTCTTGGGAGCGCGAGACTTAGGGGCTTTCTTGGGAGGCTGTTGAGGTTCGTCCACCTGGGATAAAACACCTTCCACCGGCCTGTCCTTCGAAAAGAGGCGTTGCAACTTCTTTTTTTCATGACTGGAAGTCAAATTGATCCCTTTCCGTCCATTCTCAAGAGCACAGGGGGTATGACGAACAATGAAGGCCTTCGCCGAATCGGTGTTAGCCTTCATATCACTCCTTTCATACGTCCTACAGGAAAGGCAGTAGATGTAGGAGCAGTCTTCTCGGAAGGTGCACTCCTTGTGCCCGCTTTTGTTCGCATGTCGAACGGGCAGTTGGCAAGTCTCACAGAAATGGAAGATGAGACGTTGCCGTGCGATGCTTTCTTGTCGAACCATTTCTGTAGAGGATAAAAAAATTTTATTATAATTTAATCTCTTTTTAAATGAGAAATCATTTATGTACCATCTTCAAACCTTTATTAAGTACTAGATTAATATTTGACAAATCTTAAGAAGAAATAAAATTTGAAGTTGAAATTAAAACCGAAAGTCGAAAATTAGATATTTATTCGAAAAGGGTTAGCTCATAAGAAGAGTTGAAATTTGGAAACAGCTGATTTACTATTATTTAATTTCGAAATTAATTTAATGAAATGAAAGTGAAATTTCGAAAATTTCAACCAATCCTCAATTTGTTTAATTAAACAAGCTTGAATTTTATACATCTGTTAGCAGATGACAGACTGAATATTTAAAATGGATGAAGGCTTTATTTAGGTATCTTTTATTTATAAACAAACTGTGAAAATCTTGTTGATTCAAATACACTTACATTTAAACTGATATATTCATGTCTCTCGCTCAGTGACTTAATATAGGATGAAAATTAAAAAAAACATGGTTAATAATATAACATAAATGTATGAAGTGTATGAAGTGTATGAAGGTCAAAGGTCAAGGTCAGGTCTAAGGTCAAGGTCAAGTGTAGAGGTTTGTATATTATGGTCATTTTTGGTTGTAAAACTTTAACTTCGAAAATTTGTAAACTTAGTCATTTTTGTAAAAAAACTTGGAATTTTTCAAGTTGCATACAGATGCATACAACTAGGATTTTTTCATCAAATGGGTACATACAATATATCATTCGAATGCTCTTTTCATGCTGATTCTAATGGTGTATTGTATGACACATGTATGACATATAACTAGAGAGCTACATGTCTTTAAAGAATGGGCTAAAAACTTAGTGAATTTAAAAATCTAACATTTGTCTGCTTGCATACAGTTGCATACAACTAGGATTTTCCCATGGAATAGGTACATACCTTATATCATTCTAAAGGTCTTTTCATTCTCATTCTTATGGTGTCGTGTATGACACATGTATGATATCATCCTGGACTGCTACAAGCATTTTAAAATTAACAATATAACTGTTTCTTTAAAAGTTATATGTTCCTATTTATTTCAAGTTGAAGTCTTCATACTTGATTTTTTTGTTTCAATTCAGTTATTGAACATCATTAATTGTAGATAGTTATTCCCCTTTCCCATTCAGACCTTAATTGAAGACCGATTTGTGAAATGATAAAACAAGTCTGTTCATATATACAAATGAATATTAAATAAAGAGATTAAGAAAAAACACACTAAATGTCATCAAGGTAAGGAAAGGGTACAAGTTTTTTCAAGTCCACTTGCACATGGATCCTGGTCTTCTTGGGCGCACAGGGACAGCGACGTGGTGTGTCAAGGTCGATGACCGAAAATTCGAGAGCGGTTGTGAGGTTCCGCTCGTTCGGCTCCATCCTCATGAACACCCGTTTGGTGTGATACTTTTTCGGGGCGTTCTTGACTTTGACCGTGACCCGTCCATAAAGTGGCGTTCGCATGGACTTCTTATTCATGTGACGCATCGTCTCAATTGATACGTCACTATCCTCATCACTCGAGTAGTCGGGCGATGCAGGGGCTTGGGTGAACACCACCGGCTCGTTTGGTGTTGTCGATCGCTCCATCGGAGATTGGGGAGGTGTAGTGGTACGTTCCACTGGCGAAGTGGTACGATCAGCAGTACCGTTCTCAACTGCGGCTTTCTGTTTGCGATCCATTTAGACTTGTAGATTTAAAATAATTGTAACTTGTAAACGTGAGGATTAGAACCTTTGATAAGAATTGGTACAAACCTCGGACTTATATACTTTTTAAACAAAGGAAATCCTAACAGCCAATCAGAGAGGTACCGAACTTCCCTAAAGAATATATATAACTATATAAAGGATGTCATTGTTCCAAACTGTTAAGTACTTATCCTCAACGTTCCATAAGAAGAAGCATGTCCTCAAAGCCATTATTTTATTTTCAAAATGACAGGCAAGTCATTATTGGAGGTCATTTGGACATGACCATGCATCTCTCTTGCGGCTGCAAAGTGGCCCTTTGGAAAACCTTGACCGTATCAGCACTTCAAAGGCGGAATGGACTACCGGTGAAGTGTCCGGTACACGAATGTGACCATGACTTTAGTAAAAATCCGACATTCCATGAGTGGTGTGATGACTTCTTGAAGATCATGGAGTCGCCTGAGGGACGTGATTTGCACCCGTCATTTATTTTTCACGCTTAAATTAAACTTACATTGTAAATCTCTTGTCTTTTCATTTTAAACATAGTTCTGGAATTGGTTTTCTTATTGGGGAGCAACTAAATCATAACTGCACAGTAAAGTTTCACATCTAAATAGTGCTACATTAAAAATAATTGTCACAATAGTCGCAATTGAGCAAACCCATTCAAAATCAAACAACGGACGTCTATCGGTACGTACCCAAGTGCTCAGAACCAAACCACACAAGTTCGATCATAGACGTTCCCAAACACAGTGTACTCAACTGAGTGTACCAAACACATGTACCTATCCAGTAAAACAGATCTCATACAAGTTCTTATTCATAACACTGAATTATACATGTACCTATCCATGTGCCTATCGATAACTAAACTATACATGTACCTATCCATGTACCTATCCATGTTCCTATTGACAACACTAAACTTTACATGTACCTATCCATGTACCTATTGATAACACTAAACTTTACATGTACCTATCCATGTACCTATCCGTGGCAAGTAGGGCACAGTTTTCACTACTGACTTCGGATCCACTATTTGTAGAAAAACGGACAGCGGCAATTATAAAGCTATTATGAGCATTGTTTAAGCAGATTGCAAGTATTCATAATATAATTAGGCCTACATTCCTGGATGAATAGGCAAGTAAATTGTAGCTTCATTTGTACTTTGTCAGTTGTCTGGAAGTGATTTGAATTGATTTATCAGGATTCTAACTAAAGACTATAGATTTTCAAAAGTAAATGAAATGAGTTGGTAGATTATCGCACAAGCTGATCAAATCATTATTACCGAAACTGCTTGTGTGATATAAATGAAGTAGGCTTATGGTAGAGTAACAAAGACCAGAGACTCATGCAGACATACCGGAATCACACAAAGATATTGATGATACTAGCCACAGAAATCCGACACTCTGTAATAACAAATGATTAGAACGGGCATGGACACTGACAACATTGGCGACGCATCCGTGGGGGCATGGGGGACATTGTCCCCCACACTTTTTAAAGCAGTGGTGAATGTCCCGCACACTTATTTTGGCGTTGAGTTTTGTTCCACACTCATTTAAGCCGTCTATAACATATTTCTGACATTTTCTTTTATTATACAGAAAATACTAGATGACCGTCTCAGGCAGAACATTTCATAATCTATAATTCTTGATTCCCTCTGACTTCTCTTTGTCCATCTTGATGTATCAAGCAGTTCAGCCTGCAGGCATGCATGAACTTAGCAGATCTTGAAGCGTTAAATACATTGACCACAGTTGTTGAGAACAGCAGGGCTTCAATCAAGAAAGGAAGATTGCTATTACAATCAATGTCGAATAAGGCTTGGCTAAGGGATTTGACTTGCAGGTCTGCAATGATCGGGCGATAGTCGGAAATGCAAATAATGCAAATCATACAGAGGTTCATGCTTAATTTTTGCTCCTCCGAGTCTCAAATCAAGGAAAATAACATACAGCTACGATCTCCGAAGTGAGTTGAAATCCTAAATTGAAAGCCAATTTTCTGTTATTGGATAAGCTGGAGTTATCAAATGTAATCACACAGATTTTAAAACATGAAGTCCAATCTTTGAAATTAGAGATCAAAGAGTTAGAGACTCTTGAAAAATGTCGACGATATGAGTGACCTCATTTCGAAGGCTCTTCATTATGCCACTATAACTATAATCATATTGCATAATCATCATACAAAGTTTGAAAAGGTATAATTCTTTTTCTGCACAATGGTTAAATTTAGTGGTAAAATGATACGCTATGGTAGGTTCTCTGTAACCTATATTGTACGAGTATCTTGCAACAGAAAAACAGATTAGTTAATGCTGTTACGTTCTTCTATCAGCAGTGGCAATTTGTGATAGATCTTGACATGAATATACTCGCATTACATGATATGTTACATAATATGTCAATTTTAGTTTGTCCCCCACACTTAAGGATACGATGCGTCGCCCTTGACTGACAACAATGCATTCGACAACAAAATGTACGTCACACCCTATAGTCCAAGAGCTACTGACGTTTTCTTCCTAAATTCGCGCACGAGCTTCTTGTTATCTTTAACTTGTAGATTGTCACCAAATATCAGTAAAACAGCAATTCGTCAGCTATAACGCCAGTCGTCTTGCAAGTTCCGGAGCATCAAACATCGCAAAATTCCATTTGTTTATGTAGATCCATGTACTTCCGAGTTTGGTACGCTCAATAACGGAATGATCAAACATTCATTTGATCTCTCAAAATGAGATTTGTCATTTTTGTGATTATAATTGAACTTTTAATGCAGGCAGACAAGCTTTCAGAGTAGGTGGATGTGTTGTATTCCTCGAATCCGCTGACATGTGCGAATTCCTCTTAAAGATAATGAAAACGTCATGACAGCCGATACTATTATTGCTACAGATGAACATGCAGACTGTCCTGATCACAAAATGATATCCACAGAATTTATGATAGGCGTAACACGTGGTGCACACATTTCAGTAATTTGATTCTTTTTACGATGTAGTACCATTTGCCTAGATCGATGCTTGACCGAGGATTTGATATCACCGTTAACAAACAACTACTGTCCATTCTTGTACCACTAACTTACTCAAAGAGAAACGTCGGATTTCTATGGAGAAATCTGTCAGTTGAACAATAGACTTTTGTTGAATAGATATTGAACATATTGAACCGATTCACAGCAGACTAAAATTCGAGTTGATCTGGCAAGATGAAATGGTTCGCTAGAAACAAAAACAATCAGCGAGAATGACTGAAATACAAGTGCACGATACACGCAAGTGATATGGATGACGTCTAAACTTGTCGGAATATTGAAGTAAGAAGTCGAATTGAAGAAGAAATAGGAATTGCACGTGTGTATATCTCAATTGACAATCCTCTGCTAGAGTCACGTCTTCATAAAATAAAACCTGTTGTGTCTATAGCAAATTCTGTGGATATCATTTCGTCATCAGGAAAGTCTGCTTGTTTATCTGCAAGAATAATATCGGTTGTCATGACCGTCTTCATTATCTTTAAGAGGAATTCGGGCAAACTGGGAAGCACATGGATCTACATGAACAAATGGAATTTTGCGATGCTTGACACTCCGGAACTTGCATGACGACTGAAAGTATAGCTTAAGAATTTTCGTTTTGCTGATATTGGATGCCAATCTACAAATTAAAAATGGCAAGAAGCTCGTGCGCGAATTTAGGAAGAAAACGTAAGTAGCTCTCGCACAACTTGCTCGTAGTATTACCCAAAAGATCTAATCTGACCACATGCTCTTTATTAATACGCGTCAGGCAGAAACACAGAGCAGATTGAACTTGTACTAAATGAATTCATAACAAAGGCTGTGAAAGCAATTATGTTGTTGTCCAGCATCATCTACTTGCTGCTCATTACTTCACTAGTCCACATTTGTCCTTGTTGATTGCTTCAAGCCTTTCAGGCACGGATTTGACAATCATTGACAAGAATATTTGCGAATCTGAACAATTTTTTGATCTCTCACCTACATGTTCGAGAATGCATGGGGTATGCTGCGATTTCAGGCGTCGTTTGATTACCGACTACAACTTACCTATCGGATTTGCATCAACTGAACTCGCAGGCTATGACAAGACTCGTATACCTTTGCAGTTGAAATGGGTCTTACTTCGCTTGCTGGCATGCCACGGTGCACTGCTTTGTTGTGAACACCCTTCTGGTGACTTCCCAGGAGGAAATGGCAGCTTACAACTAGGCAATGCACCTTGCCAAACCAGCAAACGAAGTAAGACCCATTTAAACTCTGAAGGTATAGGAGTCTTGCCATGGTATACGAGTTCAGTTGATGCAAATCCCGCAGAGAAGTTGTATTGGGTAATCAAACGGCGCCTGAAGAAGCAGGGATGCAAGAAGAAAGCAGATCCACTCCATGCACTTCATTTCTTTTTTCAATTAATTTCTTCGACTGATTATGACTCGCACAAGGCAGAAATGGTGAACACATGGACACTATGGACACAAACATAAATTGACATAGTCCAGCAGCCAGCACGAGTTTCTGCAGGTGACGAGGCCGAAAATGAGACTCACAGAATGATGCACTCCCTATGGCCACCACGATTCTGCGCTCAAGTCGAGCTCTACCCGGTTCCCGTATAATTGTGTGTAAACCAATGACGCGTCTATACCGGACTATATTGGTGTACGAAGCTGGTGGAAGTGGTTTGGTCACTCTCCCAGATTGGATAGTTTCACTGCACTGGCGACACCCTGTCAAATATTTAATGGACAAATGCGCCATATCCATCTTGTGAAATCCGATCGCAAGGGATGTGATTCTCCATCCAATTGTAGCAATTTCTTCGAAAAGTCTGTTTTGCTTCCCAAAGTTTCTTAAGATTCATTTGGTTGCAGCTTCTTCTTCAGTATCACGTCTGTGGCGCCCTTCTTCATGTCGTGAGCACAGCCAAAATTCTCTATGAACATAGCGTGTCATCAACTATTTCGTTGTCACCGTTACTGACGGCTTCATGAAACATCAGATGACTTTATTAGTCACGCATGAACCCCTCAGAAATCCCTCATGAGCCTCATTGACGTCTTTAGCATTCTATAGAGTTTAAAGGCGCCTCCTTTATTCTCAGGTAACCTTGAAAATCCCAAAAATTCTCATAACTGCACCCATTACCTTGATTCTTGCAGCCCCCAAGTTTTCCAAGAGAATTCTGCGAAAGCATAAATACCGCCTCCAACAAACAAGAAAAATTCTACTAATATTATTGACCTTCGAATATTTATGACGATACTATGCGTCAGAATACAAGCTGTTTTTCGTGGGAGTCTCACAATATTATATTTCAAGCTTAGTGTCATCAATGTAAAATCATCATTTATCAAAAAATAACATATTGCCCTTTAAATCAGGGAAGCTCATATAAAATTGCAAAATGTAGATATAAATGACCACGCCTCAGTTACCTCATCATGTGATGTCTCATCTTTTCAAAAAGAAGACATCGTGTCAGATTTCAGAGAAATCAGATTCGATTTCGATATTTATCTTCGATCTTGATATTCAGACGCTTCAAAAACGTTATTGATTCGAGCTATGTAAGTTCGACGCAACATTTGATTAAGGAATTACGATTGAATCATCTACAACATGCATGAAAGTCGAAATTTCAATAACGTCTTCAGTTGAAACTGTGATATTTTGCACAATTAAACTCTGCTGTTTGAAATGCAAAGGACTTGACCAAAGAGTGAACAGACTTTAGAACCTTTTACGAGTCTGGGATTTCTACGAAGTGCAACTGGCTACCTTTGAAATCGAGGTGTAACTGACCCAGGCGGCCCTCCTGCTACGTGCCAACTCGCGGCCGTTTAGGTGGTACATTGGCCGAGGTACACATACATGCAGCTGTGAACCTACTCAATCTGGTTTTGGTCAAGAGAAATGGTGGCGTCGATGGCTTTGTCGTTCCGCATTCACTTAGTTTTACTCAAGTTAATTCTGAGTCCGACGGTAGCGCCTGCCGTGTTGAGCTCTACTAAACGCCTCTGCACGTGGGCAAACTTACATGTTCAAAAATGTCAAGCAAAATATGATTAAAGTCGAAGTGGCAGATAATGGAAAGCTTGTGCCTGGAAAGCCAAGTAAAAAACTACTAGTCGCGATAGTCTTCATTTCAGAAAAAGGCAGAGATAGCGGAAAAGAAGCTTGGGAGCCGCTTGTGAATGAAATCGCGGTGATTTCAGATCCTTCATGTACTATTCCCATCATTGATAGCAAAATGAACGATGGTATACAGGCCTCACAGATGCGAATCCGGAGCCAATTTGCTATTACAAAGTCGGAGAAGCGTCCCAAGCATAGTATAGGCTTTGTGTTCTTATCATCTATTCTTACTTATTTATTACTTAATTGCTATCCTAGCTTCGGACAATAAGGGTGATCAATACGATTTGACGAAAATTATCGAACTATCGAGGCAGAAGAAATTATCATTAGCGGAAGTATGACAAGAGCTTGGAATGACAATATTCCTCATTAATCAAAGGAATTCGAAAGCATGTAATCAAACATTTCCTCTGAACATTTTCTACGATTTCTATTACATAAATCTCCCGAATTACTAAATAATCTATTACGTCAGAAACAGAGAATGTTTTCCGTGTTTATTTACACAATAATCCTCTTTCTACAACAGACGCACAATTAACGTACAAGTGTGCTCAAAGGAATACAAAAATGTGTTCTCCGATTTTTTTCATCACAACCGATTTTTGATTTTGCATTTTTTATGATATTTCCATCTAAATTCTGCGATTTCCCTTTAGACATTTAAGGCAATAGCACGTCGTGGACATGCGCTCCATCACGAAAATGTTTCATGAGAACTCATGAAATTTAAAGCGGATTCATGAGATTTTTATGAGAGCTCATGAGATTGTGATGAGTCCCATGATATTCTCATAAGAAAATGTCTAACTCATGATGTTCTCATGATGCTTTGATGAGAATATAATGAGTGGTAATGAGAACATTTAGGAGGATAATATCTCATGATGCGTTCATGGGAAAATCATGAGCATTCATGAGGTTTTTGTGAAAATAAGCTTGTGAGTAGTAAGGTACGCATGCTAGCCGCGAAAGGAAAGAGACATGAGAAAGCTTATTAAATCGATAAAAATCTCCAAGTTCAGTCTATAGAGGATAAAAAGCAACAATTTTGAATACATCATAGCGATCTGCAACAGCTGTCTCCAGATGATGCATGTGTAATTTGACTTTACAATTAGATGTTGAACGCAAGATGTTGAAAATAGAGATATATAAAATCACAGTTCAATATCTTATCGTGATAACATTCATGGTTCATTTGTTGGGAATGCTGAATTAGCATTGTGGACATGGTGTGGAAATAAATGTTCAGGGGACGATGGCGAGGCCAATAAAACCTAAAACAGATAAATGACAGAAAAGTAAGTTCGGAAGCATGAAAGAGCAACTGTTACTTTATCAATGAGATTTTTATGAGAAAATCATGAAATTTGATGAGATATTTGATGCGAAAACGTTCCAAATCCGAATGAAATTTCATGAGACATATATGAGAAGAAATCTCATGAAAAATCATCAGAAAATTTTCGTGAGGGCTGTAATGACAACAGTTCCTTAACGATGGCTAGAGAGCGATACTCCGTCAGAACTTTGTAAAGATTCAAGGCTAGCATAAATCCGAAATAATCTTAAAATTTTTAACTTCGTTGAATACCTTTGAAATGAAAGTATTGAATCCCAGCGTATAGCTGCGAGTTGTGTAGGCCTGTATACATTTCGAATATAGGCAAACAGTTGGGCATATGTCTGTACATTAAGTGTGAGTGTTCGGAGCCTATTATTGCAGCATTCGAAGAACGAATATCGAAACAATTGACCAACGTAATCAATAAGATCAGTGACATTGAAAAGTCAATGGAGAGCATTCATGCAAACCAGATTCGACTTGACAATGAAATAAACGGTATGAAGGCTGTCATAGTAAATCAGCAGCTATATATTGAAAAGATTGAAGCAGAGAAAAGACGACATAACGTCGTGATTCATAATGTTCCTGAAGAAGGTTTGGAGTTTGAAGAAGAGCAGCTCGATACAGATAAAGAAAAGATTGAATTCCTTTCGACCATAATTAACGATAATGATGCTCATGACCCTATGATCGAAAATGTGACTCGTCTTGGTCGAAAAAGGAAGGTAGTAAACGACCTCTTCTAGTATGTTTTTGTCGAAAAGCCGATCGCGATGCTTTTCTTTTTGAACAAAAGAAATTACGATTAAGCGAAAGATGTAAAGCTAGTTTCGATTTTCTCTATGTAAATCGTGATTCGACTTTATCGCGCAAAGAAGAAAAACGTCTTCGTGAAAAGTTGAAAACCATGCGCCGAGCGAAAGCTGACAATGACCATATTTTTATTAAGAATGACAAGCTTTATTTGAATGATGTAGTTATTGATTACATTGATATCTCTAAACAATTATTTTGACTTTTGTACAAAAGTGAAGCCTTTTCTAATTGTTCATCAGTTTTTTCTCGTTACAAATGTCTGTTACTGAAATACTATAAGTCGTCACTGTCTCATGTTTCATCGTACCTTGTCAAGCATAGTAATTTGTTTATATCTGAGATAAGACCTGAATTTCATTCTAGGACTTCTAATTTTGAATCACATATTCCCAAAAAACATTGGATAGTTCTTTGTAACGCTTAGTCTCTCTTTTACCGATTAGATGAACTTCGTGCTTATGTTTCCACTGTCAAACCAAATTATGTTTGTGTAACAGAAACATAGTTTACACCTGACATTGATGATTCCATGATAAGAATCCAAGGTTTTCTTGCTTTTAGAAATGATCGATATGACAATCATTGTGATATGCGACGCGGAGGTGGAACCATTATTTATGCATCAGTGTCTGTTCTTCCTTCTTTAATTGAGATTCCAGCTCATATAGAAAAGCCTGTTGGTATCGAATCTGTATTTATAAAAGTATTTGATCCTACTATATCATATCTGTTGTGTGCATATGTTCTACCTGGTTTAACAATTGATAAAATCGTTCGTTTTAGAATATTTGTGAACGATAAGTTGGACTTTGTTTTAAGATCTACTCCTGAAGCCAGTGTTTATGTCTGTGGCGATTTCAATCGTTATGACTTATCGTTTTTAGAACAAGACTTTAATTTGACAAACATTGTTCACTTACCGACTTTCCGTGACGCTACTCTAGACAAAGTTTTCTGTGAGTCTCATAATGCTCATCATTTCGATGTAAAATCAGCGCCTTCTTTAGGAAATGCTGTAAACCTACACAAAGTTGTTATAATTTCCAAGAAAAGTGAGCACGATAAATGCGAAGAAAACAATTTTCTGCAAAAGTTTACGATTTTCGAAAATCCAATGTCAATGCAAACGTATGTCTGAAGTTGACTGGACCGATTTTTATCAGTTTACTGACGTTAATAATTGTACTGAGTATTTTTATGATAAATTTTCGATTGCTATGTCAGAAATACCAGTGTCTTTTGTGAAAACAACAGAAAGAACTAAACCTTGGATAACTCTGCTTGTTATAGATCTAATTAACAAGAGATGGAAAGCCTTTCATGAAAAAAACTTAATACTGCATAACCACTACAAGAAGAAAGTCAAATCAGAAATTCACAAGTGTAAAATTGTTTGGAGTAATCGAATGCGTTCATCTTCAAAGGGCATTTGGTCAATTGTAAAAGAAATTCGAGGAAAGAACGATGTCAATTCGTCCCAACACATATTGTCTTGCTTTCCAAATGCTGATGTGGCTGTTGAACATGTTAATACTGTTTTCTCAGAGTTTTTTCATTGTACCGACGAGACCACTTTTGATCATTGTACTATTTCAACAAATGACATCAATTTATGTAATCCTGTTACTGTTGTCACTGAACTTGAAAAATTGCGCACTGATAAGTCTAAGGGGAGTGATCAGATTCCGCCCTATCTATTGAAGTTATCAGCTACTGACATATGTGAGCCTGTTTCCTTCATTTACAACATGTCATTTAGATCTGCCACGGTACCCGATGTTTGGAAACTTGCGGATGTTATTCCTATACCCAAGTCTCTGCCTGTTCGAATTGATAACTTACGTCCTATATCCCTGTTGCCTATCCTCAGTAAAGGCCTAGAAAAATTGATTTAAAAAAAATACCATGAGCATCTAATGGCTACTTTTGATGAATCTCAGTATGCTTATAGGAGGAAGTCTTCAACTGTGTGTGCTTTATTGGCGATTCATGATAGGATTGTTACTTTTCTGGATGATCCTCTGATTAGCGCAGTTAGAATTGTAACTTTTGATATGAGTCACGCATTTGATTATGTACCTCATGACATTTTGTTATCGAGAGTAGCCAACCTGAGTTTTCCTGATTGTCGAGAATTTTCAAATTGGGTCCAGAATTATCTGTTTTATAGAAAACAACGTGTTAGAATTGGAGATAGATTGAGCGCTGTCATAAATGTATCCAGCGGTGTTCCTCAGGGATCAGTCATCGGCCCGCACCTTTTTGCTGTTTTCATGTCAAGTCATTCCACGTTCGACTCTAGATCATCTATTTTTAAGTATGCTGATGATGTTACAATTGTTATCCCTGTCTTTAAAGATTCATTTGATGATTTGAGTATTGTAAACAATGAAATTTATCATTTTCAAAATTGGTGTAGTCTGAACCAAATGTCAATCAATCAACGTAAGACAAATGTTTTGAATATTAACACTGTCCGCAACCCTCTTCAACTCATACCTTCTCTGAATAATGTAAAGGCCCTGAAGATTTTGGGTTTAATTTTTAATGAAACACTAACTTGGACGAATCATTTTGATTTCATTATTTCGAAGTTGTCCAGTCGCTTGTATGCTCTACGAGTTTTAAAGCCATTGTTATCTCATGACGAATTGGTTGATGTTTTCAACGCAATTATTCGATCAGTTTTAGAATATGCATCTCCAGTTTTTCTGCATCCTGGTAAATGTTTAGACCTGCGACTTTTAAGATTTTGCAAACGTGCTTTTTACATCATACACGGAAGAAATGTGCGACACTGTAACTTTTGTGACATAACGGACATTTTTGAAAGACGGAAGATTAACGCTATGCGACTTTTCAACGCCATCAAGACTGATGACTGCCATGTTCTCCACAATCTGTTACCCTCAACATCTGTGCGTAGTAACCGGTTAATCTTGCCTGCTGCTAGAACTACTCGTAGAGTGAACAGTTTTGTGTTTTCTTGCTCAGCAATGTACAATGATACAGTGTAACGTTTAGCACTCACGGATTTATGTCAATGATTAGAAAATGCCTCCACGATTCCCATTCGGAGGTAGATGTATTTTTTTGTCAATAAACGCTTACTTACTTACTTACTTGCCACCGGTCAAAATATTGGTCTGGTCTTCAATGTAAGGTCAGACATAGTGCTAATATTTTCCTGGTGAATTATCTTGATAATCACTCGGATTGGTTCCTTTTATGCATATAGCCTCAAATGGTAGGACAGGGGTTCAACACTTTTGTATGACCTGATTTTCTTTGACAGTTTGGTCTGGTTTAGCTGGGAAGTAAATTTCGTGTTTGTGAGTAATGCCTATTTGGTATAAAAATATGTTGTTTTCATCATTTTAAAAGGCTGTATAGGTTTATGCTTACTTTTGCTTTCTTCCTCTAATGTCTGTCGGCGAAATTACGAGGTTCCAATCGAAAAATTGATTTACCAGGAACTTCTCCGTTCGTATGTTAGAGTTGATACATTTCTACTTATAACCTCAATATACATGTAAGTATTTGCACGAGCATGATTAAAAGCTTTACGGCTTCTAGTTTGTAAAAATATCAGCAAGCAATACGGCCGATATTTTTTATTGATTTCCCCTAAGCGGACGAACACGTTTAATGCTCACGCATTTGTATGCCTAAAGTTGAACCGTCACGAGGCTGACGTTTTGGAAATCTCGAATGCTAATCGCCCATCAGGAGATCGCATACAAGCCACCGTTCACAAATGTTTCGATAGGACAATTCCTTAATGACACTCCACTGATAAATTTATGATGAAATGAGATTAAATTTTAAAACATTTACCCATTGAGGTGGCAAATTTTTCTACTTGTTGAGATTAAAGGACCAGACATCATGAGTGGGATGAGAGAAGTACTTTGTATTTATAGAATGCTTCTTATTAGGTCGAGGCCTTTCGGACGCACCAAGCGACCATCATCAGGTGAAAGCAATCATGACACTGAACATCAGTCAGTCATGCCACATAGCTAAACAAGAGTCATATGGAACTGGACGGCAAAGCATAGAATTACGCAAGAATGCATTAATCACGTTACGTATGCAATAATTACAAATAAAATGACTACTTTTAAAATAAAAAGTAGAGGAGAAATGCACATAAACTGTCAAGAGAAGTAAAAGAAAGAAAGACCTAGATAAAAACTCTACAAGTCACTAAAAAGAATGCTTCACACGATTGGAAGAACCAAACTTCTTTGTCCACAAGGCTTCTTTTGCTATCCTCTATCTCTACTATTTGCATACCTTCGAAGTCAACTTGGATCGATCACTTTCAAAGACGTGAAGGGGAACTTCAGAACACTCAACATATATCGATTTCTTCGTCCCATTCCAAGCATCCCAAACAATTCCCTTTTTCAGAAAAATTGTCAGTGCATATCAAGAACAATTATAATGATTCTACATACATGTATGTTTTCTGCCTGACTATGGTATGCGAAAATTTGTAAGAGCAGCAATGGCTTTTGGTAATAAAAAAGTACAATAATAAAAAAGTCTACATTAGAAGAAGGGAAAGTTTGATCTTGGCTTTGATATTTCTGACAACAACGGCAGTACGCACTAGGTTACATTTGGAAATATATACATTTCCACATTTTATAAACCCTAGCAATCACTAATGGCAAAAATTGCTTTCAACCAAAAGATATGACTGAAAACATGGATTTAGTTTGTGCCGAGGACATAACTTCATTATATTTGATTCACTTCATTTGATATTATGAATGTGCACACTGTATAGAATGTGCTTTATCACGATTTTGTGAACCTTATTACTGCCCTATAGCCATCTCATATTTTTTATCTTTGTTTGCGAATGATACTTAGCTCATTCATTGACATTAATAATCAATATCATTGAAATGCATGAACAGGATATTGGTCATTCCACCAACATTAACTTGTTTATCTTGGCTCACGAACTAGAGTCAAGTAACGTTAAGTAAGCGATTTACCAGCAAAGATTTAACAAAACAAAGAAATTTCAGTGATTATTTGAGTGAGCATTTCATTTTTGAGGGGTATCATTGATATATACGTGTATTTTCTTAGCATCGTCCTACCGTCCAACGTTAAAACAAGTTCTAGAAGAAAACAAATCCTTTCGCTTTCTGTCTTACCACTGATTGCCCATCAGTAATGATTATTTTCAGATCGATGTAGATCGAATCGCAACCTTAACCGTCACAACGATGGTTCATTTAGTGTTCCTGATTTCATGATTGGTATGAAAGGGTATTTTTTGAGATGACAAGCTTTTTCGATTTGAGTTGTCATTCTAGTAAATCCCTCTATGACTGTACAGGATGCATGCACTCTATGCTAAATACTTGCGATGAGATCTGCATTTAAATAATGCTAGCATCTATGGCTTCCAAAACTCTAAGAGAAAAATAGTCCAGTAATCTATGTAGGCATCAAGGTATACAATGTAGACTTCAAAAGTACCTATTACTTTGCAGGATTTACGGACTATAGCAGCTAACTAACAAAGCTTTTCGAAAGTTTTCAGGATAAATGCGCAAACTGAGAAAATTTATTAAGCAGCTTTACAAGTTTCTGAAAAATTGTGCATCAATATAATCACATTGATTGCTCAAAACATCTTAAATGAACATTTAAGTGTTTGGAGCGATATTTATTCGATGTCCTGCTCTGAGCAATCAGAAAATATTATAATCATTCAAAAGTAGTGTGCATATGATAGCAATGTCAACATCTTAACTAGATCTGAAAATATATTTTCCACTCAATCTGGTCCTTTTAAAGATCTAAGTATTTGTTAATTCACCAAAGCTATCGCTCAAGTGGTATGCACATACTAAAAACGTTTATAAAAGTATTGTGAAATTAAGTCAAAATATCTATAACTATTGACAATTCCGTAGATGTCTAGGACAGATTGATATAAATTGATTCATTGCCAATCGCATGATATCTCAAAATTCATGCATCTGTTGTGAGGAAATGCTGGTTGTGGATGTAGGTTTAACTGGAGGAGAAGCGCCGGATAATGGAACTCTGGATCTATTTATAAATGCCGTTCTCGAAGAAGAAATGTAGAATGTCTTGGAAAACTTTTTGAGGATCACCTCAATAACTTCGCAGGTCACAAAAAATGCTAGTAAGCACCTACTTGTTCAGTACATTCTGGCGACTATTCGTAGGCCTATGCACCATCTGTAAGTATTCAATGCATAGTACATTTTCACTTGATTTACATGTAAATATTGCGGATCGTTTGTGATTACATTTAATTTGGAACTCATGTAATGCACCGATAGCTACCTAATCTTGCAAGTTATTTTTATGTTTATCAAAGCAGGGAAAACGAAAACAATGAAGGCATGTATTTGAAAAAATGAAATAATGTTTCAAATATTAAAATAAACATTCAATCGACTCTTTTGACCAAAATGACAGTGAAATGTCACTTGCTAGTCTATCGATTGTTGCCTTACATCATTTCCACATGACACAATTGACACTTTTCAATTTTAAAAACATACAGTGCATAGATGCGAAAATCAATGGGTAGGTGCTTGACCAGACTTAATCCTTAATTTTCTTATACATTTAAGATATGCGTTAACTCAATGTAGGCATGAAACTCCTCAAATAGTTTATTGTCTTTCAATGGAAGTGGATCATTCTCTGATGCAAACAAACTGGTCAAGAAAGCATGTTATCTGTTCAGCAATGTTCTTTTAAATGAAAAGTCATTGTTCCCTTACGATCCCTGACACTGTGCTGGCACGCCGCATCTTACATAATTTACTAATAATGAATGAGTGGACTAAGGAGTCACTTCATTTGACAGCGCGCTATCAGATAGTCGACGGCCGCCGGCTCATTTATTTATGTCTTATTTCGTCGCATGCCGGAATTTATTTCATTTTATTGCTTAGGAATCATTTTGATAATCCATCGAATAGATTGATTCAGAGAATGTAAATGATCAAATAGGGACAATATTATTAATTTCATATCGGCCCGGGTGCAAAATATTTCAGGCCTGACCCCGGCCCGGGTCCGCTTCCAGCTCTGGATATGAGAGATTTTTTTCTCAGGGATCGAATTGTTGCAACTTTATGTCCATCTTATAGATGAATATATGCCTTTCCTCCCAGTGATTCAAAATTAATTGTCATATTCTTTGCAACACGAACAAGAATCTTTTCAGATTCTTGTCTTTAAGCGTTGCTGGAAATGATTTAGGCAATGCATAAATAGAATGATCGCCAATACATTACAAAGCCTTCCTGTTGTCAACCACTGGAAGACGGCATCGTTTACCGTTGCTATAGGTAGGTCCCGTTGCTATTTACAATGCAGTATTGTCTTCAATATACGTCCGTACATGTCCTTAATCATTACAGTGTCGGATTTCTATATATAGCATTTTACATAAATTCAGACATTAGTTATATGGGAAAGTAACTAAACCATGATGTAAGATCTATATGTATCAACGTTGACATGAATCAGCGCCTAGCCGAACAGCTGAAATGGCCATTGACAAACTTGTTTTCCATTACAGTCTCGCTTACTTGAATAAAGCGAAAGGTCGGATTTGCATGGTTGCGCATGTAAAAGTAAAAAAAGCCACAATTTATGGTGTAGCACGGCGGACATTATGATATGCCAATTTTTCGGCCCCATCCATAGAATTTTATCATGTCATAAATGGTCATATCATGCATTTTTAATGATTCAAAAACATCTGATAATATGCTGCATAACTTCGAAGTATTTTCATTCATCCGCAAAATTTAGAAAACCAATTAGCAATTGGAATTTGAAAACATGTTGTTTACCTTTCAATGACGTAGCATGGATCTATTTGTGGAGATGACTTGATTATATATTGCCAAAAGACAATGAAATCAAAAGCATAGAAAGTATCAAAATATTTTTATGAAGATTTATTTTCATAATTGAGGAAGAGCCAAGGTTTCAATGATGTAATAATTTAATTAGTGACATGAGCAATTTCGGTAACTATTCGGCAGCCATCATCAGATGAAAGGAATTAAAAATGTACGCAAAAGACTTGAGCTCAAATTTCACATAAATGCAGGAAATAAGGTAGTAGAAAGAGAATCTCTAGTTAAAAGTACAAAACTGTGTCAACAAAGTTCCGAAGGGAAAAGGAAGAATAGAAATATGCGACAGACAGTATTCTGCTACATCCTACCAATAGCATAGATAGAAGACTATAGACATAATATAAAATGCGCATATCCGGTACATATCAATGTAAAAAAGAAAAGGTAGGTAATGTGAAAGATGATTTGAGGTGCAATTTAAGTAAAGATCGAATCACTAATCTTCGTAGAATTCTATTTCTGTTTTGTTGTCAATGACTGGTTACAATTCATGAACCAACATTGCGTCTCGTAGTCATAAATTCCTTCATATCCCTCATAGGCAAGGAGGGAAGTAGAAAAATTGTCTGTTTTATATAATCAAAGGTGTTTGTTTGAAGAGTTAGTGTTGTTCTTGTGTTCCCTGCATCTGATGTGTACATGCATATAGTTCTCAGATACTTCCGATGTAAAGTCCATTGCATTTTTCACATAAAAGGTGGCAGATTGCATTCTTGTGACATCAGATTTCTAGTCATTTTTTTAGACAATGATGCATGTTGCATGTTTTCACTGTTATTGTGTTAGATAAGGTGTTTCGTAATGTGAAATTTTTCCTTGTAATATTTTCTCCTTGGAAGACATTTTTCAATTGTTCAATCTATTCTATTAGATGCGAAAAGAAGTGACGAAGTGTTGATACGATACATCTTCATCTCTGTGTTTGCCTCTTCGTTTCAATCGCTTACTTATCGTCATGATCTGTTATTGATGCGAGAGCTACTGACATTTTCTTCCTAAATTCGCACGCGAGCTTCTTGCTACTTTTAAGTTTTCAATATTTTGCTTTTTACATATGATTAAATCTAGAGTTTTTAACGAAATGCAAAGTATTTGAGTAATGCGGAAGCCAGAATGTATTTGAGTTCAAAGTCTTTAGAAATATTTTAAAAATGTTTGAAAAATTCAAAATATTTAAAATACCCTAAAGATTCAAAACTATTTAAGAAAATTCATTTAAAAAATATTTTTCTCGAACCCTAGTGATAACAGTTTGATATTTCGATCTTTGTTCATTAATGCTGGAAACAATAGTCAGAGTATCAGATCAGTATAATTTTTGTGCGTTTTAATCAGATGATAAAAATGTGGCATATTCGAATTTTTTACTGCGTTAAGGCGCGTTTACACGTGAAACTTTATTACTGCCACCTGCAATCAGATTGCAGAGGCCGCTTACACTTGACATTAAAAAGTTGCTGACACTCGAGGAAAAATTGCTACTGACACTTCATCCATCTATGATGAGTCAGAGAATTGCGGGAGACTTTACATTTGACACTTTTAGTCGACAAGTATCTATTCACGATGTTCTAAAAAGCGGACGGATGAAGCAGTTACAGCATGCTTTTTAACGAGAAAAGAATGCGTTAACAGCGACTGTGGGTTCGTGAGTGGATTGAGGAGAGAACAGCTTGGATATACAATGCGATTATGCTCGAAGTATGAGATCAGGATCCGTGCCAAGTAGCACATTTTTTTAAACGTCGGCTACCGATTTTGAAGCTCTTTTAGGAAGAATCGTGTCGAGGATTAGAAAGGAGGACACTTCAATGCGCTCGACACTTCAAGAAGTGATCGTGTCATGGGCCTATGCATACCGTTACATTGGATTGAAATTATTCTTAGATGTGTTATTTTGAGATATTTTTAAAGCGCTTCTAGAACTTTTCACGGCTAAGTTGATCAACACAAGACTGTATGCAGCAACCGTAACTCACGAATTGTTTTCACTTCACTTGATTTCACTAAATAGAGTAGGTTACATTTGTTACTGCACACATTCATGTTACGATCAGAACAACCGCTTTATTCCAACGAAGTCTTTATTGTGAAGCAAGCATGTCATTTACCGCAGCGCACGGATAAACACTGATCATGTCACAATGGACAAAGAACAATGGCATGCATGTCACTACATCATCCCCCTCCAAAAAAGATAAATATACACTTTTTGTATGTCATAAAGATATATACATATTAACACATTTTGTCAATACTTCAAATTAGTCAACGATAAAATCTAGTGTGCATGACTGGTAGTGCAATAGTGCAAATTTTGAACATGACAGATAAATATTAATTTTGCTCACCACATTACTTTACATAAGTTTAAGTTAAGGAACCGTCCATCTGCGGTCTCAACAACCTGTTCCGAAAGACGACGTTTGACAGCAATAGGTTCTGTAAATCGAGGAGACAAAGGTCTTCTGACAGCAATTTTTAAACACACAAACTTTGGATATTTCGAGGTGAAGTTTGCATGTTTATCTTCATTTGAGCTTGTAAAGTCACATTTGAATTTTCGACCAAAAACTAACTCAAAAGGGGTTGATTGTGTTGTTGTGCAATACGCTGCATTGTGAGTGGCTACTACTTTCTGTAAATTTTCCTTCCAATCTCCACCCATGCATGATATAGTATCCTTGAGTTCTCGGTGGAAACGTTCGACAACAGAGTTGCCTTGTGGATAATATATCGTCGAATGTTTAACGAAAAAACCATGTTTGTTGGCAAAGTCTCTGAAGATAGTCGATGTGAATTGAGGTCCATTATCGCTTAGCAATGCACGCGGTACTCCAAACTTATATATCCAATTATTCTCTATGGTTCTGCATACATTTTCAGAGCATATGTCAATCATGGCAAACGCTTGAGCATATCTGGAAGCTACATCCATCATGGTAAATATATATTTGTAGTTTCCCTTCGATAACTTCAATGGCCCAACAATGTCAGTACAAACAAGATCAAAAGTCTTCAAATTATCTGAAATAATATGTCCTTTCTTTGTGGAGTAAGTATATGATTTGAATCGCAAACAAGATGAACAGTTACTAATAACTGAGCGAAATTTTTGCCTCATATTTGGGAACCATAAACCAGAGCTAAGAATAGAATACCTGGTTCTTGTTATTCCATAATGGCCGAAAGCATGATGTTGATGAATGACATCCTCTATTTCTTCATCTGGAACAGTCATTCTAAATGATGTTGTTGATACTGTTTTTGCAACTGGACATGAATTGCAGTTGTCAGAAACTGATCTTGACATGGTATCGGCGAGGATATTATCGCAACCTTTCAAATATTCGATTTCAAAATCATAATCCTCCAGATAATGAATGTATCGTGCATGGCGAGAGCATGCTGGGGGTTTCCGCACAAGATGTATTAGCGCTTGGTGGTCGACTCGTATCACAAACTTCTGCCCATAAACGTATTGCCTGAATTTCTTCAATGCCCAGACTACCGACAAAAATTCTTTGTCAGTTACAGAATAATTCATCTCTGATTTCGATAGGCTTCGACTGGCATACATAAGGGGCAGATTATTTTGTATTAAAACTGCGCCTAAAGCTGCAGAACTAGCATCAGATTCAATAACGAATTTTTTACTGAAATCAGGGAGCTGGAGCAATGTTTTTTCAGATAATAGAGTTTTGATTTTTGCAAACGAATGTTGTGCTTCATCAGTCCATTTAAATCCGCCAGACTTAGTCACGTAAATGGGCTTCAATAATTCCGCCAACTTTGGAACAAATCTTGACAGAAAATTCACAAAACCACAATAGCGGTCAACATCTTTTGATGATTTTGGAACACCAATCATTTGCAATTTTGAAATTTTCTCAGGATCAGGCTCAACACCATGCTCTGAAATAACAAATCCAAGGTAAGTATCCCGATCAAAAGCAAACGAGCACTTCCCAGGTTTGACCATTAAACCAAATTCACTCAAACGAGATAAAACATTTCTAATCGATTTCAGATGCTCGTCAAAATTTTTATTCGCTATAATTATATCATCAATATATGGCAAAATACCGAGGTTCTTTAAAACAACTTGCATCATCCTCTGAAACAATGCTGGAGCATTCTTTAATCCGTATGGCATTCGATTGAATTCGTATAAGCAGTTGTCAACGGCGAAAGCAGTTTTCTGCTTAGAGTCTTCCTTCAGCTCAACTTGATAATAAGCGGATGTAAGGTCAAGAGTCGTAAAGTACTTGCAGCCACCAAGCTCGGCGATGCACTCGTCAATAACGGGCATTGGGAAACAATCATCAGATGATATCTGATTAAGCCGTCGGAAATCCACAACCAACTGTAGGCGACCATCTTTCTTTTTTATGAAGAAAATGGGATTGCGCCAAGATGATGAACTTTCTCTTATGATACCATTACTTAGCATTTTCTGAACTACTGATTTAGCGTCCTTCTTTAAACCATGAGGTAAGGGATAATCCTTACAACGAAAAGGTGGAGAATTTCCTGTAGCAATTTCATGCTTGAAACGGGTATTATACTCGAAATCAAATTGATTTCTTGAAAAAGTTTCAGGAAATTTGCACAAAAGCTCCAATAATTGCTTTCTTTGTTTTTCAGGCAATTTTTGGTTAATTTTGAATTGACTAATTAGGTCATCATTCGTTTGAATAGAATTCACTGATAGAAGTAAACCATGCCGACGAATTAATGGCCAACCAAACACTAATTTGTGTGGACTGTTATCAAAAACAAAAAATAATGTCTGCTTACCAAATATATTTATCATTACGTAACCATCCGATCGGTGATTTCGACCATTAGCCATAAAAAACATTCTTCGGTAAGGAGTCTCCTTAAGATGCAACATATAAATCATGTCCCGTCGGATGAAATTAATGTCACTACCAGTGTCCAAAATCGCAGTCATATTTGTACCATTAATGTGAACATTGCAACAATAATATTCATTCTTGTCCACTACTGCACTACCACACACTAGTTTAAATGTTTGTTATGACAAAATCTTTGTATATGACCAGTTTGTTTGCAGCGAAAGCATTTCAATAATTTCCAGCATTTGCCAGAATGGCGCTTATTGCATTCTTTACAATTAGAAATTACTGCAGCAGAAGTTTCCGCTTGATACCACTGTACTTTGCGCAAATTCTCTATCAAACCATACAAATCAGACGTATTGGTAGATAACAACAATTGATTGCGAATAACCAAATCTGGTATAGCCTCAATACATGTTGTAATAACTGCTTCAACTGTAAATCCCAACATTAAAAGCTTTCTCATCGTAAGCACCATCCGTTCGACATCATCTCTAGTTGTAATTGGATTTTGAATCAAGGTTTGTAAAGAGACGTTCTGCTTTCGTTTCCAAACTTTTTCAATTTTAGACAGCAATGTCTTAGCTGTTGTCGTTCCAACACCCAGTTTAGAGCATTCCGACAAGATGTCATCTGATACTTTAGAAGGTAACAAATTAAGCAAGTAACTGTCTTTGTCGCTGTCATTTAATTTCTTCGTTAAAATCAAATTTGCAATTTCACCATCCAATTTACTTCTCCATATAATGTAGGAGCCATCAACAGTTAGCATGATTCGCGACGCCAGATGTTACGATCAGAACAACCGCTTTATTCCAACGAAGTCTTTATTGTGAAGCAAGGATGCCATTTACCGCAGCGCACGGATAGACACTGATCATGTCACAATGGACAAAGAACAATGGCATGCATGTCACTACAATTCAGACAGTGCAAGTCGAATCTATAGGCCTATATGTATCCTAAACTTACAAGTAGTTGGTCCCGCTTACCTCGTAGAGATGGCCTGCACAGTTCACTATCCAATCTTCATTTTGCCCACCACTGTTCTACACCAAAACACAGCAATATATATGTCTCCACAATTCCAGTGATAAGTTAACCTTAAACTTTTACATCAATGTTAAAAAATTCTTTTCAAACCAAGAAAGTAAGAATAATGTAATGCGATAAATGATATATCGGTACTGAAACTTAATGGATCAGTTGACCCTTATTTGAGCATTGAATGAATTTCATTGCCTCTTAACACCATTTCGTGAAGAATTTATCACCGGCGTCCCTCCCTAACTTCTGTTTTTTTTATTTCGTTGTGGAACTGAGTCCTAGGTTTTCACTGAACCTCTTCAATTGTTTTCTATTGAATTTCGCGGCAATCTTCATCCATGCTTCGGCCTTTTTAATTCTATCTCAATATTCGGGATTGTGCACGTTTCACAGACAGAGATACTGCTCGTATTTACCGATCAGGTAATTGGTTAACGTCCTTTTCATTCACCTTTTGTTTGTGGCATTTCGCTGATTGATGTCAGCGATCAGTCATTGATGAACCAGAGATCATCGTCTTACTAACTGTTTTACTGAATGCTGCATCAATCTGTCGATGTCGATGTCAACATAACAGCCAAACAATCAAAGATTAATTTTACTCGAGAAAGATGAGTCTCGCCTGCAGATGTCTTTATTATCTTTTGCACAGTTGTCAAGCGGCCTAGCACCGATACACGATTGCAAAGTCGATGATTGAATTCCCACGCAAAAATAAACAGATGTACGCTGTAAGTAATGTCTTGTGGTGAAGAATTCCTGATCACATAATACTAAATGCTCCCACAAGCATCACTCCCACAAGCTTCATGTTGCTAGGACATAATTGGTTTTCCTGACTATCGCTGTACAAGTCTTGTACAGCGATAGTCAGGAAAACCAATTATGTTCTAGCAAAATGAAGCTGAATTGATGTAAACTGTATACACAATAGTGCGGAGTAGCAAAAGCAGAAATTGTGCATGTAAATGAATTATGTATTAGAACATCATTAGCAATTTAATGACTGGTGATAATGAAAATAGCAAGAACAAGTCCGGCCTCCAAGAAGTCAGGTCGCTACGTTCCGATCACGGTCGTATGAGTGTCAGTAAAAGTGTCAGCTAAAAGTTGAGCCTTGTTCAACTTTAGTGACACTTGTGACAGACACTTTTTCAGAAAGTGTCAGGAGATGTTTACACGTGTAATATTTTCAGTGACACTCGGTTGCAGCAACTTCTAAAAATGCCAGCAATCTAGTGTCAGACGAGTGTAAACGCACCGATATTTCGTTTGATTGCATTTGGGTAGTGATCTTTGTTTGCTACACTCCTCCGTACATTGTTGATTTTCTCTTCGATTGTTTGAGCGGCTATATTGCTGAACGATGACATGATTCATTTTTCTACATGTCGTCGCATCTGATGAATGTTTCGTGCTTGATTCTATGTAGGTTTAAATTTGAATAACACAGAATTCTAAGCCCTTATCTTCATTGTTTCAGAGTTGCTTTTCTGTAGTTTCAAGGTTTTGATCTTGTGTTCTTTGATGTTTTCAATTATTGTCTTACATTCAAAGCAAACGCGTTTAAGTTTGCCTTCAAATTTGTCGTTGCGTGTTGGCATGCTTAATTAGGAATGATATGGGTGTTTTCGAGGGCATTTGGAATTTTCTGTCTCATTTTTGTTTTTAAGCTATCCTCTCCACCTATATTGATGGGCGAACCAACTGAATTGGACATTAAGGTTAATCAAAGTCTGGTCTTTAACGGCTTTGATTAAGACGAATTTTGGAACTTTTCATGAGGCTTCTTTTCTTGATGTGAAAGATTCCTTGCTAAATCGGTCACTAATTCACTTCTTGGGTCTGGATGATTTTCGTCGTCTAAAATGCTTTGAGCAGTCATTGAGCCATCCCTCACGAAAATTTTTTATGAGAACTCATAAAATTTAAAGCGGATTCATGAGATTTTTATGAGAGCTCATGAAGTTATGATGAATCTCATGATATTCTCATAAGAAAATATATCACTCATGATGCTTTGAAGAGAATATAATGAGTGGCAATGAGAACATTTAGGAGGATAATATCTCATGATGAGTTCATGGGAAAATCATGAGCATTCATGAGGTTTTTGTGAAAATAAGTTTGTGAGTAGTAAGGTACGCATGCTAGCCGCGAAAGGAAAGAGACATGAGAAAGCTTATTAAATCGATAAAAATCTCGAGGTGATGCATAGATAATTTGACTTTACAATTAGATGTTGAACGCAAGATGTTGAAAATAGAGATATATAAAATCACAGTTCAATATCTTATCGTGATAACATTCATGGTTCATTTGTTAGGAATGCTGAATTAGCATTGTGGACATGGTGTGGAAATAAATGTTCAGGGGACGATGGCGAGGCCAATAAAACCTAAAACAGATAAATGACAGAAAAGTAAGTTCGGAAGCATGAAAGAGCAACTGTTAATTTATCAATGAGATTTTTATGAGAAACTCATGAAATTTGATGAGATATATATATGAGAAGAAATCTTATGAAAAATCATGAGGAATTTTCGTGGGGGATTTCTTGGTTCTGAAGTGTGAGTGGAATCTAATCAATCGATTATTTTATCTCTTTTATCATTGGCTGAGTTTGGCGTCGTCCTTCAGTGATGCAGTCATTGTTTTTGCCAATTGTGTTGATGTTTCAATACAGAAATGTGATAATGAAGCACAGTTATAAAAAAGCCGTTGCTGAATTAGAAATTGTAATAGTGATAATAAGGTTGCCGCTATTAAGTCAGGAAAATATCATGACGATAATGCAAATTTTCAAGTGAATCACAGTATTACAAAGCTCTCTCTGGAATTCTGTAGATTTGATTTCCGGGACACCGGATTTCTATGGGTATTTCAGATAATAATCTGGATTACCTGTGATATTCCAAGTCTATACATTCAAATATTGCTCTCCAAATGGGTAGCTGGATTCCTCAGCATGTAGTTGAAAATCATGTCGAGGATGCTTATTCTATTCGGATTTTATGACCAAAAGTGCAGTTGAGCGTCTGCACACCCGCTTAAAATCAGGGGTGTGGAGTCGGAGTTGGAGTTCCGGAGTCCTATCATTTTTGCTGGAGTCGCAGTCGGAGTCCGGACTCCGGCCTATAGCTAGACCCGAAATATAATACAAACAAATTATCTATTCTCGTGCATAGCTGCCACTGTCAACTTTCTCCGTCAAACAAAAGTACAGAGACAGCAGTACATGCAAAGCTTGTAATAGTTGAGGGAATGAACCGTGATAGTAAAAAAGTATTGTCTTTTCACTCGGCGACTTAGTAGAGAAGACAAGCCTTCCTAGCCTTGATCACACCTGCGCACCAAAGGTCACATCAGCGACAAAAATAAAATATTAGTTTATTTGAGAACATTACCTCTTACCCTCACGTTAATCGTGTGTGATGACTCCTCTAAAGCGGATATTAAAATCGAAAGTGTACTCATATTTTTTGGAGAAGGATGGGGATTTTCCTGTCTGGTAGAAACTGGAGAAAATCAGTGTGAAGCACACATCAGAAAGATGGGAGGAGCCAAGTCGCATGCATCCAACTTAAAGCGACTTTGATAGACTCATCGAAAATGGTTGATATTTGATACAGGAAGGATCAGTAAACATAAGTTCAGGTAAGCCCATAACGAACTATGCTGTAGACTACCAGTTTTTTCAAAAACTAGGCTATATATGCTTGCCACCCGGAGTTGGAGTCCTATCAAAAGCCGGAGTCCTATCAACCTCCGGTATCGGAGTCGGAGTCCTATCAAAATGATAGGACTCCGCATCCCTGCTTAAAATACAGTGGCTACATTGTAAGATATGACAAAGAAAAACGTAAAGCGAAAATGGAAATATAGTAAGCATTATAGCAAGAATTTTCTAACTTTTCGAAACTTTCGGGACTCCAACGGAGGACTGCTTAGTTTGGGAAGACCTTTTGGTTACGCCACTGACTGTAGAATTCTTCAAATAGGAAAACGTGCATGATGTGTTTTTCTGGTCAGGTAACTCAGAAATGTTCGTGGGTCCCGAGCCCCCCAGTCCCATCCCTGTTGGCTGTGCCCATGGTACATTCAATCATCGCTATTCTCCAACTAGACAATTTAAGGTTACACCACGAGCGATTATGGCACGAGTTTAATCGAGAATGGTGTGACTGAAGTGTCGCCACAGTTTTCTGCCAAATTGACATTACGTCCTCGGTGTATGAGTTGTATGAATTATAGATATCGGTGTGCGTGACCAATGATTTCTGAAGCCGCTTCTAAACTATCGAAAGACAGAACTTTTGGCTTCTATTCTTTTTGTAGCTAACTTCATGATTAACTTTCAGTTGCCATTGCATGGAGATAATGAACTTCTATGACATAAAATGATCACCTAGAGGACGCCTTTAAGTGTTTTCTCTTTAGGCATCGCAATCCAAGAATTTTTCTGCTAGGACATCAGCAGTCCAGACGGATCTTCTAATCTTTGAAATGTTCATCTCACGATTATGTATCAGGGCACAAAGTTAAAGACCTCTATGTTTGATACTCATTCACTTTTAGATCTTATTGTTGAATTGTTAGGGTAGAGGTTCATACATAGAAAATACATAGAAACCGGTTCAATGTGCTGCATCACACTTGCAAATAAATTGTCATACTTGTCAGTCTCTACTGTGGGTGCAAGTGAATTAGAACACGCTGGGCTATGACTTCTTACAACGTTATAGTGCGACGAGTTGACGATACTGTGCGTCAATAAATTATGAGCGACAATATTCTATATAATATATAAATAATATGATGTCTAGCGTCACCATCGAGTCCAGATTCTACGTTTCATATGATATCTTTGAAAAGCACTTGGTATCCAGCATTCCTAAATTAATCAAGAATATGACAAACTCACTTGCACCATTGTTGATTGTAGTATATGCAACACTGGCCTGATAAGCATCCTATGGTGTCCACGGGGCAGCGAATGGCGCAGATATTTCGTCCATCCACTTGTTGAAAGACGGAAAAGATGGAAAATAAAAAGACAAGCGTAGTAGATAGGGAAAAATGTGACTTTCGCATGCGAAGTAAGGTCCTCGAATGACACATAGCTGGATCTCCACTTTCCGCTCGGATCTGCCAAAGGAATGGACAATCCATTAGAACTCCAGGCTCAAAACTATGTCTCGCCATTTATCATCATGATAGATCAACGATTTAATGACTGGGGACTCGACTGAAACCCCTCTTGTTTCGAGTGAGAATCTTCCAAGTTCACGGTGATAAGGCAGAAACAATGGCGCCTGTAGGAGGGATTAGAAATATCGTGATTGGCCAGAAAATCAGAAGAATCATATTTACAAGACAATATCTGTAAGCTAACGATGACTCAGTTCAGATTTGTAACAGTTAGAAATAGCAAATGATCAAATTATCGTTGAAATTGAGCTAAAATTCCCAAAATGATGGGAAGGAAATGACAGAATTACGGAAAGCAGTCACACAAAATTTCCAATGACAAATTGTAGATCGAATATCAACACAGGAACTGATCAGCTTAAATGCAGTAAATAAAATTCAAAAGCGATATCGCTTAGAAGATGTTTTGAATTGCAGAAAGTTCAACATGAACAACCGAATTACTAGATCCTTTCTAAATTGTCTAATCAATTAGTTCCAGGATTTCTTTCTATGGATGAATTTTCATAATACTTCCTCAACTCCTGATCGGAAATTTGGATTTATAAACTGTGAAATGAAGTTAGTTGTGAAGCTATCAAACCTCATTGAAGTGGAAGAGATTATATGTAGAACATTTTAGAATTCCTATGATTTACTGTTTCTAGTGTTGTATTCTTTAATTCTGAAACATACTGTGTTTTCCGATTGTTCTACGTGTCTCATGAACTCTTTTGTAGCGGACTACAGATGTCATTTTCGATCGGCCATTTAAATCGGTCGTATGCCTGTCATGTATACATAGATCAAATAGTAAACCAACTCATAGCTTTTCGGAATAGCTAGCAAGTGATGATGATGTCATAATAAATTTAGAGCAAATAACTAAGTGCTGTTAAAGTTAGGCATCTGTTGTTTATGCTCGAAATATCAAGCAGATGAGACGCAAAAGTTGGTGAAAAACTAACGTTTTTTGGGTATTTTGAGTGTATTTGTACACGTGGGTAAGTTATCATATGAACGCAAAACACCTGTCGATACACGTGTGCGAACCTGTCTAAGAAGATTGACTCTAGATCAATTCTAAGAAGAATTGACGAACCTGTCTAATTCTATGCTTCTATCATTATTGCGGAAAGATGTGAACTAAATTAATCCATACTGCTCGCAAATTATGACTTGGGGCAGTGAACTTATTTCACCTGGGCTATTTTGGGTTTCGAAAGGCAGCTCCGGTACCCCTTCAGATTCATTCACTCTCAAATTCGCTACAGAATACAATGTACGAATAGAATGTCCATTTCAGTGGTTGTATCAGTACCAACTTGGTCATCTTGTTGCTATAAACAGCAGTCCAGTGTTTGAAACTTTGAGTTCGACCTTTTCTAAAAAATGATTTTTTGTTATCTGTTTGAAAATGGCGTTGATAAGCTTTGTGCCTTGATCCGTTTTCAAATGAAAACATCTTAAGACAATGTTGGAAACATGTTTGAAAGCATTGAGATAGCCACTATGCAACCAAAGAGATTTTCTGAAAATATACCGGGTATTTAAATGTTATTTTAAATAGCATAAAAATACAATAATTGCAAATTTACGTAAACAAATACACACAAAATATTGTGAGACATCACAATCTGTCCATTTTATACTTGGGATCAACTGTTTGTGATAAAATCTATTATGAACTGTGATTATATGACATTGATATTCATAATGAATTTGTAGATGAGTGAACGTGTTAATTACATAGTGCATTTGTGTACATTGTTATTTTACAACAATGCAATTGCGCAATACATAAAGTACATTTGTGCTTTGTTATTGATTTGAATTGATTAAGATGCTTACTTTTGCAAGTGATTGACAAGAAAATGCTTTGAAATAAAGATCAAATTTTTTGATATTTCCATTAGCCAAGCTAAATAAAATTTAGATAGATAATCAGAAATACATGAAAACTGAATGTCGCAAAAAATTAGAGTCACACGTATTACAGTTTTGAAGCAGGATAAAAAAAGTGCATAGAGGGGGGTCCAGGAACCCCAAGGTACAATAGGGTTAGTTAACTTTGCAACAAGTCTCCAATTTTCCAACTGATTATTGAAAATTCATGGTCACAGCTATACTCCGTGCTTCAATTACCAACGGTTTCACTTCTTTTCTAAAGCAAGTCGAATGTCATTACTTTCCTACTCGTAGTTCAAAACATCATTAACTAAAATAGCCGGTCTTCAGTCAATCCTGTTATTTTGTGGACTTGTTCACTAAGCAGATTCATGTAATTCATACGGTAGGAAATTTTAGCCGGTTGTTGGCGAAACATTTCACTGTGCATTGCGAATTTAACAATGCTGACGCTTTCTCTTTCAGCGTAATTCTTGGTAATTTCCCTGAAAGTATTCTCCCATTGGCTACACGCTACCGGTGCTTGCACATTTTTTATGCATATACGTAATGCTTGAAGTCATAGAGCACTTGTGAAATTTTTATTTTCCAAGTAAAAGAATTATTTAGTAGTAGATGGACAGCTATGTGCTCGACAATAAGTATTACCAGCGACTTAGAGAACGTAAATATTAGATGAATATTGACAAAATTGTTAAAGATTATTGAGCGTCCCAAAGCAAGATCAAGCACTGCTATTTCAGAATGCATGATTTTGTCTGATTTTGCAAAAATGAGGGCTTAATTTCTTCTTTAGTAAAGAATAGCAATTTTTATTTGACTCATAACTAATCTTATTAGAAGTGATCTTGTTGCGTCATTTTGTTTCTGAATTCATCAGTTCAAAGCCGCACATTTTTGTACCTTTCGATGTTTTAATTATCACTTGATGAAAGAAAACCATCCATTTAAATCAGTGCTTTGTTAGCACTAATGCAGTAATGCAGATATAGACAATTTCACTTCCACTGAGACGTGGGTCGAAGCTTGTTAAAGCTGCCGTGGCCTAAGGCCGCTGTCACGCAGGAAAGGGCGTCTTTCATCTTCCATCTTCCATTTGGGATTTCCATTTAATTGCATGTAGAAATGAATACAACCTATCACACAGAAAAAGCTATCAGGCAGAAGTCATTTTCCATCTTCCATCGTCCATCACGCTGTCACTCAGGAAAAGTCATTAGGCGTCGTCCATCCACAGAACAAGGATGCTCTGTGCGTCCATCGGACATAAGGCATGAAATTATGCGCCTGATGAAGTTCTTTTCAGTGGCCGTCAGGCGTCACCCGCGAGACTGTTCTAAAAATAGAACAACGTGAAGTGACGTCTGAGGGAAGATTTAGGAAGCCGTCATTTGCGAAGAGAAGCAATTAGAAAACAGCCTTTGTTCACAATGTCTAGAGAGGACGAGGACCTAAATAATAGTTACAGCAACTCTCATCGTTTCATGGCCACGCTCGTTTGGGAGATCAGCAGGGGGCATTCAATCTCTGTTGTCAGTTGCATGGTACTCATCGAGACTATCTTTCTAACTTGTGAAGCTTTCGGGTGCTATCTCAAGGACAATTAAGGCAGCTGTCACACAGGAAAAGGCGTCTTCCATGTCACTCACCTCTTTGCACATTCTTCGTAGGGCGTCTTCCACAAGGCGTGATGAGACGATTTTCATTTGCCGTCTCTCGCCTTCCATCGTCCATCTTCCATCTTCCACCAACCCAGTCACAATAGGGAAATCCATTTCTGATACAGTCAGCGCTATTTTCACTATTTGCCGTTGCTGTAACTAACTTGTTTGTTGGAGCGATCTTCCAAAAAAACTTGAAAATGAAAACTCTCATCGTTTCATGGCCACGCTCGTTCTCTTAGTGAAATACAACGAGAAAGTGATCTAGGTTACAGCATCTCCAAACATGAAGCTATGATAATGAATAAAACTCGTTCACAACCAATGCAGCTACAAGCTTTGATATGTAGGTATTAGGGTAAAACTGATTCATAGATAGTACTAACGAGGATAAACAGTAATAACAGTGAAATTCCTAAATCATAAGAGATCAATAAATAAAATGAACTGTAGAGCTTCACAAAATCAAAGAAGTTTAAGAATAAATAAACGTTCTTTTCTGCAAGCACATAGTCGGTTTCAAGTGGCGAATGATCACACTTTCTAGTATGGCAAGAGTTAAGCTGTTCCTAGCCTGTTTGAACACACGAAAGCCATTGTCTTCTTCGGTGAGCATATATTGCTTCGACTCACAGGAGCATAAATGTCTGGTCACAGCGGATTGTGGTGGCTGTCTTGATTTTGGTCGACTGTTTGAATTGAAAAGCCATTTGGGGATATGCTCCTTCACACGAGTTGCCAGGCATCGTTCACTTTTGCCGGCATATCTTGCTCCGCAAGAACATTGGAAGAGATATGCAATCATTGGTTTCCGGTTTCGGGGAACAATGTCTTTCACTGAGTCGGGAGACAGAACTTGAGTGCGGAAAATTGGCATTGCTTTGAGCGAAAAGTAAGCTCACTCAATTTGTTTCCGAATTTCATTGGCTACTGTTTCACTTGTTCTTCATAGTACTGCAAATTAAAAAAGAATTTCTTCTTTTCTGCAGTTGGCAGCTTTTCATACTTCCTTTGAGAGTACTTTGTGATGAACCACGAAGGGTAGCCGTTATTCTTTAGCGTCTGCTCGAGAAATTTGATTTCATCAGCAAGTAGATGTGGGAGCACAAACAGCTTGCCCTGTAAAATAGTGTAGACACGAGATTGGATTTGAATCTTCTTGGTGAGAAAGAATTGAAGTTATTGTATAGGAAGTAAATGTCTCTTTTCTATAGATGGAATTTGAGATGTTACCGATTTCATCACGATGCAGCTTCACATCTAAAAAATGGCTGGCCTTTTCCCGTGTAAATGAAATGGATGGATGACTCCCGTTCAATAGGCGAAATAATTCGTTTCCCGTTTCCTCGTTCTTTGCAATTATGAAAGTATCGTCGACATATCTTCCACAATATTTGAGAGCGCTTAATTTCGTTGCCAATTTTTCTTCGATTTTCAATTCAAACAGTCGACCAAAATCAAGACAGCCACCACAATCCGCTGTGACCAGACATTTATGCTCCTGTGAGTCGAAGCAATATATGCTCACCGAAGAAGACAATGGCTTTCGTGTGTTCAAACAGGCTAGGAACAGCTTAACTCTTGCCATACTAGAAAGTGTGATCATTCGCCACTTGAAACCGACTATGTGCTTGCAGAAAAGAACGTTTATTTATTCTTAAACTTCTTTGATTTTGTGAAGCTCTACAGTTCATTTTATTTATTGATCTCTTATGATTTAGGAATTTCACTGTTATTACTGTTTATCCTCGTTAGTACTATCTATGAATCAGTTTTACCCTAATACCTACATATCAAAGCTTGTAGCTGCATTGGTTGTGAACGAGTTTTATTCATTATCATAGCTTCATGTTTGGAGATGCTGTAACCTAGATCACTTTCTCGTTGTATTTCACTAAGAGAACGAGCGTGGCCATGAAACGATGAGAGTTTTCATTTTCAAGTTTTTTTGGAAGATCGCTCCAACAAACAAGTTAGTTACAGCAACGGCAAATAGTGAAAATAGCGCTGACTGTATCAGAAATGGATTTCCCTATTGTGACTGGGTTGGTGGAAGATGGAAGATGGACGATGGAAGGCGAGAGACGGCAAATGAAAATCGTCTCATCACGCCTTGTGGAAGACGCCCTACGAAGAATGTGCAAAGAGGTGAGTGACATGGAAGACGCCTTTTCCTGTGTGACAGCTGCCTTAATTGTCCTTGAGATAGCACCCGAAAGCTTCACAAGTTAGAAAGATAGTCTCGATGAGTACCATGCAACTGACAACAGAGATTGAATGCCCCTGCTGATCTCCCAAACTATTATACCAATTTTGCCAGGGCACACATCAATCGAATAAGCATTGAAAGGGGATTCAGAAAAACAGTATCGGTTCTATTTGTAAGGTCATACCTGGGATGAGGTGAAGGTCAAAGGTCAAGAACCGCCAGTTTTCGGCACAACATTTTCCATTAGATCACCATTTGAATGAAATATGACAACAAAAGCCAATAATACATACACTAATCGAAAGATCTGGTAAAGGTGGTTAATAAAATCATTAATCGCTATGAAATTACATAATTGTATTTGATGAGGTCAAAGGTCAAATAGTTTTAACTTTTAGTTCAACTCAAATGGTATTAAGATCGCACATTTTAGTATTTCGTTTCTGCAAGGGAAAAAGCAACCCAATTCGGCTATCTTTTATCGAGACACTGAGGATTGAAGCAGCATGATTATGAACATTTTCGATAATTGCTGATCAGATGCAGAACTGAAGAGTTCAAAAATAATAAAAAATCATATTTGAATTTTGAATTTCAATTTTCCAACATGCATATATAATAAGCGGATGATTCCAAATTCAAAAAATTTGCATTTGTGAATATCTTTATATTAATAGGAAGAATCCTTTATGTAATCTCAACTCATAAGAATTGATGCCGCAATATGCCGCAGGGTGGCGCACGTAAACCGCCGGATTGTAAACTTTTATTACTCCTAAAATATTCATCCGATCGTCATGAAATTTCGACTCATACTAGTTTGGAGTATAGGATTTATGATGATTATACCTGTTGTACTGAGAATTGTCAGAAAATTCTGATTCTATTGACCGAATGACATGTAGTAAAATTGACATACCAACAATGTATCTTAACATGTAAAATTTAATGATAAACTTTTCCCTTTATTTCCCCCTGCTTTATCAATAATGACCATAACGAATTAAGGTAAATGTCATAGAAAACATTTATTAAATGAAAAACATAAGAAAAAAGTGTTAGTAGTCATCGAACTTCAAAGTGTCCTCCTCCATTCTCGAGGACGGATTCGAGTCGCTTTTGGTAGGCCAGAGCAGTTTCTCGACACATCTCAGTTGTCACTTCTTGAAATGCTTGTATGATGCGGTCCAGGTCTTGCATGGATGTTGGCCGTGTATGGTAAACCTTGGACTTGACAAAACCCCACAAGAAGAAATCGCAAGGCGTCAGGTGAACGCGGTGGCCAGGGAATGTTAGGAGATCCACGTCCCATCCATCTGTTAGGCATCTTCTTGTTCAACCACTCACGCACAGGAAGTCCCCAGTGTGGAGGTGCACCATCCTGCATGAATATGATGCTCCTGCCTCTTCTGTCCGACTGTAACGCTGGCCAAAATTCCTCCTGTAGCATCTTGAGATGCCGATCCTTGTTGACGGAGGTGTCGAAGAAGAACGGTCCGTAGATACCTGATTGGCTGATTGTCGCCCAGACGGTGGTGCGTGGCGAGTGCATAGACTCTTGCTTGATCCAGTGAGGGTTCTGGTGGCCCAATAACGACAATTGTGGCGATTCACACCACCATCCAGATGGAAGTGAGCTTCATCGGACCAGGTTAGTTCCACTAAATGGCTCGGGTTGGCTTGGATGCGCTTTAGCTCCTGTTCTGCGAACTCCATTCGGTTTTCCAGATATTCTTCGTGTAATCCCTGCACAACCCGGACCTTGTGCGGATGCCATCCATAGTCATGGAGGATGCGTTGGATAGTGCGGCGACTCACTTGATGAGCATTAGATGCACGACGGGTAGATGTATTTGAGTCCTCCTCGAAGTGCTGCACAACTCGTTCCACATTCTGCTCGGTTCTTTCAGAAGATGACCGGTCCCGCTTGACAGTCACCACACTACCACTGGTGAACAGGCTTGTGTGCCACCGCTTTATGGTACGGGCATCCGGTGCTCTCGCGTTCTTGCCATACTCTGAATGATAAGGCCTTTGTACCTCCACTGGACTCTTGAGCCATTCGTACCAAGCCGCGCATTTTGCTCGTTCTGCAACCGAATAATCATCCATTCTTCTATGTTCGATTCTTTTCAGATAGTGATTTAATCGTCGAATGGTATTCTATATGAAATGGAAGTAACTGAACAATATTCACTTCAAGACTGCGCACAATTCGTTGTGCAGAATACGATTCATGTTAAGTTAATTAACTTGATCTAGATTTTCGATGTCAACAAAGTTAGTACATGTCATTCGGTCAATAGAATCAGAATTTTCTGACAATTCTCAGTACAACAGGTATAATCATCATAAATCCTATACTCCAAACTAGTATGAGTCGAAATTTCATGACGATCGGATGAATATTTGAGGAGTAATAAAAGTTTACAATCCGGCGGTTTACGTGCGCCACCCTGTACATTAGAGGTGAATACTGAAATCAGCCAAAATTTTCAAACATTTTGGTCTATGTGAAATATTCATACAGAACAACGCATATGCATGTAGGACCACTTGCTTTTTCCTGCTTCTCCGATACATGCCCAAACAGACCACAAACTATATTTGTTATCTCGGACTTTCATTTCCACATCAACACGGACGTTTTCCAGATTCTACGTGAAATTGTATGTTTCAAGAAATGCTTTTTACATGAAATTTTATTATTAGCTTTACATTTCAATGGGTCTGGCTTTCACGATGTCGAGGGTCGAAACGACATCTCTATGCGGCTTCCTCTTGTGCACCACTATGGAAAACTAGCATATGCGCCTTGCTAGGACACTACCATGGCCTGCCGGCTAGGAATCGAACCCAATCCTCGAACTGCCAACTGCCGGAAAGCCAATTTTCATTTTCATGGTGGTGCAGGTGCAACTCTCATAGAAACATCATTCCGACCTCCTGATAGCTAGAACCATTGAATTGTGAAATGGATTCCCCGAGGTCGCGTGGAAGCAGTTGCTATTGTCATAATTAGTTATTTTTCTGCTATATCTGGACTAGTCATTAATAAAAAACGTAGAATTTAGACAGTTTATCCATGAAATCACGGACTTTAATTATACGGACCCGGCCCTTCATGCTCTCAATGCGAATCATTTTGCTTAGCGGTGTAAATTGTCATATTCTTACCCCTGTTCTGCTGCTTTAATGTCTGGCTTACCGTACATGGATATACATGTTCATCTCAGATGGGAGTGCCACATCATGGATGCACATCTCAAATATAGGCAGCACGACGACCAAATAATGTCAACAGATGTCATCCATGCACGGTGTGCCAAACAACACACCTGAAGCTTAGCGAAATTTCAGCATCAAGCACTGTTGAGATGCAAAATTGAGTATGTTCAAGATGCTGCATTGTGGATAGCTGCGAACCTCTGATGATATGCAACGATCATGAAAACGCTTTGATAATTCCTCATTTTTCATTTAATTGCTGTTCTGCTTGTTAAAACGATGTTCAGGACGATGTAAGTGACAACATCTTAATTGACAAACGATTAGAAACTCTAGTGCCACAAAGTCAATGGAGCAAAGATCCCATCACTCATGCGCAGCAACATTCTTTTGACAATACAACAATTTGAACGATGATTTCAATGTATATATAGAAAAAGAATTTTAAACGTTGGAATTTTAATAGTATCTTGTATAAGTTAATGACATACATGTCTTCGATTACAGCTACTGTATAAGTCATACCTCGATTATTGCTCCTGGTGGTGCAGAGAATAACAACAATGGCTTTATTTCAAATCGATTGGCAATTTTCAGAAGACTGATATTTACAGGAGAAGATGAATTTCATTTCCAAAATAAGGTTTATTTTTAGACAAGAAATAAAGCCACATAGGTGATCACCTATGTTATAACGGACCACCTAAGTTATATCGAAATTCAGCCGATTATCATGTCTTCAAATCACCAAGGTTGTTGTGTCGCACACCAGCGTGCCATACATCATTGGAAAGCTCACATTGTCAGGTTTCAAATGACCTACATGTATGATCAACTTGCATCCATTTAGTCCGGCGGCCAGAACGAGGCCGAAAATGAGAATTTCACAGAATGATGAACGCCCTGTGCCTGCTACGAATCTGCCGAGTTCTAAATGGATCCTCTTCTTGTCAGACAGGATCAACGAAAAGCTTAGTTAATCCAATGAGACACAGATTGCAGTTTTGGCTAAAATGAAATATTCTATGTTTTCGTTTTTAATAAAAGAAATACTTTATCACACTAAGTCTAGAACCATAAATTTTGACATGGAATGTCTTCAGGTCATTTCATATGATATGTATTTGCTATTATCGTGCTTCTGATCGGCAATATATGCGAAAATGTGGCTGAATATGGATAAAGATGCTCAAAATGCTTGTGGCTGTTGACATTTGAAGACTTACCAAATCTGAATGTGTTTAGCTTCATAGACAGGGTGCATGAATATGATAGGAAGCTACCTAAAGAGATTCCATGCCAAAAATTGTGACTCTGGCCTTAGTACCTTTGCCTTAGTCAGAGAAAACATAAAACATTTCATTTGGCCAAGAGAAACATTGGATAAACAAGTGTTTTCCTTTGATCCAGTCTGACAAGAGGAGGAACCAGCTAGAACTCGACAGACGTACAGATTCATAGTAGGCATAACGTGCACATCATTGTGTGAAAGCCTCCTGTTCGGCCTCTTTCCTGCACAAACATGCTCTGGCTGCCGAACTAATTGTTTTGCATGCTGGACAATGGTCAAAATATGATGATCACTCAATTTGCAAATCGTATTCTTTTCAATAAGAAGACGTGTGAACATGACAACGAATTAGTTAGCATTTTTTCTTCAGAATCCTTGCGATGAAAAGAGTAAAAATGCACAAATTTTCTTCGAATCAGTCTAATAGTTCTTCTTCAATCTTCTTTCAACAGACCCCTGAGGTCAACAGACCGCTGAGGACAACAAAGATTCAAAACTCGAGTCAAGTTGACTCCGCAGATGTACGCTGACGTACAGATGGGAACAACAGCCCCGGGATTCAGCAATTTTGAAACATCTTACAAGATAGTACATTTACAAGCAGATGAAAGATTTTGCTCTTTAATGGTCGTCTTTATGCAGAATTTGCTACTCTACATAATTTAGCCGTCAGCTGAGCTGATCGATTTTTCTCGAAGCATGGCATCATATCTCGCAAATGAAATTGTAAATTTGAGAACTTCGCACTTCTTGAAAGTTCGCAAAGCGTTTCGATAGTTTCTGATGTCAGGTGGCGCATTGTTTACATTTATGTATTGTCAAATGTTGTCCGGATATTATCAAAATTCACATACGAACTGCAAAGCAATTGTGTTCGCAACTATATGGAATAGTTGTATTTTGTGCAACTAAAATACATGCAAACCTATTCATAACCGTAGATCGTACGTAGGAATTGAGGAAAGATTCTTTATGAAAGATTCAAAATTACGTAATGCTTCTCTGAGCATGAAAGAAAGAAACGAATTGCGGCACGCTTGCGCACATTTTTGAAGCTATGTATATCGGTTTTCTCATGCTCCCTATTTTGAATTTTGATAATCAACCTACGTTTTTTGTTTGTAATTAATTTCGGTCAATATGCATTGATCATCATCAGACAGACTATACCACATATTATATAAAAAAGGAATAGAAATATAAATTAATGTGATAGGTAGTATTGGAATACGTTTTGCAAACAGCAAATATTGGAATAATTGACCTGACTGGATATAAAAGATGTATTAATATAGTATGGTGCCCATAATGAGAAAAGGGCAATGCTATGTGAATTATGAGTAGGTTAGATTCTCTTTACATCATTGATTGTTATACATGTACATTATTTATTTCTTATCTAAATTTCTAAATTTATATGCTTTCTAAAAGATATTGTACCTGCCAATGTAAATTTTGAATTTGTGATCAGCCTGTCAATTAATTGATCATATTGACCGCAATTAATTGCAATCAAGAAAAATTAAAAGTTTATCATAAAAATGTTGACTCTTTCCATCATTCACAAAATGAGCACCTTAAGTCAAGACATCTACAGATTTTTCGTTTAAGAAAAATGGCAGCCATTTGCCATTACATAGACATGTATCTGTCTTTGACAAAAATGTTGATGTGCTTGATGTTTAATGCAATTTTATAGGTTTCTTGATAAATCATTCTATTTGTTGCAACAAAACCAGAAGTTTCCATCAATTATTTATCTTTTGAATGTAGTTGGAAAGAGCCAATATTGAAAGATGGTGGTTTTATTTTCTTACGTGTTATTTTTTATAATTAATTTTAGTTAACATCCGTTAACTATCTTCAGGTAGAAAGGAAGGAAATTATGGTCTAGTATAAAATTTAAAATTCACACCGACTTCTACGTCATAATAACATATAGACTGAATACACAAGGGGGAAAGGCTATGGAACAGGTAGTATTGGGTTACATAGCACCAATAGCATCTTAATGATGACTTGACTATCTATATCTGAATATACATTAGTTAGATTACCTAGATATAGATAGTCAAGTCATCATTGACCCTCAGAGACCTGAGCTTTTTCACACCCTCTGAGACCTGAGGGGGGGGGGGTCCAGTGGACCCCTTTTACAAATTCCTAGTTCACGTGCTTAAATCTGTTTCAAGTCATTGGGAAAGTTGATTTTAAGTAAAACAATGATGTCTGCGTGTAGCAAGTCGATGTAACAAATCCTTTTAGTGTCTTTCAGCCTTCTCAGTAAACACATGCGAAAATGTGGTGTTTTTGTAATTCAGTGACATCTAGCACAGCATCAGTTGTACTAAGAGTCGGTTTTACGATGTTTGCTGTCGCCATGTAACCTCAGATAGTTGATTTTAATGAAACTGAGTTATCACATGCAGCCTAGCCCTTCATTTGGCCATTTTATTCAAATTTATCCATCCTAATCGCCATAACTGCCGCATTTTAAGACCCTCAAAACAGCTGTGGAGATCTCAAACTCATCAATCACTGCTGTTAAAACTTTGCCAACACATTATTTTTAGTGTTGAACTAAAAACATAATGATTGCTTTCATTTTGAACATTAATTTATGCTGATTTGTTTATGCAGGCCAACCAGTCATGCACGATTATGTGCGAAGCGTGTATGACACACATGTACGAGCGTGATGCAAACATTGAACAAATGAATTTCACTCATTATGCATCATCGTGGACATGCACAAAATCACTTTTCATTTGATAGTATAAATTTTGTTATGGGAATTTCTACACCCTCTGAGACCTGAGGGGGTCCAGTGGACCCCCTTGGCCTATCTATCATACTTCTACTGATTCAATTGAAATGAAATAACACATGTAGATTCATTATCAAAATTGATGATTTTACATGGGCATGAGCGGTTGATATATCCTCAACACAAACAGTGAAACAGAAAAATGTGGCTCCTGGGTCCACTGGACCCCCCTCAGGTCTCTGAGGGTTAAGATGCTATTAGTGCTATGTAACCCGATACTACCTGTTCCATAGCCTTTCCCCCTTGTGTATTCAGTCTATATGTTATTATGACATAGAAGTCGGTGTGAATTTTAAATTTTATACTAGACCATAATTTCCTTCCTTTCTACCCGAAGATAGTTAACAGATGTTGACTAAAATTGATTGTAATAAATAACAAATAAGAAAATAAAACCACCATCTTTCAATATTGGCTCTTTCCAACTACATTCAAAAAATGAAAAATAGCCAAGACAATATATTCAAAAATTAATTCAGGAATATTTTTTGCAGTGTGATTCGTAATTCAGGACATTTCATGTCACAAAACGGAACGTTGCACGTTCGTATACAGAGCACTCCAGTATCTCGGTGTGTGCCATTCCTTTCACACAACCTACAGTGCCCTCCATCATATGTTTTGTTTGGAGTGGCGCTTTAAGGAAGTAGTTTTCTTGAATGTGAAAATAGAAGTCGTTCAAGATGTCAAAATATTGTACATCATTTAGATTCTCTTGTTCAACTTAAGTCCGCAATCACTCATCCGGAAAGCATAATTGAAAATGTTTCTGCATACTCCTTTCAGGTTTTATGACTGCATCTCCGCGTGGACCAAGATTGACAACCAAACATGGATGGATTAGATGATATTTTGGGCAACTACACGGTAAATCGCTCAATACTAATCACATACGAAGGATGCATACAAAATTTTTTTGGTATATTTCTGTATTCTCTTGGTATATAATTAACATTGCTTGCTGTGTTCAAGCGCGGCCGTGTTCTGTCTCGTCGTGTCTGGAGCTTAATGTTTGGTTGCTGTTGCCCCGTCATACTGTGTCATTTCCAGTCATTCTTGATATCTCCTGACTCCTCTCACACTCCTCCGTGTCGATATCTGATCATCTGAGCTTATTGGTTACGTCCTCGGCAGCTGTGCTCGAATTGAGTTGCTACCTATTGCTTGTCATCGGTCAAACGAGTGGTATTCATTTCGCTAATTATTGGCTAGTTTGCAGCAGTTTGTGTTGACGTCACTCTAGTTAGTTTGCCCGCCTGCTACAATGTACAGTGCCGGCGTGACCGCAGTGGTCGCTTGTAAAATCAGCTGATTTTGCGGCGACCTGAAAGCCCCCTCGTCGGATTTCTATGAAATTATCGATCGGTTTGTGACGTATTATCACGTGCTATTGCGACTTTGCATTTATGCCATCGCCGGGAATTCCAAATCAGCGTCAGACTCGTTCTGGTTCTGTCAACAACAATCAATTGAATGAATTTCGACGCTTGGTTAAGGAATCCGAAGATCGCATTCAAAAGACTATTATGGGCTCATTAGATATCATTAAGAATAAGCTTGAAGTCTTAGAGGACAATGTCTCGAATCTGAAGCTAACCCAAAAGCAGTAAGAATCTGAAATAGATCGGATCAAAGAGTTTATCTACGCCGCCGAAAGCCTTAAACTAATTGAAATTCGATACCAACTTACAGATTGTTTCATAAAAAATGGATCACCCTTAAACATCGCCTTAACTTCAACTTTGTCTAACTCCGCCAAACTTGAACGAATTTCTCTGAAATTTAGAAGATATGTCAGTTGTGCTTACTAATATCATTGTTAGAAATTTCAAGCATGAATATTGAGTTGTTTTCCTGTTATAGATAAAAAATTAGTAGATAATTTGATCTTCATTTAGCAATGTTACACAAAATCATACCTCACTCTTATAAAATTACATTTGTTTCCTTTGTTATGTAATATGTTGTTCTACAAGCCAAAAGCTATCAAGCAAAACAAAAATAAAGAAAATCGGTCAATCAGAGCCAGTATAGCACCATTATTCATCAACAATAATGTAACTGCTACATGTAATTAACTGGACTTCATGTTCCATAGCTTCCTGACTTCGTTGCGGTGGTGTTGGCAGCACTACTGATTGCTTTCAGCTAGAAATCTATCTCTTACCGGTTGAAAACAATACAAAGCACAAATGAACAATAACGAGATCGCATTCACAAAAGGCAAAGTGTCAGCCTTGCTAGAACTAGGGTTTTCTTTGCGAGCTACAAGCAAGCGACTAAATGTCCCTTACACAAATGTGCATCGATGGCATAATGATGATTTTCGACTCTGTCGTAAAGAGGGCTCTGGCCGTCCACGCAAAACATCCAAACGTAGAGACCGCCTAATTTTGAGATTTGTTAAAGTTGATCCAAGTCTCTCGTTAACTGAGATGGCTGTACTAGTCTCGTCTATTTCTAGGTCATTGACCATGAACCATGAATTCTGAACGCTATGTGAATGTTTTACGAATGAACATTGGCCAAATGACAGATCAACTTGGTGATCCATCGACTTGGTTATTTATGGATGATAATGCTACGTGTCACAGGAGTAGTAGAGTCAACCTATGCAAGTCTCAATTAGGGCTTAGGACATTATCTTGGCCAGCTCGTTCTCCTGATCTGAATCCCATAGAAAATGTATGGAGTATTCTAAAACGCAACGTTCGTCGCTCACTGCTACCTACAGATGGCGTATCACAACTTACGTCACTGCTAAAAAGAGAGTGGAGAAAGTTAGATCAGCCAAAAATCAACGATATCATCGAATCAATGGCTAGACGAATTGGCAATGTCATTGACAATAAAGGTAGGGCCACAAAATATTAGCTTCTTAAGAACCGTTACTGTATTATAGCTTATCAGATTATATAAGGACATTTAAATATATTAGGGACATGAAATAACATGAAAAATGCTTTCTGTATCATACTTATGTTTTATTTAGTCAAATTTTAGGATGATCCACTTTTTATGAAACGGACTGTAGTTCGAACATTATCATTAAGGGTATTGAAGAGTGTCCCATAGATGAGTCTGATAATACAGACGAGCGAGTACAGGATATTTTGAATTCCGTTACTGGTGAAAGATACGCTCTTAACTCGCCAGCTTCTCGTCTTGGTAAGAGGAGAGGTAACAAACCAAGACCGGTTAAAATCAGTGTGGGTAACAAAGCCGAAAGAAACCGGTTGTTGAAAATGGTTCGAGAAAACAAACACCATCCAAAGTTAGGAGGTGTATATTTCGACAGCGATAAATGTTTTATCGATCGTCAAGAATATTTCAGACTTAGAGAGAGAGCAAAATCCCTTCGACAGGAAAATCCTAACAAACATGTTTACATATCAAGAGGCAAACTGTTCTTAGACAATCAAGAGATTGATCAGGAAGATCCTTTGCGACACATTTTTCTTACTGCATGACAACTGGCTTTCCATTGTTCATCACCAAAGCACATGTATTACAACGCTTTCCCATCTTTTCTCATGTTGAATGCACAATCAATAGCCACTCCTGGAAAAATGGATGAATTTTTGAAAATGTTTGAAATGGATGAAAACATGATCCCATTGCTTTTCAAATCAGCGGATATAACCTCTTTCGTGAAGACAGATGCTCTAAAGGTGGAGGAGGAATCGCAGTATGGATCAAATCAAATTTGAGCGTTCAGCGACATTGTCCAGTAAATGTTTCCCAAACAAGTGAAACCATTTTTCTCAAATTCAAGTACAACTCTGATGCATTTCTTCTCTGTGCTACATATATACCACCTGCTCGGAGCAGTGAGGTTTATGAAGCTCTCCAAGATTTCCTAATACAGGAAATTGACAATGTATTATTATCAATTCCCTCCAGCTGCATAGTTTTCTGTGGGGACTTTAACCGATTTGATGTTAAACCTATAATTACTGCTCATAATCTAGTGCAAAGGGTGAACGAGTCAACACATGAGAATGCCATTCTTGATCAATTTTACATCAGCAGCTCTTTATCACAAGACTATCCACCAGTTGAAGTAGGCCCGCCTCCTTTTTCCAATCATCACGGTTCTCATTGTCAAGTTCTTCTTAAGACAATCACCTCGTCCAAACATGAAGCTCTTACCAAAACATCAAGTGTACGACTTCAGAGCTCAACATCTGAGAGAGTTCTTTTCTGGCCTGGATCGTTTAAACTTCAAAGACTTGTACAATGAACCAGATATTGATTCGAAAGTTACCATATTTTATGAAAAATTTCAACAATGTCTGTCATTGATTCCGTGCGAGACTGTATACATGTCTTCAAGAGATAAGCCCTGGATGAACCCTTTGCTAAAATTATTAATTACGATGCGATGGAATGCGTACAGAAGTGGAAATTTTTCAGAATACGAATTACTAAAGGAGAAGTGCGCAAAGAAGATTATTGAATCCAAATTAGCTTGGAGTGAAAACTTGAAATCTCGAGATAATAATTTTTGGTCAGTTGTGAGAGGAGTTACTGGTAAATCTGATCGGAATCCACTTGACTCTATTTTGTCTGACTATGAGAACGAAGTCGATGCAGCCAATGTCATTAATGAGAACTTGAACAGTTATTTTGAAGACTGTGAAAACTTTGAATTTTCGATTGAAGACGACGGACAATGGTCTTGTCTTTCGGAGGTTGCTGAAATTCACGAATATCTGAATAAGCTGTCTACATCAAAAGCCACTGGATCTGACAGAATATCTAACAAGCTTTACAAGCTTGCAGCTCCGTTCAAAGCTGAACCCCTCTGCCATATTATCAACACATCCATACTCGAAAGAAAGTTTCCAACAAAGTTCAAGGAGTGTCTTGTTTCTCCAGTTCCTAAGACGTCTCCCGTCAAACTAGAGCAACTGCGGCCCATAACTCTTTTGAGTGTTCCGAGCAAGCTACTTGAGATGCAAATACTTAACTCCCTCAAAACAACGATGTTATCATGCTTTCCAGACACACAGTTTGCTTATTGCCCCAAGTCTGGAACAACATCTTCTCTGATCTCATTACATGATCACGTAACGAGTATGTTGGAGAAGTCAGAAGTTTCCTCATGCCTTTTACTTAGTTGCGACTTCAACAAGGCTTTCGATACGATATGGCACGAGATTCTTCTGAAAAAAGTTCGCAATCTAGGTTTGCCATCCGGATTTGTCAAGTGGTTGAGCTGTTACTTACGAGGACGGACTCAAAGAGTTAAAGTAAATTGTGCTGTCAGTGGTGACTTTCGTGCCGTGACTAGTGGGGTTCCTCAGGGATCCATTTTGGGACCGTTCTTATTTATGCTATACTGCCATGACCTTCATCCCATGCATAGCTCAACTTTCATGCTGCAATATGCTAACGACATAAGTGAAGTTATTACCATCAAAAATTGCCCTTCTTTTGATCTGATGAAGATACACGTATGTCAAGAAGAATACCTCAATATTCGTCAGTGGGCTTCCATAAATGATCTGGTTCTAAACCCTTCAAAAATGCGTGCTATTAGATTCCGCAAAAATGTTGACTTTTCCAACGAGTGCTTGCCACTGACAGATGTTTCCATCGTCACAGAACTTTAACTCCTGGGTGTTACGTGGTCCTCAGACTTGTCTTGGCTTGGTCATTTTCGTGTTCAAGAGAGTCGGTGCTCCCAACGTCTATATTTTCTGCGTTTGTTAAAATCAATCTTGTCCCATGATGAACTGTGGATGGTATATTTCTCGATGATTGAGAGCGTGCTGCTCTACTGCTCATTTCTGTTTGGCCAATTGAATCACGAGTGTCTAAAAATTGCGAACAAAGTTTTTTGTCGTGCACGTCGCATAATTTGCCCCCGTTCTTGCACATGCCCTTTTGGGAGTGAAAACCCATTTTTCACAAAGAATTCAACAGCAATTAGGAAGCTGCTTTTGGCTGCTGGCTCATCTGACCACCCCCTTCATTCCATCTCTCAACAGGTGGTTGGAGGCAGAAGCAGACTGCCCGTACCTTTTTCTTGCACTAACAGACGTCGTAGTTGTTTCACTATTTTTTCTACGATTATCTGCAATAACCTACAACGTATTGTGAAATGGCTTGAGCCATTTTTCTTTCCTATCTTGTTCCTTAACTCTGGTTACAGCAGACCCAGCAGCAACTTACCACTGTATCTTTGATTGTATTTTGATTTTCATTTTCCTCAATAAAAGGTATTATTATATATTTGTATGCTTTTCGTAACCTGTTCCAAATGTGGTATGCTTTACATACTAAAGCCATACCAGCACATTGTTAGAAGAAAGCATCAATCATGTCCAAAGTATGTTGATTTAAGGCCTTTTGTCAATAAGGATCACACTAATGTTACTACTGTTCTGTAAGTAGTAAGATAATGACATTCAAGAGTCATACTTTCAATACTGAATTCGATTTTAATACACGTAAGTCTAGGGCATTTCATAAAAAATAATCATTTATTATACAACCATCAATGCATTATGTAATTTTGAAATTAAGCATATTATCAGTCCGAAATAAAAACACATTATAATTCATGAACACAAAAACAGTTATGTTTGAGATGCATAACTCAACATGATAGCACGAAAGATATCGTTTAAATGATTTGATGTTAATCAATTAAGCGTCCTGTTAATGTTGCTAGACAAGTAGCAGCGACGACAATCTCGTGGAGCAAAAAATTCACAATGAATCTAATCTAGCTAGATATCACACCATCAAAAAGAAATATTCACGACTGGTATTACCGAAAAAAGTTATTTGACAGTAGTATGTAATACATATATATATTTTTTGCTTTGTGACTTAAAGCTGTACATACGAAATGCATACCAGAGGCATGAGAATATGGATGAATTTGCATCGGGTCTTGTATATAAAGCATACCAACAACTCGCATTTCATTGTAAAACAGCCAATCACAGATAGAATAGTTCGTATCGCTACATGCCAATCACATACGAAAGTGAGCGAGATTTCGTATGAAAAAAATACCAGATCTCTGTAAACATATGAGAATCTCGTATCAGCTGTTAGTTTCAAATTGTATGTGATTTTGGTATATGTTTGTATGTAATTTTCGTATCCAGCGATTTACAGTATATGCTGAAGTATAAGTCTTCATCATCAACAGAAGGCAATCGAATGGCCGGTTGAGTTATTTTCATCGTCAGAATCATCATCTCTTCCACACATGTCATTTCACTGTTTGCGATTATTTCAGTCATTTCATCAACTGAATGTACACACAAGCTAATTCATCTAATCCAACCAGCACAATCAGCGTCTACACAGATAAGTCATCTCACACACTCATGCATTATCATGGCAAATTATATGAGCTATACTGATGAACTATACTCAATGTAGTACATCGCAAAAGAAAATGTCCGAAATTGGAGGTTTGCGACTTTGAGCGCGCGCGGTAAATCAGAAATCTCCGACATGTGTAGCGAGAGATTAAAAAAAACATTCACAAAGAACTACTGAAATGACATTTAAATGAATCCCGGAATATCGAGATTTTCAAAAGCCAACGGGATCCAGGATTGCAATCCCCACACACAAACAATTAGCGAAAGTACGTCTTTGTTCTACAACAAGATGAAGTCGAAGGCACAAGAATCGATTGAATTTCGGGATAATTTAGATGGTCCGTTTTCTATGATCAGCTCTACATTATCAATGCATTTTTCAAATTCGTGCGCAAAATATTATATAAGCTGCATCATGAAATACTACACGAGCATCTCACAATTGCAATACAAATTATCATTGTAGTTAATCATGTCCAAACAGCATGAATTGTTGAGACCATGGAGCAGTTCCTGACAAAGATGTCTCTAATTGGATTGTTGTCACATCTGTAGCTGAACCAAAATGTTTAACTTGATTCAATGAAGTTGTAGCCTGGAGCTGGTTGCAAAGAGCATGAAGGGTGATAAATAAACGGATATCGATGATATTATTTTGAAAGTGAGTTGCATGCAAATCCTCTCTTCCGGTGTTACCCCTTACCGCGAGTGTTTGAGCATAACTCCCAATATTTGTTTGGGTCCTCGATGGCAAAATGCTCACCGCATCCTAAGTATTATGCAATAACACCTTGATCCAAAATATAAGTCATCGAGTCAAAGTATTTTTTGAAAAAGAAAGAAAATCCGAAAATATGCTTAGAACTCGAACAATATACTTGTATGTATATTACAATATTGTAATCACAAATTTTCGGCCGAAGCCTTCATCAGATGAAATTCATATGTGAAATTCAGACGCAGTTGGAAGTGTCAGTGGTCTTGGAGTGGCAATCACAAATGTCACATGATTTAGTGAAGCAGACGCTTCATTGGTAGCTACATTAAAACCTCAGTAAGAAGATACGGAACACTTAATGAACCAAACGAAACACAGCTAAAACCAGAGAATGACATGCAACAACAGAAAGTGGATAAAACAGCAGAATAATAGAATAATTACAGTATAAGACAAAAACAGGGAAGTACAACGAAACAGCACTTGCTGAAATTAGATTATGACATTATACTTGAGTGATCGACAAAAAAGAATTTTTTACACATGCAGTACTCTACCTATACATGCATTCATTAATGTTTACTGGTTTCTTCTGATGTGTGAGGCTTCTGCAGAACGTCGGACATTTGGATACTTTAAGTTTTTATCCAAAATTTTTCTGTCTGAATTTCACATGATGAAGGCTTCGGCCGAAAATTTGTGATTATAATATTGTAATATACATACAAGTATATTGTTCGAGTTCTAAGCATATTTTCGGATTTTCTTTCTTTTTCAAACAATAACACCTTTTCTGACCATATACTCTTCACAACTGTGCATCAGGAGAAACACATAGCAGAATGAACCGGTACTGAATTACATACGTATGCATTTCATAACAAAACAATGTAAACAATGAGTTTTTCTCCATCTTTGACAAGCATTTTTGCAAATATGAACATTCTCTTGATATGAACATAGGCAAATATGAACATTGAACAATCTCTTGATCACTGGACCACATGTTTATGAATGCATGGAGTATATCTGCTTTGTTCTTGCATCCCCGTTTCTTCAGGCGTCACTTGATTACCGACCATAACTTATCTATCGGATTTGCATCAAGTGAACTCGTAGGCTGTGGCAAGTCTCGCATACCTCTGGAGTTCAAATGGGTCTCACTTCGCTTGCTGGTATTGGGTTGTTGTAACTATCCATCCATTCATAAGCTGAGTCGGACAGGGCCTCATTTTACTCGAATACCTTCCGCTCGAATACGCGTGCGAATGCTGAAGTTCGAGTGAAATTCAGATTGTACCCAATGTTTACTTCGGTCATCTTAGATGGTCATAGTGGCAGTGTTCGGAAACTATGTTAGTCGTATATTAATAGCAAGAATGAGTAGTGTTACAAGTCTTAAGATCTCCATTTTTACCAGTTATTGGACCAAAACTGATCAATTTTAATTCGTTGCCACGAGAAAGCTCCATTGAGTTCTTTTAAGAACTGATTAATCCAATGGCTACAATACCATTGCACTTATACTTTTGCGGATTGCAGAACGCCATCAGTCCTCATCAGGACTACTTTAATTAATAATTTGAATTAGTAAGCAATATTCTATTATAAATGACTGCTGGAATGATTTTCATCATCTCATGAGAATTAGATCGCTATATTCTGTTCCACTTCATCTATTGACTTAATACAATTGCTGAATGCTTATTAGCCATTTATTGACCTTACTCATTTCTTACCATTCTTGCTGTTATGCACGACTAACATAGATCCAAACACTGCCACTATGACTAATAAAGACCACTTACGATGATCAACGCAAAAATTGCGCACAATTTTTATCATAAGTAAAATAAAAAGAAAATCGTATTATAGCTTGTGATGTTTCTATTATCATTTATTGACCAATACAAAAAATCAAAGTGCATTGCCACCTGATTGAAGTAGTGCTACTTCTTTTCTTCCTCCTCCCCCTCAAATTTTTGTTGTTGACAGCCTCGAGTGTTGCATCGTCAACGATCTTCTCTTGCTCCTAAGTGCAGTGCAGTCTCACTACCGCTGTAAAAGCGTTGAGTGTGTAAAATTCCACTGGTTTGTAGAAAAATTTTTAGCGCTTGCTTTGTCGTTCATTGTAGACAACAATCCCATGAAATTCATGATCACAGCTAGTTGCATCTTGTATTCTAACTGAGTATCCAAGGTACCAATCCTTCATCCCAGGGTTTAAGTTAGACTTCTCAGTGATGTTGCACTATCGCTCGGTGACAGATCAAGTGAATTCTAAATCCAATGTAACTACTCGTAAGTTTGACAAAATTTAGTGAATTTGAAAAAATTGGAAAATGTGGGAGGGTGAAAGAATAGATGCACCAAGTAACGTTTTGCTGAACACCTTGCGGCAAGAATTCCAAATCGTTGATGTTCTAATAATTTGAGTAATATATAAAAAAAGGTATATACAACTGAAAAAAGTAATTGTTAGATTTATGTCTGAGTCACTTTTGTGTCAAGATGGGGTGCACGTACGTACTGATTTGTCTCAAGTGAACAACAGCATGTTCTCATCATCGATGAACTAGATATGCATGTAGTAGCGTTAGCGCTGTGTTGCGTACTTGTGAGAGGGTATTAACACCAAAAGTGTGAGACAGAAGCAGAGAGAGTCAAAGTGAGAGTTCCAGTGATGAGGTCAGTCGGAGTGAGAATTCCAATGATGAGCTCAGTGGGAGTGAGAATTCCAATGATGAGCTCAGTGGGAGTGAGAATTCCAATGATGAGCTCAATGGGAGTGAGAATTTCAATGATGAGGTCAGTGGGAGTGAGAACTCCAATGATGAGGTCAGTGGGAGTGAGAATTCCAATTATGAGGTCAGTGGAAGTGAGAACTCCAGTGATGAGCTCAGTGGGAGTGAGAATTCCAGTGATGAGGTCAGTGGGAGTGAGAATTCCAGTGATGAGGTCAGTGGGAGTGAGAATTCCAATGATTAGCTCAGTGGGAGTGAGAATTCCAATGATGAGCTCAGTGGGAGTGAGAATTCCAGTGATGAGCTCAGTGGGAGTGAGAATTCCAATGATGAGGGCAGTGGGAGTGAGAATTCCAATAATGAGGTCAGGGGGAGTGAGAATTCCAATGATGAGGTCAGTGGGAGTGAGAATTCCAGTGATGACCTCAGTGGGAGTGAGAATTCCAATGATGAGGTCAGTGGAAGTGAGAGTTCCAATGAAGAGGTCAGTGGGAGTGAGAATTCCAATAATGAGGTCAGTGGGAGTGAGAATTCCAATTATGAGCTCAGTGGGAGTGAGAATTCCAATGATGAGGTCAGTGGGAGTGAGAATTCCAATGATGAGGTCAGTGGGAGTGAGAACTCCAATGATGAGGTCAGTGGGAGTGAGAATTCCAATGATGAGGTCAGTGTGAGTGAGAATTCCAGTGATGAGGTCAGTGGGAGTGAGAATTCCAATGATGAGGTCAGTGGAAGTGAGAGTTCCAATGAAGAGGTCAGTGGGAGTGAGAATTCCAATAATGAGGTCAGTGGGAGTGAGAATTCCAATGATGAGCTCAGTGGAAGTGAGAATTCCAATGATGAGGTCAGTGGGAGTGAGAATTACAATTATGAGGTCAGTGGGAGTGAGAATTCCAGTGATGAGGTCAGAGGGAGTGAGAATTCCAATGATGAGCTCAGTGGGAGTGAGAATTCCAATGATGAGGTCAGTGTGAGTGAGAATTCCAATGATGAGGTCAGTGGGAGTGAGAATTCCAATGATGAGGTCAGTGGGAGTGAGAATTCCAATTATGAGGTCAGTGGAAGTGAGAATTCCAATGATGAGCTCAGTGGGAGTGAGAACTCCAGTGATGAGCTCAGTGGGAGTGAGAATTCCAAAGTGATGAGCTCAGTGGGAGTGAGAATTCCAGTGATGAGCTCAGTGGGAGTGAGAATTCCAATGATGAGGTCAGTGGGAGTGAGAATTCCAATGATGAGCTCAGTGGGAGTGAGAATTCCAATAATGAGGTCAGTGGAAGTGAGAACTCCAGTGATGAGCTCAGTGGGAGTGAGAATTCCAGTGATGAGCTCAGTGGGAGTGAGAATTCCAGTGATGAGCTCAGTGGGAGTGAGAATTCCAATGATGAGGTCAGTGGGAGTGAGAATTCCAATGATGAGGTCAGTGGGAGTGAGAATTCCAGTGATGAGCTCAGTGGGAGTGAGAATTCCAATGATGAGGTCAGTGGGACTGAGAATTCCAATTATGAGGTCAGTGGGAGTGAGAATTCCAGTGATGAGGTCAGTCGGAGTGAGAGTTCCAATGATGAGGTCAGTGGAAGTGAGAGTTCCAATGAAGAGGTCAGTGGGAGTGAGAATTCCAATTATGAGGTCAGTGGGAGTGAGAATTCCAATTATGAGGTCAGTGGGAGTAAGAATTCCAATTATGAGGTCAGTGGGAGTGAGAATTCCAATGATGAGCTCAGTGGGAGTGAGAATTCCAATGATGAGGTCAGTCGGAGTGAGAATTCCAGTGATGAGCTCAGTGGGAGTGAGAATTCCAATGATGAGGTCAGTGGGAGTGAGAATTCCAATGATGAGGTCAGTGGGAGTGAGAATTCCAATTATGAGCTCAGTGGGAGTGAGAATTCCAATGATGAGGTCAGAGGGAGTGAGAATTCCAATGATGAGCTCAGTGGAAGTGAGAATTCCAATAATGAGGTCAGTGGGAGTGAGAATTCCAATTATGAGGTTAGTGGGAGTGAGAATTCCAGTGATGAGGTCAGTGGGAGTGAGAATTCCAATGATGAGGTCAGTGGGAGTGAGAATTCCAATTATGAGGTCAGTGTGAGTGAGAATTCCAATGATGAGCTCAGTGGGAGTGAGAATTCCAATGATGAGGTCAGGGGGAGTGAGAATTCCAATTATGAGGTCAGTGGAAGTGAGAACTCCAGTGATGAGCTCAGTGGGAGTGAGAATTCCAGTGATGAGGTCAGTGGGAGTGAGAATTCCAATGATGAGGTCAGTGAAGTGATTCCGGTTGATGAGGTCAGTGGGGAGTGAGAATTCCAATGATGAGGTCAGTCGGAGTGAGAATTCCAATGATGAGCTCAGTGGAGTGAGAATTCCAATGATGAGCTCAGCCGGTGTCGGTGATTAACCGAGGATTGTACTTCTTGTGTTAAGGAGGATGGAGAGTTGACTTTTATATTGATAATTGAAAATGCCATTAGAAGGCGCCTTCTGTGGTCTGCCACTATATTCACACTGTTACTATGGAGACGGACATTTCAAATGGAATTCGGTTGTTGCAGATAGGTGTGAAGGTTTCCTGTCTCAGTTTATGCCGGTCATCTCCATTAAGCTTTAGAGTATGTGCATTATATGTATACAAATATACTGTAGAAGATATCTTATGAGAGTACTATCCAAGATCAACACCCAAAAACCTTCAGCTGCATAAAGTAGTCATAGAAAATAGCCATTCTGCCTGTCATCCACACAGTAAATCGCTGGATACGAAAATTGCATACAAACATATACCAAAATCACATACAATTTGAAACTAACAGCTGATACGAGATTCTCATATGTTTACAGAGATCTGGTATTTTTTTCATACGACAGCTCACTTACTCTCGTATGTGATTGGCATGTAGCAATACGAACTATTCTATCTGTGATTGGCTGTTCTACACTGAAATACGAGTTGTTGGTATGTTTTATATACGAGACTCGATGCAAATTCATCTTCATTCGTATGCCTCTGGTATGTAGAGCTTTAAGTCGCATAGCAAAAAAAATATATGTATTACATACTACTGTCAAATAACTTTTTTCAGCAATGCCAGTGGTGAATATTTCTTTTTGATAGTGTGATATCTAACTAGATTAGATTTATTGTGAATTTTATGTTGCACGAGTATGTATCGTCGTTGCTACTGGTTTACCAACATTAACGGGACGCTTAGTTAGCTCTACTTTATGAACTAAGTTGATTAACATCAATTTATTCAAGCGATATTATTCGTACGATCATGTTGACTTATATACCTCAAACATAACTATTTTTGCATTCATGAATTATAATGTGTTTTTATTTCGGATTGATAATATGCTTAATTTCAAAATTACATAATGCATAATTGTTGATGGTTGAATACATGTATTGGTTTTTTATGAAATGCCTTAGACTTACATGTATTAAAATCGAATTCAGTATTGAAAGTATGACTCTTGAATGTCAATATATCACTACTAGCAAAACAGTAGTAACATCAGTATGATCTTTATGGACAAAATGCCTTAAATCAACATACTTTAGACATAATAGATGCTTTCCTTTAATATTGTGCTGGTATGGCTTTAGTATGCAAAGCATACCACATTTGAAATAACATACGAAAAGCATACAAGTATCTACAGAAATATATCAAAAAAATATTCTGGTATGCTTCGTATGTGATTAGTATTGAGTGATTTACAGTGCAAATACGTATCGTTCTTTTCATATGCTTTGTTAATTTTACTGTCCAATACTTTGCATCAATTATCTCATTGTTAATTGATTAATGACAAAAATCATTATTTTAGTTCATAGAGAAAAATACTTTGTAAATGTGGGCTGTGAAAATGTTGGATACTTTGTGAAAGAAGAATCGAATTTGACTTGATCAACTATGATTGAATCGATCAACCGGCTACTTACAATAATAAAGATATACATAATTTTCTGCAAGCAATAATATGAAATTATATCAACAATATATAGGTCGATCAGTGGCGTGTTTTTGATGTCTATAATTGGCAATGTCGAAACTGGGGGAAACTTGTATACTTTCAGATTTGCTGACACTTGAAATATTTAATTGAATTTTGCATGCACATAAGCTTATCATTATATTTACAATAAAATATTTTTCATAATATAGCCTACGATTATTTCATATTTCTACATTGTACAGTTTATCATGCACTATTGTATTACTTATTATTTTTGTACTGTCAATATTTGACTATATATTGGCGTTTGATAATCAGAAAATTCATTATTATATTCAGCAGATTCGCTTTCATTTAAGTATGGATTCATTTATTTAAGCATTTTCAACCAAAAAGTCTGTGATAAGCTTACCATCGAGGTGAAATTTATTAGTACATTAAGCGAAAAAGGCACTGCTCTCATATAAATATAGCAAGTATGGACTGAAACAGAACATGCTTTTTCAAAGTTTGTGACTGTGTTCACGCTGACAGTTTCTCGGTGGGACTTTCAAAGCTGAGGACACAAAAATTCAAATGTGTTTTTAGTCATATGGCGTTTAGCTTGAGTTGGTAGAGCCTGTTGATTTACGATAAAGTGAAATGAGATCGTTTTCTGTTTTGACGCGATATTTTCCCCGAGGCGTCTACCGCACATCGCAAGGCTACACTGAATATTCCGATATCACATAAAATCTAAAGATGATCGTATTTCCCCAGTCCTTCACTAAATTATAAACATGAATGACGGCCGCAGTATATTCCAATTCCTACTTCGGTGTGTACAAAAGGATTTTATCTTCGCAGGCTCCTTAATTTATTTCATTTCTTTATTTTTATCGTGGTACTCAATTGAGGAAGAGATTACTCTGAGAAATTGTATGCACGACAATAGATAAAAACGTATGTATAAATTTGATATTATTTACACGTGCCTACATGCAAAAGCACGAAATCTGTTAATTTGAAAATTAACTAATAATTCAGTTAATTCTAGAATAAGCAAGTTAGTTTACAAAACAACTGACGGGACTTAGTTCGCAAGATAAGTGACATATTTATTCTGCAGTTACCTACTTAATTATGAAAATAGCTCGCTTTGTAGAGTTCTACTGAAATTTCGGCAATAGAGAGATGCACACTTTATTGCAGTGACGAAATCAATTGCATAATTAGCAGACTTGTATTTTAAGGATTGGCGGCCTTTGTCAGTCATTTTCTGATTCAATTCTAAAATTATTAGCGACCTGCCTGCGTCCATTATTTTGCAAAGAAACTAATTAATTTTTGAACCAACTGAATTTTTGAATAAATTGCGGATCAAATTGTTATTTTGCAAATTAACGATTTTTGCGCTTTAACTCCAGCATACTATCTAATAGTTTTCATAATTGCTCTTTGGTTGTTCGTTGTTGGCTTTCTGAAATGTTCCGTTGATAATTTATACTGATTGAATCGCATGCTGCCTTCAATTTCATCGATTTCCTGATCTCAAAAGAGGAACTGACCTACATTTATAGCATTGATGGCATTAACTATACTGAAGTGCAGTAAATAATGATCTTTTACAGTCAGAAAAGTGCCATTTCTAATAAAGAATAGGGACCTACAAATTGACTTTTTACAGTAGTCCTATGTAGTAAAAAGTCGACTCTAAGTGATACAAACCACTTTAACCCAACTAATTTTAGAATGCTCTTAAAACAATTAACAGTGAGTAAATCGAAGGTGTTATAAAAGTACTTAGAAAGTCTTGTAAGTCCCTAAGTTTAGTATAAACTCGCTGACAAATGAATAAAAGTTGAAATCTTATTAATCACTCTTACATAAAACATTCTTACCAACGAAGACTTGCCTATCCAAAACCTACAGGGATGCACAACGATGAGGAAGGATGAAATGAAGCGTTTCCTCCTGTCACTTTGCCTTGTTGGTGACAATATCAGCAAGGAAATAATTATCATTTATTGTTCTTATTTATATTGAAATCTGAGTGAATCCGAGTTTAGCATCTCCCTTGAATAATCATTGTTGCAATTTAATAGCATGTATCATTTTTACTTGTCAATTAGTTTTTCCGTTATATAAACCTTTAGAGAGGTAGTTTGCTGTGGAAGAACTCCACAATCATCCATTAGTCATTGTATAGCAATTCACAAAACCAATTTCACGATTGTTTCGATTCAAAACCGCAAATTAATCGTTGTTGGCTTTCTGAAATGTTCCGTTGATAATTTGTACTGATTGAATCGCATGCTGCCTTCATTTCATCGATTTCCTGATCTCAAAAGAGGAACTGACCTACATTTATAGCATTGAATGCAAGACAATCAGGAACAGTTTCTTCTTGATAACTTCATACGTGTACATTAAGATCGAACAATATTCATAAACATGAATGATATAACTGTATTTTACTCCCTCATTAATCTGTTACCCCTTTCATGAGTATAACGTAGGATATTTAGAATAAAAACGAAATTCCATTATACATTGCATTTTTTCAAGTGACATGCATTTATCATTTTTTTAATCTTATACCATTACTGCTTACATAGTAGGTGTTTCTTCCCTTTATAGCGTCAATGGTATAAAGAGTAGAGCTCCATGTGGTCTCCAACTTGTTTCCTTTTCTGTCATCTCTCCTCTTGTTTCTCATGAGCACTTTGTCGCCTACCGAACACTTGGTGGTGCATTTCGTCTCTGATGGTATTTCCGCATCTTCTCCTGAGAATCCTTGATCTTCACCATCATCCTCTCGTGAAGTTTTCTCCTCGCTTCGTTCTTGACTGTCAAATATTGAGCGAATTTCGCGGACGTCATCGTTCGAGCATCATTTGCTTGTTCCTCATGAGCGGGATCAGAAGGGAGTGTTGGCTCTTGTCCAAACACAGCACGATATGGTGAAACCCCAGTTGTACTGTGACGGCTGGAATTGTATGCCATTAATGCTCCAGGAAGGTCTTGATCCCAGTTACCAACTCAGTATTGATTCCAGAGTCTGATTGAAACGCTCAACCTGAAATGGTAATTGATATTCATGAAAATTCTTTATAATTATTTTGAAAATCATGCAAATGCCATGATAAAGCATAAAATGTTAATATAAGAAATACGCTTTAATACATAAAAGACAAGTTAGTGTTTAAAGGTCAATCAAAATATGTCTTACCTGACCATTCGCTTGAGGGTGATAACTTTCAGGTGTGTATTCTATCAATCATTTCCGTTAATTTGTCAACAATCTGGTTGCACGATTCTCTTCCTTGATCCGATAATAAAATTTAAGGCCATCCGACCATGCAAAATAATTCGTACAGATAGCTTGCCACAGTCGGTGCTTTGATGTCCATTGTAGCACGTGCGAATGCAAACTTTGAGAACTTGCATGTGACGACAATAATATTGGAGTTCCCAGCAAAAGATTCAGGCAGATGTGTAATGCAGTCTATTGCAACAAAATGAAAAAATTGAGGTTTTTCTATTGGAATTGGATAGATTTCCTTGCCTCTGCTGCAGAATTTTTTATTAACTGTTTGGCAGTATGAAATCTTGAGACAAACTCCTCAACATCTTTTCGACATGTTAGTCCAGAAATACCTCTGCTCAATTTTGTGTAGAGTCTTCATTTGGCCCAAATGACCGCCTTCTGTACCGCTGTGGAGTGCATGTAGTTTTTTCTTGCTTTTCTTCAGTAGTAAAGAGAACCATTCTTTGTAAAGTACTTTCTTACTTTACGAGAAATCAAGCTTCTGTCCTTTGACTTTTTACTTTGCAGTACAAATTGCCATTGAAAACAGTGTAATTTAGAGCTTTGCTTCGTACACTTCTTTTCATCGCTTTATATTCCGCCTCTTCTTGGTAGGGTTCACATCTCTCAGATTAGTAGAAGACATGTCTGTCGGTCACTTCTGAGACAGTTCCGATTCCGACCTTTGGATGGACTCAGCGTCTTTCTATGTTTGATAATGTAGCATGTTCAGCAGACATCTTCGATAATTCAATCAGCAACACGTCATCGAGTCAAAGAAAGCCACACATTTTATATCTTTCATGACCCTAAATCACTGACCGAATAGCACTCCTCATGATCGAGAGAAATAGAGACATGACGGAAATAGAATATGCCTGATTATGTTGTGACTTTCTTTGACCTAGGGCTATTCAGTAACGCAGATAAATCTGATGTCTCTGTTTCCGATCAGAAAAACAGATCAGGGGTAAAAGCAAGTCATAACACCGGGACCGGGCCCTCGGTGGCAAGGCCGGGGTGACAGTATATAGACGGTTGCCCATAAAGAAACCGGACGATGTTCATTTTTGTTTCTCAATCTTCACACTTTGAATAGATACTCTTGATAAAATGACTTTTTAAATACTTTGGAAATGTGCGATTCTGTTTCAAGTAAAAGAATATTTGAAATTAAAAAATTTGATTAAAAAAATAAAATTAAAATTAACAAAAAATTTGCTTTAATTTTTGAAGAATTTTTCTTCTTCCAAGTCTAGTGATATATATGTGATGCAGCACCCGTCCTGTTCTTCAGTGAATGATGTGAGTCAACCACTTTGCTTCGAAGCGAAGGCAGTTGTTTGTGACTGCTGAATTAGCCTCTGTATTGTAACTTGCTAAATCTTTTACGCATTAGCAGATGAGAGTGTGTCGGAGGGAGTAATATATTGTGGAATTTTTATTTTTAACGTGGACGTTTCCTGCGACGAAAGGGTACAGTGGAAGTGCTCTAAAAAGTATGGTCATCACAGTCGGACACGACGCAGAGAAACGATAAAGGAAGTTATCAATTCGATTCCATGAAACCGGCAGCATCAATGAATGATCGTCCGCGGAACTGGGTAGACCGTCTATAAATGAAGAGGCTATACAAGATGTTTTTGGAGAACTGACACAATAAAATCTGACTATTACAGCACTTTGAGCATCACTGCTTTGGACAGTGCGGCGCCGTGCAGCCACAAAGATGCTGTTTGTGGAAAGCATCAGCTTGTTTCTAAATAATATGAAAATTAAAAGTGAATGTGGACTCGATATCCTTGAAAATACAGTTTACTAAAAAAAATTTAAATTTAAATTACTCAAACGATTAAATACATCGATCAAGCTGCACGCAAGCAAAATTGTCCTTACTTAATGTCATGTCCCTAATGTTTTAAACATCGTATTAAAGCAAGGAATATTAAGAATTTTGTTAAATTTCCCACTGAAACCTCTTCTCCTTCTAGGAGGCTGTGAAAAATTTTAGTCCGTGAGTTAGTTTTATATTTTTTAAATATATTTCTGTGAAATAGCATTCCTTCCTGACAACAAATACCCTCAACTCCACTTTTGCACTCTCTTCACTTGAATTCCACTCAAAATCACAGGAAATGGCTTCAGGCAGAATTCCCGCTTGGCGCATCACTTGTCTTGCTCTATGGTCTGATCATTTCTATTTTGGATCCACATTACAAACTTTCATCAAGCTGAATCACAAGCTGTAAATTTCTCACATTTGCTCTGCCTATCCTGCAATAAATGTTCTTGTCTTTTGAAGCTCGTTGAACTAGTCGTCGGTCCTGGTCCAATATCTATCCCAATATTCCCATTTTTTCACTGATCAATTCCATAATTTGATTACAAAATCACCACCGAAGTGAATATTAGAATCAACATTTCCATATTTTCGATACCAGAATCATGGCCTGAAAAAGAAAAGAATTATTCGATTTCGATTTTCGCGAAATTATTTGCATCAGTTGTTCATTGCAATTTTAGTTTGCATGGATGTAGTGCTTCTCCGTTCATTGTCCTTCATCATGCCATTATTTATGTCCTCAGAATCTCTCCTACCACAAAACTACATTAGAAACAATACTACCCGCTTAAAATGTGATAGTAAGTATGAATGCATCAGTAGTTATTTGAATATTAATTTCAATATCTCGCCGACTGCTAGAAAAGATGCGGTGGCGCCTAAAAACAAACAAAAAACAAGGATGTGAGGTTATTTATTAGATTTGCAATAACACTTAATGTACACAATTCATTCAACAGTTTACCAGTTAGAACGACCCCTTCTACCCATATGCATTTTTATCGTCATGGAATGACGATTTTCCCACATTTTAACCTATTTTGACACGAATATGATGATGTCTTCCAATGCTTTTAGATATTGTTCGCAGATATTTTCATGGACAGCATGCCCATATTGTTCACTTACGCACGGCAGAAGTAAAGTTATTTCGTTAACCAGCCATCTAACCTGTCATTTTGGCAGGAAAAACCTTCAATTGTCGCGTGAATGATGTAAATGAAACATCCTAAATTTTATCATGTCATTCAACCGAAAATGTCTGCTCTCTACTAAACGTATTCCATAAGTACAAGAGAATGAAATGTTTGGCAAACTCAGAGCCCTAATTTACAACTACACATTGCCGATTTATTCGTCTCAGATACTCTGACTTTTGAAGAAGCTGAAGATTTTCAACTTGTCATGGAAATGACGTTTTAAGGTTTCCCTGAAATTCAAACTTTATTTTTTCTTGCGATATCGTTATGCCAATGAGCCATTGAAGTGATTGCAGGACAATTGAATTGTCATGTCAGGGTAGTTTTTTACGTTGAAGATATCGCCTACACCATCTGGATTCTATAATGACTACTTAAGCTTTTGCTTGTAGGCCAACAAGATATTCCATAAAAATCAAAAGTTTTGTCATTTTACTCATTTGAAAAATTCTGCATTCTATGAAAACTCTTCCTATTAGTGGTTAGGCTAGCAAATGATACACAAGAGGCCATTCTTTACAATCTACATATCATAGAGTAAGTATGTTAGGTTAGAGTGGTAACTCCGCATTTATTAATCCATCCCCCTATGTGTATACAATATTTCGAATTTATTAAATGAACTCAAGGGAGATACAGTCTACGTTTTTAGACGGGGGAGGGGAGATTGTTTCAAAATGTGAGATATACACATTATATGCAGTTTTGAAAGAAATTAAAACAGAATTGACTGATTGATGTGATGATTTTTAATTGTCATGGAATGACGGAAATAATGACATGGAATGATTGTTTTGGGTTTTCTAAAATTAGCTTAACTTTTTGTCACAAATTCCTATTATGCATTGAGAGTTGATTACACGACAGATGATGGCCACAGCTTCAACCGTTTGCATTGGATGCATTGCATCTGGATTGTCCTGAGGGTACACGATCTGTTTTATCAGCAGGCCTATAAAACCCTGCAGATTAAGTAAAAAAGAATGAAGTTAGAAATCGATGCAAACTGTGTATCCGATCAACATAGACATGCCGTAATGCATTAAAAATGAAAACATTCTTGCTAATCTTCAATATAATTCCTCATCAAAAGAATAAAGAAAAATCAAATCAATTAATGTACGCGATTCAGTCGCAATACTAAATTAGGCGTTCTCATGATATCAATGTTGCTGAATGAACAGCGCATTAATGCCTTTTGATGTCTGAAGAGTCCCCCCCCCCCACCAACCCCCCCCCCACCCCCTGCCAACTCAGGAGATTCAGTCTCAAATAGCATTTTTTATGTGAAGTAGAAACTGGATGTCTTCCTTTCACAGCGTTAATCAAATCTCCAAGAAATACCAATTGTCATTAAGCTACAGTTTGTGGTGAAATTCTCTCACACCTGATTGAAATGATCACGCTTTTGTGAAGGAATCAGCAAAAGGCCACAAAATTTGCAATTCTACAGCTGTATGCCGACGGACTATGTGGTTCCACATCTTTATATTTCTGTACTTCCCCACCTCTCCTTTGCTTCAATCTTTTCCTCGCTCGTGCGTGGTGGACTTTGATTCCCCTGCTTATAAGCCAACATCTCCTTCTTTACCTTCACGTGAGGCCTTTCTTCATCATCTTAGTCCTCCATTTAAACCCTATCTTCTTCCAATTTCAGTCAGTTGAACCGCATTTTTGGTTAAAGGATGAGTTAATAATGGTATTATGAAGGTAATAGCCTATGAAGTTGAATGAATTAGTCCATCTTGAAATCAATGGGATGAAATTAGAGCTAGAAAATATCGACCCGCACGGGATATTTCTTTCTGCGCACACATGACACGTACAGTGTTATCATGTTCAGTCGTCCGTGGCAAATCACACTGTCAATTAAGTTTCATGCGACGCTTGATTTAGTATTGAAAAAGCCACAAAATGGATATGCGTGATTCAGCGACAGATAATTATTTGTCGTGGAATGACAATTTTGATTTTCTTGACAAATGTGTCAACTAGCTGGAACTCCTGGCATGGTCCATGCATTACACAATGTCTAAAGTAATAAGGTGAGTAATAGAAAGCAATCTATCTTGATCATGACACGCTGCAACATTAAAAAATAGTTGAATAATTTCGTGGAAGGACGATTTTCAACGAAAATTTTCACCAACCATTTTTATAAAATCAACCTGCCTGAGATATCAATTTTTTCGATTTAGCAGACATGCCTTTGATGGTAGTTCTTGACAAATGCTTTGGGCATTGATTAGTTCAGAATGAATGGTATTACGACACCATCTTGACAACAACTGATACAAAAAATTTGATATTTTATAGATTTTTATTCAAAGAAGCGGGTAACTGAAAAAAAAACTGAGGAATCAGTGTTCCCGGATATGTTAAACAGAAATCTAGTTACAAATTATGGAAATTGGGAATGGATCAATGAGCATAAGTTAGGGGCACAATTTGAAGCAAAATATTCGATATTCTCATTTTTTCCGCTAGATACTTAAACAACCAAAATAAAAATTGCACAAATTTACTAGGTGACTATGATCAAAAATGTATTCTGGCCAGAGTCGAGCACATTGAAATCATGACCCCTACAACACTCAATCTTTCCATCGAATTAATAAAATTAAAATTATTAAGAGCAATATGCGAAATTTCATTTTAATTTTCTATGAGATAAGGCATCCAGCAAATTGTTTGTAAGTTATTAATGTCTTTATGCTATAATGTTAATGCAATCACTGCATGACATCTGCGTAGTTTTCCTATGGGCAGGCACCGAGTATCAAGGAGAATCCAGAAATATAGCATATTTTCGTCAAAAACTATGCATTACACTGGCTTAATAAGGCTGGAGGACATAACGCATGTTTCATCGGAGAAGCAAACGCGTGGAACATCGCCTGCTGGTTATCGGATTCAAGTTAATGCACCGTCCTAATTGAAACATGGCTTCCAAGGTTTTCGATGGAAAAACTTACATCCAAAGCAATGTCAAGGACGCAATTTTCTATTACATCTACAACTTAAGCCTAAAACAAGCATCAGTGAGTCAAACAAATACTCATTATCATGATTGTGCATGACGCACATTGCATCCACTGTCATTTGATTTCGAAAGAACTACTATCGGTAGGTGGACCTAAGAAAATCTTTTTTTTAAAAAAGAAACTTTTCTTTTTAAAGAATTTCATCAACCGGTGCCTACAGGAATGTATGCTAATGAAGAAACACAATGTTCAAAATTGAATAACTGGTGGAAGGAATGCACGGAAAATCAAATCACATAAAATTGAATATTTATCAGATTTATTTGCTTGTAGTTCATAGATGTATACCTTTCAAAACGTCGTAGGGTGAAAACTTCAACGAACAAAATTAATATTTATTTAAAGAAGTTTGATCCCTTTGAAATTGTCAAAATAAAAATCAGGACTGCCTTCATTTTCTCGTTTAGTTTATTTATCTGCACGACCCCCCATGTTTCGCCAGCTCTTTCTCAAGTGATACACTGGAGATGAATTTACAACAGCGGTGGACGTTGAAATGACTAATGCTCTCAATGTTGGGTCACAGGTTGTTTGTGTGACGTAGTTTACATTGCAAAATGAACTAGATAACGTAAGATAAGGGAAGGAACGCAATGCCAATTGCCTGGCACTGCACTATTGAAAATGAGTAAGTTTGAGAAAAAAAAGAAATATAATAAAAGAAGGAAAATATCACCATGGTAAGGACGGAGCGATGACATGATCCTTTTAAACACACAAAAAAAAAATTTCTGGAGTTTATTTATGAGATATTTTATATAAAGAGCCTCCCATAATAAGTAAAATGAAAGCTTGATTAGAGCGACAGTACAACTTTAAAGCAAGTTCTTGCAAACTCTCCGGATATTAATCAATATTCTCCAGGACTTGCCGTGGGAAAGGGAATTCCAAGAGATGGGAATCTTGCTTCAGGTCATGGGAATCCCCATGGGAATGTAAATGAAAATTTTGATCATCAAAATAAGATAAAATTGAAAATCTTATTTTGAAAGTATCAAACTCTTTTTGTGCGTTTGCAAAGGTTTTGTGAGAAAGCGGACGAATGACAGGCTGTAGTTTCACTCATCTTACTGGGATGACTAGGCGAAGCCGCTCATTGAATGACGCACAGATTGAAGTGAAAATACAACATTTATACATGTACATTGTATAGGTGTGTCTACAGTAAAGCAGGCTTTCCTTGTCTGAAAAAAAAGCATGATTTCTGTCAGGGGTGACGAAACACGTTGTCGGTAACCCTCATCATAACAATTCTTTTCTTGGCTTATCAATCTTATAAGAAGACTAATATCGGTCATTGAATGAGAGAGAGGAGAAGAGAGAGAGAAGAGAAGAGAGAACCTGGATTATGTAATTATCTGTGGGTGAGCGGTGTCTGTCAATTCGCATCGTCAACCCCGACGGGAGGAGAATCAGTATCCATGTCAGTGACCGACCGATTCTCTCGCCCCGTGCGCTAGCATGATCAATTTCACTATACGCAACTTTTAAACAATTTAAGTGAGGGAATGTGAGCTCGCAAAACATTTCTTTTCCCCCTGATTGACGCTTGGCGATGATTCATTAGGCTGCAGACGCGAAGAGGAACCGAGCTATATGATGTAATTATAATCGTTCTGCAACTTTCAGTTCCCAGTCTGAGGCAGGTCGTCGCTGCGATGTCTTCGAACTAGTTCTTCGAAGTAGACAAAAAACTGCAGCTGCATAGCAGCACATTTCTGCTGCTCGGTGTATCTTGTTGTTCCGCCACCGAAGTCATTAACCAGTGTATTGCCAATCTTGATTCGGAGGTAAAGGCCTGCAAGTGGACATCTCACCGTTTTGCCGTGAGAGCTCAGGAGAACGACAAGAAACCATTGTTGGCCCCTTTCCTTTATTGTGATGCCTGTAAAAATTGTTTCTTTGGTTTAAGAGACAAGAAGGACAGTGGGTCCAACCAGAGTGGGGGTCATTGCAATAAAGCGGCCATCACTGAGAAAAACCTGCGCACGCGGCGACTGTCGACGTCCTATCAACTCACCAGTCACCGAAGTTTTCAGTGTGCTCCCATCAACACGCAAGAAGCCTACTTCTTCCCGAAAGAAACAAAAGAAAAATGGCACCAGCATGTAGTGAAGCTTGTTTGTGGCCCATCCGACTGTGTCTATCACGCCATGGCCTCAAATTGCATCTTCGTGCGCAAACTTCGCTTCTTCGGTAACGCACAGAAACA